>JAIGNY010000690.1:1200000-1247500 GCA_020152595.1 Chiridota heheva
AACTTCAAACTCTGCCAAATTTGTATTAATTCTAAGGAAATCTTCGTCAATTTTCGGGAAATTTTTTCATTTGGGGAAATTTCCTTTATTTTCGTGAAATCAAAGAGCTTAAAGCTCTTTGGTGAAATCTTCGCCAAAATTTTTTTCAATTTCCAGGAAAATTCTCCACTTTCCAGGAAAGCGCTAAAATACAACCTTCAATAAATAGCACTTAATTTGAAGTCCATGTTCTCTTCATTTAATAAAATTTAAAATATAATTCTCCATTACAAGATGGCGAATTTTGAGCATGGAGTTTACAATACTTAGTCCTGTCGTGACCTGAGGGCCACGGCAGAAAAAATAAACTAGACGACTAGAATAGATATGTAGGAACAATCTTATCTTTTTTGGTGTTCCTGAGGGGATAGAGTCCAGTCAGCTTCCATGTGCGCAGGTTATTAAAATTGAAGTAATGAACCATTTGATGGGTTGAGATGAAAATGCCTTCGAAATTGAAAGAGCCCTGAGGACGCCTGGTGGTCGCAAATTGGAAGATCCTAGCAGAAACCAAGGGCCGAGTCGTTTTTAACGCTCAGCTGACAAGGACAGGGTATTATGATCAGCAGGAAACCAAGGGCCGAGTCGTTTTGTACGCTCAGCTGACAAGGACAGGGTATTATGATCAGCGAAGAACTTCAAAAGGAAAGCATTAAAAGGGAACAATATTTACATCTCCGATGACGTCACTACATCGGTCCGCGAAACAAGAAAAAAAGTTAAGACTCAAGTTGGAAGATTACAAAAGTTTGGGCCCCCGACAAATAAGCCGTAGCCATCCAGTAAATTTGGTCCCCCTCATAGTAAAAACGGTCTACTAGGAAATTTGGGCCCCCGCCCTTCTTTCCTTAGAAATTTGGAGACAACAACTTGTCCCCCTTTTGCAGAAAAAAGCCCTTTTTCTCCCTTCACAGTAAATCTCACTGCCGTTTTGCGTAAAACACGCTTTTTTTCTTTAGTGTATCCCGATGGGTACTACCCAGATTGAAAATATTACATTTCTTTTCACCAAAGTATTTACTGGAAGCCATTTTCTGCTCGTGGGCAAATTATACGAGTACAACGGCGCTCAGTGTATTCCGTGCATAAATATTACTAACTTCGGTTTTAGCTTTTCACTTTAGTACACAAGATTATTTAAAGGAACCGTACAGACACACCAGTAAATTACCTAATAAAATCAGTCCGGAGGGGACCAAATTCACTAGACATTCCTTAGGAAATAAGGACCGGGGTGGGGGATTTACTATCACACCGGCGGCTATCATAGTACTGAAACAGAATGGGTTTTAGACAGAGAATTCTGGGCTGAAGATATGGCAAGACATATATTTTAACTGGAATCATGAAATGGAACGTTTTTCCATGTCACTATCATGTGTTGCAGTGACTTATCTGTTTATTATTCAGTGCCTCTTTATATTGAGAATTGTTGTTGCTTTCACGATATTAAACGTGGTGTTCATGATATGACGTTTTTAAAAGGAATGCTAATCGTTATTCTATTAATGTGTGCGACGTACTAGTACTTCAATTCATCAATTCATGGTGTTTATGTTTAGTGACTTGTTTTTCTCTGGGTTATATCTTTTACCTTTTTAGAGCACCTTTAATGTGCTTACAGGAAGCAGCACTTTTTTTCCCCTCTTTGTATTTATAGGGCTTTGTGTCATTTTCGTGTCAATGTTCCTTTTCTGTATGTGTTGTCAGTGTTTTTAAAACAAAAAAATCTCTTGATAAATGTTTCTAAACAACCCACCTTTACTGTCATGAAAAATCTGCATAACAATGATACATTCAGGTCGACCTGAATTAATGAGGTCTCATGACTTGCATAGCAATACCATGATGGATTTCTTACTGCTAGCTTTTCAATTTTGTTACCCTTCTACCAGTTTACAATAAATTAAAGATATAAGCATTTCATCTCTTAATTTTCGTGGTTTACGCAACAAAAAGAAAGAGGCGATGTTCTTGATTTTTACTATAAAAAAACGGCTAAACATATATTGTCTAGTTGATACCTATTGGGATTTATCTATAGAAGTAATTATAAGAAAAGAACTTAATCTTCACTGCTATTTTGCAGCTAGTACGACAAATTTCAGAGGGTAGCAGTTATTTTTAATAATAACATGGAGTATTCTGTACACAATATTGAACGTTCTACCGATGGTAATCTTATATTTATGATAATAAGCATTGACCGTTACAATATTACTTTTATTGTAGTATATGGTCCTACCACAGATTTCCCTTCTTTTTTATAATGATTTGCATGATATTAGTGATGATTATAATTCTCCGCATTGTTTTATTGTTGGATATTGGAACGTGACCCTCAATCAGTATGTAGACACTTATAATTATTTCCATGTAAATAATCAGCTCTCCCAGCTTGCTGGGTAATTACGAATTATTTGATGTGTGGTGTATTCATCACCCTGACGGGCGTCAGTTCACATGGCGTCAGAGTACGCCTTTAAAACAGGGTCATCTTGATTTTTTTTTTTTTTATTTCATCAGGTTTACTGAATATGACTACCAATTCTTTCATCTCTTATGGGTATAGGACAGATCACTCTTTGATTTCTTTGTTTTTTTAACTTAGTGTTATCATCCCCGGTAAAGGCTATTGGACGTTCAATAAATCCTTGCCTCCTGATACCAATTTTGTTGATACAGTAAAGAAGGTTATTGATAATACCATTATTGAATATCCGTGTTTTCCTTATTCTTGTGATAGTAATCTTTGGTATACCTAAAGCAGATATTTAGTTCATTGTTGACATCAATTATTTGTTGATACTCTGTTGATTAATATACGTCAGGTAAATGCATTTCTTATTCATCTTACAAGAAGAAGTTGAAAAATGAGAGGGAAAATTCTATTTTAAGGGAAATTCAACGCCTGTATTCGTCATTGGATCATAATGATAATTTGGTCTGTTATCTTAATGATCTGAAACAGGAATTTGAGGATATTAGAAAGAAGAAGTTGGAGGGTGCATTTGTTTGTTCCAGAGCGCAGTTGATTGAAGAGGGTGAAAAATCCTCCAATTATTTCCTAAATTTTGAGAAACACATTGTTGATAAGAAAGCCATAACTCACTTAACTACTTGTAATAATGATGACCTTTTACCCAGGCTTCAGAATGATATTCAGAATGAAATTTTCAATTTCAATAGCGCTTTACATAGGTCAAATGAGTCGGATATATCTGATATTAATTTCAACAATATGCTGTGTTAAAAAAATAATCGTCTTACCATTTTGAGTCTGATTGTTAAAAGGTCCTTTTAGTTACAGTGAGGTCTACACTGCTCTGAATAGTATGAAAAATAAAAAGTCCCTGGGTCGGATGGTTTTGCTGTTGAATTTTTGAAAATTTCTGGAATAAAATAGGAAGTTCTGTTACGGTATATTGATTATGGTTATAATGCCCTTTCTCTTCCAGTGTCACAAAGGTTGTGTGTTATCTCCCTTTTATCTAAAGGGGATAAACCAAGGAGTTACATAAACAACTGGATACCTATTTCGCTACTTAATGTTTGTTATATAATTGCTTCTGTTTGTATTTCTAATCGTATCAAATCTGTATTACCTCTTTTCATCTCTCAAGACCAGAATGGGTTTTTAAATGGCGGATATATTGGTAATTGTATTCGTACCGTGTATGATAAAATGTTTGATTTAGAATGTGATCAGCGACCTAGTATGTTTTTGTCATAAATTTTGAAAAAGCTTTTGATACGTTATACCATGGTTTTTACGCAAAACCCTGCAGCTTTTTATTTTTGGACCCTCTATTATTCGTTGGTTTAATACACTGTACAATAAGAGTTATTCCACTGTTATTGTGAATGGGTTCTTCTCTAATAATTTTCCAATACAATACAAAGGGGTTGCATACAAGGGGATTCCTTGGTTTGCATACAAGGGGTTCCTTGGGTTGCATGCAAGGGGATTTCTTGTCACCGTATACTTTTTTATTATGGCTATGCAAATCTTAACCACTTTGGTTTACAGTGATGATTCTCATGGCATTAGTTATGGGGATCGTGAGTGTAAAATGACTCAGTATGCTGACTATACAACCTTTTTTATTGATAGTAGAAATTTTTTAGAGAATCTATTAAATAAACTTGACTTTTTCATTAATATTTCTGGTCTTAAAATTAACCTAAATAAATCCTTTTGGATGGTTTTGGTGGTTTAAAAGCTTGTTGTAATAATTTGTGCTTTAATAGTAACATTCCTTGATTCATGATGATGATTGTAAAATCTTAGGAATTACTTTAATACTGATTTGGTTGGTATGGTTTTGAAAAATTACTCCCTTGTTTTAGATAAAGTCAAGAATGTGATACAAATTTGGTCCAGGAGAAACTTTTCTCCTTTAGGTCGAAGAATGGTCTTAAAGTCTCTTATTTGACCACACTTAAAGTACATATTCTTTACTACCCCCTTCACCCCCCCTTTCGATAGTATTTTAAATGATGTCAATTCTTTGTTTTTAAATGTATATGGGATAATAAGCCCCCTCCCGACTCCTGATAGTGATCGTTTTGAATGATGTCAATTCTTTGTTTTTTTTCAAATTTATAGGGATAATAAGCCTGATCGTATCATGATAATAAGGTACGATCAGGCTTATTAATATAAGCCTGATCGATAATAAGCCTGATCGATAATAAGCCTGAACGATGTCAATTCTTTGTTTTTCAAATTTAAATGGGATAATAATCATAGTTATGCTAAAGGTAGACTAAAGATGGTAAATATTTTGTATATTACACTGATTTAAAAGCTAGTTATTTATGTCGTTTGTTTGATAGTAACACTGGCAAGAGCTCAAGCTACTTCATGGTATTTAAGTACAGTTTTACCAAATCAAATATACTTACGAAAGGTGACCATGTTATGAGGCAGATTAGCTGTTCCATAACGAAATACTTTTGGAAAGATGTCTTCTTTTCATTTCATTATTATATTTTTCATTATAATTATGATTTAACACGTACTGATTTAGTTTTGCTTCAACCATTATGGAAGAAAAGCCGTATTACAATTAATAACGAACCTGCTTTCTATCGCCATTGGTTCAATAATGGGGTGTCTATTATTAATAACTTAATTTCTGACGATGGTAATTTTTTTACATTTAACCAATTTAATAAGCTCCTTCCCAGTGCGTACTAATTCTTTAGAATGTTATGGTATTGTACAGTCTATTAAGACAGAATGGAAGGATTTCTTTAATGATTTAAATTTCATCTTCCACGTCCGGTACCCAACTTTTATTTGACTATGCTTACAAGGAGATTTATCTCAAAATGTATCTATAGTCTCTAAATTCATCTATAGTAACTTGTTGTCTAGTTCCGTTTTCCCAAACAAAACACTATTTAAATGGGAAGAAAAACTAAGCATCCACATTTCTGACAGTTCATGGGCTGTGTTTTGTTCTGTGCCCTTTCGATGTTCTAATGATGTTAAAATTAGGTGGTTCCAGCTTAGACTTATCCATCAGCTTATCCCTACCAATTCTTACTTGTTTATAATCAATGCTGCTGACTCTCTCTAATCTTTGTGACTTCTGTAACAATGCGATTAAGACCATAGAACACTTATTCTTTTATTGGCTGAAGGTTTACAGGTTTACTGTCTATGTAAATTATTGCACAATAAAATCAGGAAAGGTGGTATTCTCTCTTCATTTTGAGTATTCAGAAGATTCTGTTTGGTAATTGTCATGACGGTATGCTAAATCTTTCGCTTATTTAAATTTATATATTTAATACAAAACTTTCTAATTGTTTGCCTTCAGTTCAGGGGCTATATCAGTTTTTATCCTATCATTTTAATTTGCAAAGATGTATTTTTTAGGGAAAAAATGAGCAATGATTGGATCAGTTTTGGGAACCTTGGTTTCGAAATTTAAGATTATGGTACCTTGTCTGTTTAGTTTTTTTTTTCACATTATTATTTTACATTACTGAAATGTTTTTGTGCTTGTAAGGTATTTTTCTTGTTTTTGCATTTGACTCTGTTTATCAAGTGATAATTAGAAATATACAAGAGAAAAAAAAACTTTTATTGACCACTTCAGTCGCAACCTTATTGCTCAAGATCTTCGCTTCGCAGTAATATCGTTTTTATTTAGGCGTATTCATTCAAATTTCTGGTACATGTAAAAATATCGTTTTCAGTTAGGCATGTTTAATCAAATGACTGATGCATGTTGGAGAATGGTTGGCGGGAGTCTTTCTTATTACTCCACATGAGACCGTAAAAAGCAAAAAAGAATAAATCCATGACATGAAAAAAAAACTATTCTTGCATGTTTCATATTTTTTCGCAAAGATAACGAATATAAGGCCTATAGTGTTTTTAGCGCAGGCAAAGGAACACACACACACACAAACACACACACACACACACAAACTCTTTTTAAAACCCTTGTAGTATGTGGTCATGCATGTAAAACAGTAACCACAACCAAAAGGTTTTGTGGTTACGATGCTTCTTTTTCATAGGCTGATTGATTTGCAAAATTTGTACTAGCTCATGTCATTGCATATCATGAAATATTTGTTTCCAGGATATTTATTAATAAACCACACCTACCATGCACATTAATACAAATGTTGACAACATTAGCAATTTGTACAAAATTAACAGCATTATCATAGCAAGTATGATGCAAAAACGATTGCTCATTTATCCTATTGCAAGAATTTGTAAGTCCCACACACTCATTTTCACTACCACAACATTAGAACATATATACAGACCATGACCCATATGTGTACTTAATATAGCAAAAATCTGATGAATCGTTCATGCGGTACAGTATGGTGTTTACATCATTTAGCACTTTCACATTAAGCCATGCCCACCATGCATATTAATGACATCTGATAAGCATGTAAACAATAACCAACACAATTATCATGCCCAATATGGCGCAAAACGGACATACAGTTGCTCATTTATCTCTTTAAAAAAATATACTTTAAGCCCCTCCCACTTATTAATATGCATGATATCACCACCAAAAGCAGGGCACATCCACAGACCATGAGCTATCTGACCAAATATGACATGAATTCAGCTTACCGTTTTTGAGATAAGTGTTTACCAGCTCTTTTCAGCAAAATTATATTAAGCCCTGCCCACTATGCATATTGATGAAATTCAACGTTTTTACATCATGAAGATTTACACATCAACTAACATCATGATTATCCCAAATATGAAACAAAAGAAACATGTAGTTGCTAAAATTGAACATTTCAAATTGTTTTTTACTTTAAGCCCCGCTTACTCAATAATATGCATGATATCAAGACCAAAAACAATAGGGTACATCTGCAGACCATGTGCTCTTTGTGTACAACATTTGAATTGAACTCCATGTATAGTTCTTGATATACTGTGTTTACAAGCTCTTTTCAACAAAATCATGTTAAGCCCCACCCATGCACAATGCATATTAATGAATTTCATCATTTTGTACCGTGAGCTTGTAGACATTTGCTAATAACATATATACACAAAATATGAAATAAAACAGCTATGCGGTTGCTATAATATACTCAACATTTTAAAATTTAAACATAAAACCCGCTTACTTATTAATATGCAGGGCATCGCTACCAAAAACAATAGGGTACATCTGCAGACCACGGGCTCTTTGTGTACAACATTTGAACTGAATCCCATGTATAGTTCTTGATATACCGTGTTTACAAGCTCTTCTCAACAAACTTGTTAAGCCCCGCCCACTTTGCATATTAATGAAATGAAACGTTTTTACATCATGAACATGTACACACCAGCTAACATTATAATTGAATAAAACAAAACAGACATGCGGTTGTTAAAATATAAACAGTTCAATCATTTTAAATTAAGCCCCGCCTACTCATTAATATGCATGATGTCACTACCCCAAGCAATTGTACATCTACCTATCTGTATACCAAATATGGCATGATTCCAGTTTACTGTTCTTGAGATACCGTGTTTACAAGCTGTTTCAACAAAATCACATTAAGCCCCACCCACTATGCATATTAATGAATTTCAACGTGTTTACATCATGAACATAGACACATCAGCTAACATCATATCTACACCATATATGAAACAAAACAGACATACGGTTGATAAAATATGAACATTTCAAGATTTGTACATTACATTAAGTCCCGCCTACTCATTAATATGCAAGATATCACTACCAAAAATAATGGGGCACATCTACGTACCATGGGCTATCATATGACGGTAATCCAGTGTACTGTTCTTGAGATATCGCGTTTACGAGCTGGCCGTCACAAACACACACACATACATACACCCATACACACACACGCCATCATGGCCACATAAATTCCTATCGCATCGGAACCAAAAAGTAGATTTGTACAACTCGCTATTGGAAAAGCCTTGCTACATCGGCTACCTTCCGGGACGAAAATTCTTTAACAAGTTTTAATTACATCTTTTTTGGTTTTCAAGTCTCCTCTGTCAGATTCCAGACTTATAAAAATTGCAACCAAACGTGCCTCATTACATCAACAATCACTTTGTTTCAAATACATGATCCAATTTTTCCCACTGGAAGAGTCTTTTCCATACTCAGTTAACATTGGATTGAGGACATTACATTGAGGTCCCAAACTGATGATGTTAAATGGCGGCCCCTTGTTGCCCCTGGAGTATACGGCTCTCAATCCTGACTGGTCTTTAAAAATTGCACTCTTCCCGCTTGCATATAGATTATCAATAACTAACGAAATATACAAACAGACCGTGATAAACTTACCCAAATCCATGGAATGTTCTCCAGGCGCGCCAAAACTCTGCTCACTACTAAATTTGCTGATGCTGACCTTATGACCCGTCCCCTGTGTGTTTGCTATTTTCTAGTGCAATTAATAAGCTTAAAGCAAGGAGGCACTATATACATGGCATAGGTATATGCTTTAGCAATCACCTCTATTTGACGCAGTAATTACATTTTCTGAGGCGGAGACGGCTATGTTACTTTTATAGCCACCATTAAACTCACAACTCACACCAAGAAATGTTATAATATGCTATTAGAGCTTAATTTAGGTTAAAAGCATGGGCCTCAAATGTGAAAAACATTCTGACTGCAAAGTTTTGGTTATGTTTGGTTGTATCAAGAGGTAGCAAATGAATGTAATTTTATTAGTATTTTCAAACAAAGAGTTATGGACATTGACAAGGCAGAATCAGTTCATTTGATAAATTATACACGTGTTGTTCCTTCAAAAGTGTTCTTGTTGTTGAACCTGACAGTCCAGCAGCATGTCTATTAATAGGAACATTCATAACACACGATACTATTTAAGTCATGCAGCCATATTGTTTAGATGTTGCGATAAAATATCATAGTTTCTTATTGATGTACTTGAAATATTGAAAATCATTGTGTTGAAAAACATTTGAATTTTCAAAATGGCCGTTTCGCGCATAAAAGCCTAGCTCTATTGTCTATTTTATCTAATATTTCGAAAACGGCGTGGTGAACATACCAAATGGGAATGGAAAAGTTGTAGCCATGACAGTAATGAAGTTACGGTTTTAAGTTTCTCCTAGCAACGATATTTTTCCCAGATGTATTTCAAATTAAAAAAATATATCATTGCATAAGGCTTTAACGTTAGGATAGTAAAGGATCATGGGAACTATCACAAAATGGCGGCTTCCATGTAGCAAAATGTTCCCATTAAAAGGAACATTTATTTTTCCATTAAATGGCATGCTGCCGGACTGCCTGGTGTCTTGAACATAAATAATTATCTGTATTTGCTCATTTTAGATGCTCTGGGAATAATTTACAAATCTAAGAAGATAGATTTCCTCTATGAAATAATACAAATGTCGAAGATAAATTTGCACTAGTTATGATAATTTAAGAAGCAAGTTCTTGCCTAATCTTGCAGTACATCCTACATTTCATAATTTTGTAACGCACCTAAAGCTGAAAAAGCTCGTACCTGATATTACAAATTATCTCTTACATGCTTCGAAACTTAAAAGCGATTATGTTAAAGAATAAGAAACTTGTATATATTTCTTTCTTTTGTAATTCTTCTCTCAATTGGTGTATATGAATATATGAATATGTTGTTATTATGTTATCGGCCAGAGGTTTAAAGCAAACATAATAAATTACAAATTACAAATTAATCTCATAACTGTTGCATATTTCCTCTGTATGTTAGCCTTTGCTTTCCTTTGTTGCTATGGAAGATGATGCAATTCAAATAACATTCCTTGCCCAGCATAACCCCTCTATGAAAGGAATATATCAAACTGAATCAGCATTCAACCACTGTAGTGCTAGTTATACACTTCTATTTTTAACGCTTGTTTTCTTTGAAAATGTCCAGGAGCACATTTGGGCAAAATGATGTGTTTTCTTCTTAGTTTGAATATACTTAGCTTGTTCGTACCTGTGTTCTCGTTGTCGTATTAAGCGTTTCCACAGACTAACCTATCAGGCGTGACCAATTTTTTATTTACGTTTAGTAAGTTTGTGCTTCTATTCCAAGAAATTAATTGTTTTTTAAAAGTATGCCAAATACAACAATTAACAAATAAATTAATATACATATATATATATATATATATATATATATATATATATATATATATATATATATATATATATATATATATATATATATATATATATATATATATATATATATATATATATATATGATCTAAATACAAATTAATAACCGTTAAAGCATATGAAAATAATGCCAGTGCATGTTCATATATATATATATATATATATATATATATATATATATATATATATATATATATATATATATATATATATATATATATATATATATATATATATATATATATATATATATATATATATATATATATATATATATATATATATATATATATATATATATATATATATATATATATATATATATATATATATATATATATCAGAAAAATGTAGGTCCACGAACAATCTTCCACTCTCGGAAAATGCTAATTATTCATTAAAGAATAAAGTTTATGTGTTTAAGAACAATTACATGTTGAATTTGTGTTGCACGATATATATAAATCAAGTACTTCTGCATCCGATCTTGCCTTCTCTCTCCTCGCCTGCTGCTAGGACAAACGTTCTAGACAGATGCTTTATCCATACAGCCATCAGAATATGAAATACCCCTCCAGTTGATGTTGTTGGTAATGTAACAGAAAACGGCGTTCAAGCTTTCCAAGACCCGTCTCCATCGTTACCAACCCGTCCGCGAGATTGGGTTGACCTTATTTTTAAATAACTGTGATCGATTGTTTCTAAATCCATGGAAAATTACTTTGGCTGAGAACAGTTCCTTCTAACAATTTTCAATATATTTCAAATCACCACCTGATTTTTTGAAAATACAATATCATCATTTTTAATTATTAACAAAATTCAGATACATACGGTACATCACATGAAATCCATTTTTAATTGTATTAGCTATAACTCTTTAGCTATTGATGTCAAACTTATAACTCTTTAGCTATTGATGGCAAACTTATAACTCTTTAGCCATTGTAATGTCAAACTTGTAACTCTTTAGCTATTAATATCAAACTTATAACTCTTTAGCTATTGATGTCAAGCTTATAACTCTTTAACTATTGATGTCAAACTTATAACTCTTTAGCTATTGATGTCAAACGTATAACTCTTTAGCTATTGATGTCAAACTTATAACTCTTTAGCTATTGATGTCAAACTTATAACTCTTTAGCTATTGATGTCAAACTTAAAACTCTTTAGCTATTGATGTCAAACTTATAACTCTTTAGCTATTGATGTCAAACTTATAACTCTTTAGCTATTGATGTCAAACTTATAACTCTTTAGCCATTGTAATGTCAAACTTATAACTCTTTAGCTATTGATGTCAAACTTATAACTCTTTAGCTATTGATGTCAAACTTATAACTCTTTAGCTATTGATGGCAAACTTATAACTCTTTAGCCATTGTAATGTCAAACTTATAACTCTTTAGCTATTGATGTCAAACTTATAACTCTTTAGCTATTGATGTCAAACTTATAATACTGAAAATTTAAGAGAAACATTCAGCAATTAAACATGAACACACATTCGGATCGTTTTCAGTTACTGAAAGATTCAAGATATTACATGAAAAATCAAAAATAGAAATAAAATGTAGTAATTACTTGGTAAGTTTGAATGCTATTCTCAAACTTTTAAAGTTGTTACACCACACTGAGCCTAGCAACATCCTTTATAATGGCAACATTTAAGTAAAATAAAGATACATGTTGATCATGCCCAATTACGGACAAAATCAAATTCATACATTACTATCAAAACGCGTTCAAAAAGTTAAAATATTATCCGGTAACTATGGATTCCAAAGTTTCAAAGTTGGTGAAAATGGAATAGAAAACTTTAACGGTTAAACAGTTAAACAGCAACATACACGCAGCTCTTTCTCAATCTGTGAAACTAATCAAGATCCATGCATTATCCGAGAAATTATTCACAATTTGATATTTAATTTCCTGGAAACAAAAACTTCATAGAGATCATACAGAATAGTTAACGTTCATTGATGCTCAAATATAGATTGAGCTTCCCCAAAGAAAACTGCATCCCATTTGCCGTCAGTTTCAAAATTTTATTCCAGTATTATTTCGTAAAATGTTCATGTGCAAGACATTTACAACATTTATGGATCTACCAATTGTCAATTCAAAACGATAGTTCAATGTTTTGCAGATTTTGTTTATTTCAAGAATGTTATTATGAAAGATGAATTTGTCAGTACTTATGATATCTTTATGATTATGTTGTAAACCTTGTATGAACACCTGCATTTTGTATTTCATAAGAAGTTTACTGCGGCATCACCTTTATATACGATCCCTAATTGATACTTAGTAAGTAAATGACAACGTAATAGGATATTGCCCCCAGTTAAACGTAATTTCAGCAAACGAACAACCTTGAAAACTTCCCAAATTGTGATAGTTAGAGGAGTAAAAGGCAATATGATCAAAGTTCTTCTTTATAAAATGAAGAAAAGATATATGAAAATTATGACCAACAAAGCACATTTCCGTTTGTGAGACAGCAGTAACATTTTACCTAGAATTCTCTAATTGGATCAAAATTGAATAAATGAGAGGTTTTCAGCCGTATGTCGATCTAATAGTCCAGCGGATTTGGTGAAAAATCGTATACTTTTGGATAAAATGTGAAATTTGGCACAATTGTTGATCATGCTCTAAGAATAAATTTTCGAATTTAACTTGTGGTTGCTAAAGGAAGCATTTTTTTATCTCATAATTTTGGTCAATTTTCTCATATATAACCAGTAACAGATCCAAGATTTTTCACAGGAGAGACGTTATTTGACCTCTTACACTTGACCAATGGTTTTGCATTCATCTTAAGACAAAAGTTTCTCAATTTAATCAAATAGAAGTTGTCATGGCAATCGTTGTAAGAAATCAACTTAGCTTAGTTAGCTTATGTGTTGAATACCATTTCAAAATTTGAGGGAGGTAATTCTAGCATATTACCGATAAATGCGAAAACAGGTTATTTTATATAATTGACCCAGTATTATACATTCATGTTTCTTAAATGATACTACAGTACCATGGGTAGCACCAGTGGGGCTAGGGTGGAGGCACATCCCGCTCCCTCCTCCTTACCCCCACCTCCACTATCCCACAATTGTTGAACTTGAAGCTAATTCTCTCATATTTTTGATGGATTTGAAACCCTTAAATTCAGCATTCCATATAAATGACCCAAATTTATAAATTCATGTTGATGATATGATGCTACACAGGATGGCGCCAGTGGGGGAGAGGCGGTGTGATATGGAGTGCCTTGCCCACTCACAATTTGTCAACTTTTAGCATATGAATGCCGAAACTTTAAATACATTTCTCCATATGAATAATCCAGGAATCAACAATTCATGGTGTCTAAATGATTCCAGAGAAGGACGGCACCAGAAGGGATCAAGGCACCAGAGGTGGCTTTGTCCCTCCCCTCCCCCTCCCCCCTAAAAATAAGTAACATGTCGGGCTAAGAATCCCAATGCCACTTTGATATCAGACACTCAGAGTTGGTGACAAGAGTCTATGAGCTGTGTGGAAAACGAGGTGAAGGGGGAGTGGGGGGGTAGGGGGAGTTGATATGATGTCCTTAGACTTTCGACTGGACTGACGGCTCTTTTTAGTGGCAATTGGTTAAAAGTGGGTGGTCAGTAAGAAGCTGGTGGTAATTAGCAACTGACTGTATTGTCATAATTAGTAGTCTGTTCTGTTGTGTAGGTGGCGATGATTTTGAACTTTAATGTGTCATGAATGGTTGTTGTGACGATGCATGAAGAAGAGATATGCGATTTGATCATGAAGGTCACATCAGGAGGCATAACAAGTTTGCAAAAATACTTCTTGGTGGTGAAGGGTAAATTGTCTTTGAAGTATTCAACTCGGTTGTGTATGAGAGAAAAGGTGAGATGATCAATCATCAAGGAAGACCAGTCTTGACGCAATTAAAGTCACTGGGGCCCGTGGGGAATTGGCGCTCGGGGCCCTTGACAGACATATAACAATATCATTTCTCAGCGCCCCAAAATTGCTCGGGACCCGTAGGGCTTACCCACCCGTCCCACCCGATTGTTGCCCTACTGCCGCCATCATATCCTCAACTTTCTTATCAGGTGTATCCAACAATCTTACTTTGCCAAATAGCCTCTTGAAAATAATTCCAAATAAAGGTTATATTTCTGACCGTTCTTACCCTAGATCTCCACTAAAAGCTTCACTAAGCAGTGGAACAACTAGGGCCCGTGGAGAAATTCTACATTCTACCATCAAACTATAATATTATAGCAAATGCTAATTTAGGTGCAGCATTAACAATATCAGTCTATGTTAGCTACGACTCAAAAATCCCTGCCATTTGATCTAGTCTTGACATTATGACCCCACAGCCACACTATCAGACTATCATAACCTCAATATATATGTTGAGGTACTATATGTTGAGCTACTACAACATTGATGTTTTCAAGTTTGTATCTTATTTAGTATCATGTGTGTAAGAGGTTTTTTTTTTTTTTTAAAAGTGCAAGGAACTTGCGCCACTGAAGACCAGCATGCGACCCTCATTCTTTAAGCTGGCGGTGTTTATCGCGATGTCGGTTGACTATTGTGGTGGTACCAGCATGCGACCCCTATTCTTTGGGCTGGTGGTGTTAATCGTGATGTCGGTTGACTATTGTGGTGGTACCAGCATGCGACCCGTATTCTTTGGGTTGGCGGTTTTGATCGCGATGTCGGTTGACTATTGTGGTGGTACGGTCGGTGAGCTGGTGGGTTCGGTGTTGACTGCAATATCAGTTGATGGTTTCGTGGATTCATGGTAGCCAGCTTGGCTTGTTTTATGATTGTGAAAATTGAAGGAAATTTCTCAAAAATTGAAAGAAAAAAACTTTCAAAAATTGAAGAACATTTCCGCAAAATGAAGGAAATTTTCCAAAAATTGAAAAAAAAATCTTAAATATTGAAGAAAATATCCCAAAAATGAAGAAAATTTTACGAAAACGGAAGCAAATTTTTCCTGAAAATGTAAGAAATTTTCCCGAAGAAAATAAGTTCGTAAGTCGTTTTTATTTAGGGGAAGGGGGAAGGGGGAACTGGTACTTGCTTAATTATAGGCATAATATAGGAGCGAAGGCCGCGATGAACCGGTGGGGACCCAGGGTTTTGCGGGAAGCCCTACGTTTCTTGTGGTTTTGATAGCAAAAAAGGGCTTCAAAATGTGTCATATTTATAGGGCGAAGCTGCAGGTAGAGCCCCCAGAATCCCTGCATTTAACGCAATTTTGATAGCAGTAATTTGCTTAATCCAGGGTCGACGTCCTGGTAGGCCTTTTGGCTTGATTTTGGTAGCAGAAAATTGCTTAAAATTGTGTCAATTCCACACTAAAATTAGTTAAAAGGAATATATACTTTGGAACGAATGTTCAAATGTTGAATCCAATTAATAATAATAATAATAATAATAATAATACATTTTTATATAGCGCATAATACCAAACGGTCTCAATGCGCTTTACATAAACAAATATAACATGAGAAAACCTTAAGATACAAACAGTAAGAGAACAAAAAACCATTATACTTAAAAAGATAAAAGCAGGATAAAGTTACAAGGTCCAATGAGGGGAACTCATGAAAAGGTGTGTTTTCAATACACTCTTAAAAATATCTAAAGTAGGGGCATTTCTGATGTAGATTGGGAGAATGTTCCAGAGTTTGGGGGCTGCAGATTGAAAAGAACGTTCACCGTAAGTCTTGGTGTTAATTTTTGGCGGCTTTAGGAGAATAGCACTGTTAGATCTAAGTGAGCGAGTTGACTACAATATGTGTCTCTAGTTCGGGTCTAGAAATGGTTTTCATGTTTTTGATGTAAGAATGAAGCTTTGAGAGAAATTATTTACAGCGTTGAGAATAAAAAATAAGTACGGTAATTTCTCAAGACAATTTTTGCGCTCCTGTGAGCATTCGGCGCCCTCTCGAAAAGCTTCTACCGGCTGTAATAAATCAAACTGTTGCCCTTCATGGTAGGGTCAGATACTAAATATTGATGATGAGCTATCTCCATGCATTTTCTATTGTCCACGCGCGAAATCCAGGGGCCTGCTCGAGTGCCAATGTTTGAGTTTGGGGTGAGGTCCCTGGAAATTTGGTCGTTTTTGTGGGAAAATTCATGCGCTTTTGGACTACAAAATGGAATACTACGTGCATATAGTATATAAGAAGCAGTTATCAACACATACATTTTCCCAGAGCCTACAAAAATATATTTTCCCTTTTCCTTGAGCACTTGGTGCCCTCACAGAAAGCTTTGCTGGGGGAAGTTTCCTCTGCCCACCTCCCCTACCCCCTCCTCCTTGCCACCACGCCACTTGTAATACTTTTTCTGTCGTATTCCTTCCGGTCTAGTATTAGGGAGCTTTAGATTTCACGACGCGAAGTGGTGCGACGGGAAATTAACCGACAATGTACGTCGTCGTACTGACTTCCATGTCCTGTTGGTTTTGCGCTTTAGATTTTTACGACCGGGAAAATGACAGTCATGTGATCAGTCATGTGTTTACACTCGGTTACGGTTAGATCGAACATCTAAGTAGCGATGTTCGATCGTAGCAGACGACGCTCCATTTATAAGTACTTCTGGAGGAATGGCGAACCTTTATCAGATTCGTGAAGGGAAAGGAAAAGTCATGCACTTCGATTGGCTGATTGGATCAACTTCTTCACAAGTAGCCCGAAGTTCATACACTATATAATAAACATATGTAAACATTCTCAAGATGTACCAGTAGAACGTAAAATATATGAGCGCCGATGAAAATGCAAATATTTCATAATACTTTACTTTTAAACTTTAATTTTCAAAATAACAAAGACAAAATTTGAGTCAAATATTAATTTGATGAGCAAAAAAACTAGCAATTGCTCAATTATGGTAAAAATGCAGATTGGTTTGACAACATATGACGTCACACGCTATCCCAAGTTGCCGTTTTCAGCACAACGTCAAAACACCCTGACACCCGGTGTAGAATTTCAGCGATAACGAGGTGAAGTTTTCACCCGCGCAGAACGTCGAACGTGACGTCATTTCGTTGTAGCGAAGTCCGCGTTGTGAAATTGAAGCTCCCTATTGTGTAGTCTAGTACACGCTGTAATTGCGCCATTTAAACTTACGAAATACAGCAAAACCTGTATTTCTTAATGTTAACTGGCTATGGTAAGATGTTGTACTATAAGCTTTTATGTTGGCGACTATAAATGTGAATATGAAATTTATGGCGTATTTTTGGCTTCGTCGAAATTTATTACATCGGCAGCGTGGGGCAATTTTCAAAAATATTCATTAATGTGCCAATTCAAAGTGTTAAGATTGAATTACACAATGTGATATGTTTATTTCTTTTGGTTGATTCAGAAACATTAAGAAAATAATTCGTTGGTAAAACATACCTTTTTAGGAGTCATTCAGGAATTATTAAGTGACAATAACAATAAATATAAATGAATGGAAACGGGGTCAACACTATATGTAGTAGCATACATTTTTAAAGAAATTTTGAAACAAATTTGGTCAGTTCTCACATAAGGGAGCTTTAGATTTCTCGACGCGGAGAAGTGCGACGGGAAAGTCAACCGACAGTGTATACGTCGTCGTACTGACTTCCCCGTCCTGTTTGTTTTGCACTTTAGATTTTTACGACGGGGGATATGACAGTCATGTGACCAGCCATGCGATTACACTCGGCTACATATCTAAGTAGGCTAGCGATGTTCGATCGTAGCAGACGACGCTCCAATTATAAGTACAACTTTTTGGAAGAATGGCGAACCTTCATCAAGTTTGTGAAGCAAAAGGAAAAGTCACGCACAGAACGTCGAACTGACGTCATTTCGAACGAAATCTAAAGTCATCATACAATTTAATGTGCGATATCGTTTGAAGCAGGGACTGAAATGTCATTTTCTATATCAATTTTGTTGTCAGGAATTTATAATTTCACAGGTTCGGAGTTGTCTAAAATAACTATGTGGCATGGAACTTTATAACCAAATCAAACTACAATTGTAGTTTCTGCATAGTACGGTGAATTGCCCATATCAGCATGCATATACTGTTGATTAGTGAGTGAAAGCGCATTTTTAATGGGCTTAACCTCATACCCTAATAAATTGTGCAGATGAGTAGTATTTCCCCAATATTTTAGGTAGCACAGAACTAATACTGTATCACTCCGCCATCCAAAAATGAGAACCCTCAGAAAAAACTAATAAAAACATTTTCGAGAGGTTCCATGTCATGGGACAGAAAACTAAGAAGTTGAAAATTTCAGGAATGGTAGTTAAAGGATAGGTCTTGACTATGCATATCCAAACTTGATGAGATTTGTTTCAGTAAAAGTTTCATGGGGAGCTATTTTACCATCGACCCATACCCATATTTGAATGATTTGGTGAGGGTGTATAACACCTCTTCACTTCAGCCAACAAAAAAAAAAGGGCTAAAACCTCTAATGATCCCCTATTGAAAGTACCCTCATCCAAGAGATATTAGATGGTATTTTGGAAAACATCACAAAAGATCCCAAATCTATAACATTCTGGTACAAAAAGGACCCCAAACTTAACTCTTTCATCATCAGATTATAAGCTTCAATGGGAAAATAATTAGTTCCGCGCTACTTGTGGCAAGACTGGGTATATGTATATTACATGTACTTTTAAAAATAAAAGTGTAACAATTTCAAAATATTTAATAAAAATTTCATTAAATAAGCACAAAAAGTGACATTCCTGGCTCAGATAATCCAGATTGAGGAGAAAATTGGCCTTTTTATTGGTCCACTTGATCAATTCTGCTAATGTTGGCAGGTACACATGGTAAGGTAAACTTCAAAAGCATGCTAGGCAATTAAGGCCTAAATCGCATAGCCATTAGAAGATCATTCATGCAAAGAACCATAAGTAATGTGCTTCAGGAAATTGAGGGGAAAGGGGGAGGGGAACAGCACTTTTTCTTTTTCTATGGGCCTGATTTTAAAGCTATTAAAGAACTTTCCTTCATGGAAATAGTCATTTGCTGAGGGAAACTGACTCTAGATTTCATTGAAAGCCTGAATTTTGTCAACTTTTTGTATAAAAAATGTTTTTTTTGTTAAAAATATGTCTTTTATAATGTTTTTAGAGTTTTTCGCCGTAGGTCTGGCCAATGGTAGCATTTAATTTTCATAAAAATGTATTTGGTTGGACTGATAAATGTTCATATCTTCTTTTGGGCTGAACTCTTGTTACTCAGATTGATATAGGTCATCACAGGTCACTAAATTACATTGTTTTAATTGACAAAGGTCTTGACTTTGCACTTAAAAGTTGTCATAAAAGTTAGATAACAGTCATTTTTCATGGTCCAGCAAAGCAGAGAGACTAAATTGGAACTAAATAGGCTTGTTTTGGGGGTATAGCATACTTGTTGCTGAATATTAGGGGAAGAGGGGGCATGGTTTTTAGAAATTTCTGTTTGTTTAAAAGATATTGACCTCAATTGAATGACAAAGGGCTATTTTTTAATGGGAAACTGTGTTTCCATGCTATAAAATAGTGAAATTAATGGATCCAATTACATTTTCATGCAAATTTGCTAATTTCTTGGTTATTATCTATATTCCCAAGGGTACCCTTAAAAATTAGCCCTCGTAACATACGTACATTTTTGTAGGAACCACCCTCTATCAAATTATTTCCCAAGAGAATACTATTTTCATACTGTTTAATTGATAGACCATTATGAGCATATAATACTTGTGTATTTTTCATATGTTACACATTGCACAGTCAAATGCTAGCTGTTTTTCTGGGACCCAAATGGTCCAGTGGAAATTTGGGTCATACAAGATTGGTGGGAATTTAGTACCGGATGCAGTGATATAAATCTTAAAGCGATAGGAAGAAGTTCGTGCTACTATAGGTGGCACGGAACTAATAAGGTATCACTCCGCCATCCAAAAATGAGAACCCTCAGAGAAAAGGCTAATACAAATATTTTCGAGAGGTCCCATGTCATGGGACAGAAAGCTGAAAAGTTGAAAATTTCAGGAATGGTGAGTGATTTGGTGAGGGTGTATAACACCTCTTCACTCCAGCCAAAAAAAAAAAAAGGCCAAAACATCTGGTGACCCCGTTTTGAAAGTACCCTCATCCAAGAGATATTAGATGGTACTTTTTGGAAAACATCACAACAAATCCTAAATCTATAACATTTTGGTAGAAAAAGGACCCCCAACTTGACTCTTTCATCATAGGCTTCAATGGGGAAAATAATTAGTTCCGTGCTACCTGTATTGGTCCTTTTTAATCACGTGAATATCGGCCAGGTGACATTATTTAAATTAAATTTCCGGAAATTGCCGATTCCGATATGAGAAGGTCCATAGGGTGCAGTTACGTGCTTTGGAAATAAATGTCTGTTGGTATGCTGTATTAGTATTGCTTTTTTCTTTCATTCCAAAGCATATATGACAAGGGATGTTTATAGGATCAGTGGCCATAGGAATCAAATAGAACAATTGACCAATTACTGAAATCACACGACTTACTAAGCATTGCTCAGGGCCCTGAGGCGCAAAGATATAGAAAAGCAAACGGTCGTCGTCCATTCGTCATTATTTTGTCTTTATTTGACTACAGTGTTAAACAACTACAATACACCCTTTTAACGACACTCCTGTTTACTACACTTGCACCAATCACAATTCACAAGCAAATAACAATGAAAATCAATTAATAATGTTAGCCAAATCAAATGGTCAATTATCCAATTATCAAACAACAGGAATACTATAGTCTAGAGATGGAGAGGAGGCCTCCATGGCAGAAATTATGACGATCTCCAACATGTTCTCTAGGCCTACTGACTAAGTTTAAAATTCGAAACGCGCATCCTGATATCACCGGTCTGTCGGAACATCATAAACCTCAGACAAGTTAACGGTCTCGGAACATTTGTCACCAGATATTCGTTTAATATAACACAGTTTTTTATTCATGACTTAGTTAATCAAATAAGAATTGTATACGTTATCATTTAATTTTGATTATACCGACATGGCTATATCAGGATATGGTATTTAGATAGTTATATATTCATCAAGCATGAGTTAAAATTACTTACCTCGTGGAAAACTATATCCCTATTTGCCTCCAGAATCTCTTCACTTTTAGATCACTTTCTAATCTATCTGTTGAATAAAACAAAAGAACGCGTCATATACCAACATGTCGATGTTGAACTGAAACAAACTTAGATTGACTAAAAGATTATTTCGACAGCTTAAACTAAATCAGCACCGGGATCAGCCCACACCTGTGATACCCAAATCGCTGTTTGCACGGTGAGCGCTGCGTTTAATTAATACTGATCTACTGATCAGTACTTCATAAAACGAATATAAAAAATATATTTTTAAATACATTATGCTTGGACTCCAAAATGCAATTAAATGACAATTACATTATCATAAAAAGATGTACTGTATGTTTTAAATTTGCAACGATTACAGTGTGGGAGGACAGTCTAACCCCCTTGTGGTGATTTATTTGAATGACTTGGCAAACATACTGATAAATTTGGGTGAAAATCACAGACAAATACAGCTGATCAAATGAGAAAACTTAAATAGAATGATGCGCATGACCTGCGCTTAGCTATGCAGACTTGAATCAACAGTTCCAGGTATTCGAGTATTTGGTCATCCGGGCATTTCTTCAAAGTTCTTTTTTTTACGCACGCTATACTAACCAATAAGGATTGCTGATTTTGTTATAATTTACTCAGTTATTTCCTTTTAACCAGGCAAATTAAATATTTTGAAAACTTTGGCATATGTTGATCTTGATATTCATTATCAAATAAGGCCAAACTTTAATTTATTGGAGGCAAGAAAATAAAAATTTTTTTCCCAAAGTTGGCCGTTTTAACGTTAGTGTCAATGGAGTATGGGTTTGTTTTCACTGAAAACTCAATTGCGCACGCATTGTGACGTCAAACCAAATAAACGAATACATTTTAATCTGAGAGAAAAAGAAAGAAAAAAAAACATCAGGGATTTCAACTATTTGGTCCATTTGTAGTAGCTGGGGAAGACGTCCTCGCTCATCCCTCATAATGGCCTCTACTCCATAGTGTAATTGTTTGTGTACATTTAGCAAATATTAGGTTTTTATCAGGGGATAGATTCAGCAGTTCGATTCGTACCGCCGATCGGTGGACTCAATAAGTCCCCCGATCGGGAGACTCAAGCGTGTGCACTGAGCTTACAGTGATATATGGAAGCCGCCTTTTTCATTGTGAGGTTTCAATCATAGACACTTGTCAGTCGTTCATTGAAGGTTTGTAACAAAGTTTATTTTGTTCATGTTCGATTTCGCGAAACTTCGTTACTATCACGCATCCTCAGAATTGCTAAATAATTTTCTCAAATCCCCAAGTTATTTCTCCTATTTTCAGGAAACCTTGTTTAAGCGCGACTGCCTAACAGTAACACATAATAAATAATTTATTACTTTTCTTCAAATTTCTTGAAAACCGCACGGTGAATATTAAAAGCGCACGGTGAATATTAAAAGCGCACGGTGAAAAGAAAATTCATATGCCATTATTTCAAATCTTGGAAACAAATTTAAACCCTTCGCAGTGGTTGAGTTCCCCGTGCTCGAAATGTGTCTGATTCTTATGTTATTCCTATGAAAACTTTGAATTTGGATAGATGCATTGTGGGATACTTCTGTAAAGGTTTCGATGGGGAGAACAAAACTGTTCTCCCGATTGGAAGAACAAAACTGTTCTCCCGATCGGGGGTACGAAGCGGACTGTTCAGAAGGTATCAATGTAACAGCCAATTTGCCAACAATACGCCATATATCTCTGTAGGCTGCATTTTACACATATTCCTCTCATTCTTTGCATGTTCCACATATACTTTAACCAAGTGTAAGATGTCTTACCAAAATATTTCAAACTCTCATTTGGCTCATTACGTACCAGTATTGGTCATTAACTCTTGTGAAATATGTTTGTCTCCTCTCAATGGCGCCGTTTTCGCTTTTAGTTACACATCAAAGAGCGGAACATCTCTCCTCAAATGTTCATAGTTTATATTTCACAAAACATAATTATGATTGATTGTTTGTGTTAATAAAACTTACTCATTGTGATAAAACACTCATTCCATTACAAGTACACTCGCCCAGGCGTAACGTTATTAAAGCTGAAGATCCAATAAACTGCCACACTTGTTTTACCATACCAGTGACTTCAAACACTACTTGTCGATTTTGCTCCATAACGTCAGACATAGGGAAAATGTTTCATCACTCACCAAAGTAATAATGGATTTCGGTTTATATCATTTGCTTGAAACACGACAAGAACAGTTGCGCATTGATCTACATTATTGTATCATTCAAATAGCTCTTTAAAGCAACTGGCATACTGTTACAGTGCACATTCGTTTTGTTTGTGACATGGGGGGGGGGATTAGCCACTCTGAAAAGGTAGATCCGTTTCATTTCCCAACGCATTCGCTGGATCGTGTCCACGGGAGTCCACAAGCCTTGACATCTATTAAACTTTCATCATCTATTAACTCCTATCGATTTCTATCATCTTCTGACAATTAGTTGGTTGGCCAAACTTTATAATGGACTCGTGCCTCACCAGTGGAACAAAATACTTTTAAAAGATAAGTGGTCAAGAATATTTATATTACATGAAAGAAAATTAAAAAGAAAGAAAATAATGAAGAGCTACTGGAATATATTATTCCACTCAGGCAATAGTTTAAAGTATCATAAATGTAAAAACTGATTAATGTGGAAAGAAAGTCTTTTACAGAAGCAGTAAACTGCAGTAAACTTTCCACACCAGCAATTCTACACAAATAAGACAAATTTAAAGTAATTTCGGCACCGTTTTTGATGTACTTTTTTTTATATCGTGAAACACTGAACCAATCCTTTAATTGTTTATGCACACCCGACACAAATAAAGGAGCTGTCATAAAGGCAAATGACTTATGCATGAATTTGTTCAATCTAAACCTTTACATGAGTTGTATTCACGTGTTTTAAGCACCAATTATATATTATTTCTATATTAATGAGAACAACATTTGTAATGGCGGAATTGATGGCAGCCTACGTATCTTTTTTTTTTTAATTTTAGAAAATTTTAATTCAACTATTGGTATTACTTTGATAATGTTTTCTTGAACGCAAAGTTGTTTGGGAGTATGGTACGGAAAACCCAAGCATTTGTGGCACTGGATTACAAACAATGGAAAACCAAGAGAAATGTAGAGCTTTCGAGTGATGACATGCACAGATAGACTTATTTTCTTAAAGGAAAGGTATCGTTCCATAACTAAATCCAAAAGTGAACGCCGCCGTGCTGGTAACGTCACTTCCGGTTTTATTTTTTTCTTATTCATTGTGATAAATCTGTGATGCTATAGAGAACACATGAAGCCCCCTTCACCCCCTCCCGTATTTCGGTCCAACGGATGTGAAATCAAATAACATCGCAGATTTCTCGCGATCAATAGGGAAAATTGAAAACCGGAAGTGACGTTACCAGTACGGCGGTGTTAATTTCTAAATGTGTTTATGGGAAGATACCTTTCCTTTAAACAATAACTCATAGACGTTTTAAATAGAAGTGTGAAATCACTTCCTCAAATTGATATTATGTTTGCTACTTTGAATGAATTTACAAGGCATCTTAAATAATCTGGGAAAAAGTGTTACTAGGTGTTATCTTCCCTTTAAAAGACAATCAACATTACCCATCTGAATGTAAGATAGCTCGATTTGAATACATCCAAAACACTGCTCCATGCATACTTAAGAAAAATATTTTGGTTTCAAACATTCGCGCGGCTTGTATATACAAAACAAAATTAATCAGGATAGCTAGTAATCAATCAGCACAGCTAGTAATCAATCAGTATAGCTAGTAATCAATCAGTATAGCTAGTTCTCAATCAGTATAGCTAGTAATCAATCAGTATAGCTAGTAATCAATCAGTATAGCTAGTAATCAATCAGTATAGCTAGTAATCAATCAGTATAGCTAGTAATCAATCAGTATAGCTAGTAATCAATCAGTATAGCTAGTAATCAAGTTGTTGTCTTCCTTTGAAAAGTATTGACTCGTACCGTATTGTATGCTGAGGCCAGTGCACCACAACTGGTTATCAAATGCCGTGGACATTGACTTGGTTGTCGATGTTATGTCTGTCCGTACGTCGTACCTGTGTTCTCGTCCGGGTCGTATTAAGCGTTTCGTGATAGAAGTGTTACTATCATAACCGAATACACAGGCAACGACCCCGTCATTGTAATTGTGTGTTCACTCGTCGTCGTGTATGCTGAGATTAATCCGTGTATCTCTTTAATAGTGTTTGATGATTAGTTTAACTAGTGCTGCACATATACCATGATTTTAAAGCAAACATAAAGTAGGGAACTGTTTTATTGTTATTAAGCATACTCAAAACTGTTTACACCGAGATTTATAAAACATTCCATTAAGAGAATTCGTCAATAAACATTTTTTTTCTATTTCTAAAGTTCAATCTTCAGTACCAACTAAATAGTGATCAAGTAGTCTTAGACGACACATTGCGCAGATAAAATGTAAGTAGTGTTTGCATTGTTGACAACTATATCGAGATGTGCAAGAATCATGTAGTTATTTTTGTACTATGTAAGTGCAAGCTTTAGGCAAGGTAAAGTTGATGGGGTAGCACAGTTAAATCCATACTAGAGCCATGAAGGTCCATGATTACGTCCGTGATTATACCCGGTTGTTCACTTTTTAATAAAAGGGTGAAATTTGGCACAGTTATTGGTCATGTCCTAATAATAGATTTTAGATGAAATTTAAGTTTTGGTTGCCATGGCAACCGTTTTTTATAATTGTGGTCAATCTGCTCTTATGTAACTAGAGGTGGATCGAAGATTTTTTACTGGAGAGGCACCATTTGACCTCTTATAATTGCCCAATGGTTTTGCATGGCATTTTAAAACAAAAAGTCAAATATCGAATCAAATAGAGGTTGTCATGGCAACCGTTGTAATAAATCAATATGTGTTGAATACCGTTATTTGGGAAAATTTAAATTACTTATTTAAATTTTTTAATAATAGGTTTGTTTCTAAAATCTCATTGGCTAATGGATGGTCTCAAATACTTTTGAGACCAGGAAGATACATGTAAGGAGAATGATGGTCATCAACACTTTCTAAATGTCGCTATAAAATAACACTTCTGCTAGGAGTCAGTCATCTGTCTACTGCATCAGGAGAGTATTAAGCAACCACCATGAATTGGCTTTGCAGCACAAGTAGTAGCAACTTTTATGAGTATTCTGGTATTAGGAGAATATGAAAAGTGATCAACTAAAGTTGCCATTTTTTCTGTATTTTCTCCACAAAATTTAATATTTAGGAATGGAATAAAAGCAATGGTGATCAGTCTTACATTTCATCGCCTTGGTCCACTAAAACCGTAAGATAACATTATCCTTGATCTCAAATGGCATTTGAGACCAGCCACCTTTGTATTTATCCCCTAAATTATAATAAAGCTATAGTACTATAGTATAGATTGTCATGACAACCATGCAGTAAGTTATTTAAGAGAGAAAATACAACTGTAAATATTTGACCTACCCGAACATGTATGTATTGAATAAAGTCTCTGTATCAGGTTTGCACATAGGCAAAATTTCAAGATTAAACAAACAATATGTAGAGTAACTAAAAAGTATGTTTGAATAAAACATCAATTCTTTGACAAAAATAATATTCTGTAGAAATACTCACTTCCATATCATCAAGGTAGAATTAGTGGTTGGTGGGGCAATTATTTTGGTAAAATTTTATTTTATAAAAAAGCAATCACTTTTGCATTCTCTGAATAAGTCTCACATTCACCACAAACACTTACTTATTGCAGTACATTGTACAATTGTTTTACACACTCGCATCTGGTATATGCATCCTTGGTGGCAACCACATGTATCTAAATTAGGCAGTTAGGAGTTCACGACAGGAATAACTTGCTTATGGCAGGGTTGACCACATTGTCTTCCTATCCCCATTCTTTGGACGAAGCAACTTCTTGTGTTTATAGAAAAACTTAACCCCAACTATATGACCTGCTTGGTACGCAGTTCTTCCGATGTGCTGATTAACTGATTAAGAGCTGCTTTGGTTGGATGAAGAAGTCCCTTAGACCTTTTTTTTTTATGTCAAAAAGCTGCAAACGAGCTTTATCTTCACTACTTGTTCGATTTGTTCGGTTATATAACATAGTAACAAAGTGTTCTAAAAGAGCCAAAGGCACATCGTAATTGATTGTTATGCATTGATTGATAGGTAAAATTCACGTTTTAGGATCATTACTGTCAACCCGCACCTACTATTAGAGCTCATCATGCCAGCACATAGCAACAAACCACCAACTCTTAACTCATTCGTTTGTAAGACGTAGATTTGGATACTTTATCAGCGCATTTCCAGCAAATAATGCACGTGATGACTATCAACAGAGTCATCTCAAGAACCATGAACACACCCAAATCACAGATCAGTGACACGACGTAGAACCACGCATCTCGGCCTTTCCGTCGGTATATTACCATTGCTATACATTGCAAAGAGATTGACTCAAATAAAGCAACTTTAGACTCAAATATACACCAGCGTTTTCAACTTTACACATACAACCATGCCAACCAAGCGATCATAAAACGAGCCAAGCTGGCTACCATGAATCCACGAAACCATCAACTGATATTGCAGTCAACGCCGAACCCACCAGCTCACCGACCGTACCACCACAATAGTCAACCGACATCGCGATCAACATGCACCGCCAGCCCAAGGAATACGGGTTGCATGCTGGGCTTCAGTGGCGCAACAATAGGATGGGAAGGGTAGGTAAACCCCACCCCGAGCATTTTGGGGGCCCCTGAGAAATGACATGGTTATATGTTTGTTAAGGGGCCCCGAGTGGCATATTCCCTAGTCTTTCAGTCTTTTCTACACAAATGAGATTTATACTTGAAATGTCTTAACTTGTAAACGAAAAAAGATCTGTCACGCTTAATTCACCATTATGTTATTTTAAAGTTCTCTTTCATATAAAATGCTTAGAGGACCACTGACCTAGTACCTTAATTATCAAAAACCGTGCGTTCAGAACATGTGATACACAGTGCCGAGCATTACTGCACAATGTAAAATTAATTTGTTTTTGAATTTTATACCAAACATCTAAAAGCGACGGCAAAGTACTATATTGACAGATTGGTATGAAATAATTGTCGGAGCAATGTGGTTAATAATTTTGGTAAATTGAGATCAGAGATATGCATCTGACAGTCTGCGTCAATTGAACATTTTGCGGGAATTATCATCTGTCTGTATATCTCTTGTCGAAACTGTTAATGATCCGAAAGATTATCCGAGTATGAACGAAGTTGCCTGAGCATTTTGTTAGATTTGTTTTGTATTGTATGCATCTGAGATAATTAAGTATTTTGCAAATTATCGTCAACTACCGGTAATCAGATGTGAAATTCCACAGCCTTGTTTTACCTTAACGACCCAAATGATTATCCGATATATCAGATTTCTCGTTTAGAACAGGATGTTTACAACTGCACAAAGTGTATTCTATATCCATGCATACTTGGTGGGTATGATTAATTATTAAATACTTAACCTGTGCTTATAAAGAGCGCAGAATATATACAAAAGATTCCTTGCACTTTTACAACAATAAAAAAATTAATAATAAACCTCACACATTCATGATACAAAATAAGATAAAAACTTGAAAACCTCAATGTATAGTACCTCAACATATAGTACCTCAACATATAGTACCTCAACATATAGTACATCAACATATAGTACATCAACATATAGTACATCAACATATAGCACATCAACATATAGTACATCAACATATATATTGAGGTTATGATATTATGTCTGAGGGTCATAATGTCAAGGCTATATGGCGGGGATTTTGAGTCGTAGCTAACATAGACTGATATTGTTAATGCTGCAGCCAGATTAGCATTTGCTATAATATTATAGTTTGATGGTAGAATGTAGAATTTCTCCACGGGCCCTAGTTGTTCCACTGCTAAGTGAAGATTTCAGTGGAGATCTGGGGCAAGAACGGTCAGAAATATGACCTTTATTTGGAATTATTTTCAAGAGGCTATATGGCTGTATGGCAAAGTTAAATTGTTGGATACGCCTGATGAGAAAGTTGAGGATAGATGTCGGCAGTGGGGCAACAATCGGATGGGACGGGTGGGTAAGCCCTACGGGTCCTGAGCAATTTGGAGGCCCCTGAGAAATGATATTGTTATATGTCTGTGAAGGGCCCCCGAGCGCCAATTCCCCATGGGCCCCATGACTTTAGTTGCGCCAAGGCTGGTCTTCCTTGATGATTGATCATCTCACCTTTTTCTCTCATACACAACCGAGTTGAATACTTCATAGACAATTTACCTTTCACACCAAGAAGTATTTTTACAACTTTGTTATCCTCCTGATGTGACCTTCATGATCAAATCGCGTATCTCTTCTTCATGCATCGTCACAACAACCATTCATGACACATTCAAGTTCAAAATCATCGCCACCCACACAACAGAACAGACTATCAACTATGACAATACAGTCAGTTGCTAATTACCTAGAGCCTTCAGTCCAGTCGAAAGTCTTAGGACATCATATCAACTCCCTCCCCTACCACCACCCCCACCCCCACCCCACTTCCCCTTCACTACGTTTTCCACACAGCTCATAGACTCTTGTCACCAACACTTGAGTGTCTAATATAAAGGTGGCATTGGGATTCTTAGCCCGACTGGTTACTTATTTTTGAGGGGGTTGGGGGGAGGGGAGAGACAAAGCCACCTCTGGTGCCTTAACCCCCTCAGGTGCCGTCCTTCTCTAGAAACATTTAGACACCATGATTTGTTGATTCCTGGATTATTCATATAGAGAAATGTATTTAAAGTTTCGGCATTCATATGCTAAAAGTTGACAAATTGTGAGTGGGCAAGGCGCCTCACTTTATATCACACCGCCTCTCCCCCTACTGGCGCCATCCTGTGTAGCATCATATCATCAACATGAATTTATCAATTTGGGTCATTTACATGGAATTCTAAATTTCAGGGTTTCGAATCCATCAAAAATATGAGAGAATTAGCTTCCAAATTTTAAGATTGTGCGATGGTGGGGGAGGGGTGGGGGTCGATATGTGCCTCCACCCTAGCTCCACTGGTGCCACCCATAGTACTGTAGTATCATTTAAGAAACATGATTGTATAATTCTGGGTCAATTATATAAGGTAACCTGTTTTGGCATTTATCGGTAATATGCTAGAATTACCTCCCTCAAATTTTCAAATGGTATTCAACACATAAGCTAGCCAAGTTAAGTTGAATTCTTACCACGGTTGCCTGACAACTTCTATTTGATTAAATTGAGAAACTTTTGTCTTAAGATGAATGCAAAACCATTGGTCAGGTGCAAGAGGTAAAATAGTGTCTCTCCTGTAAAAAATCTTGGTTCTGCCACTGGTTATATATGAGAAAATTGACCAAAATTACGTAAAAAATGGTTGCCATGGCAACCACGAGGTTAATTTTCGGTGACTTCACATCTAAAATTTATTCTTCAGGCACGATCAACAATTGTGCCAAATTTCGCGCTTTTATCAATAAGTGAACGATTTTTCACCACTCCGCTGGACTATTAAAAATGATGTCAGTTCTTAGCAGAATCTAAGATGGCTCCCAAAAAATTAATTAAAAAACACTAAAAAAGTCAAAAATAAAGATTTGCCTATTTATTCATTTAACTTTTGGTCTACCAAGGATGTCCAAAACATACAGGTGATGTTTTAAGAAGCTTTGTAGAAATGGGAATTTTGCACAAATTTCTCTTAATTTTTTACTGTTAAAAGTTTACAGTGAATGAAAGCTAAGACTTTGAACTTTACATTGATGTGCATGAGTGTTAAGTCAAACATGCAAATGTTATGTAATGAGGTCACAATTTTGCATATCTGGTGTCATAAGACTACTATCTTAATGGTATTTTGCATTATCTTTATATTTAAAACACATTGCTTGATAAGGTTGAGAGTTACATGCACAAATCATGAATTCAGCCTATTTGAGTTTATTTAAAGAATTTGGTAGCCATTTTTTATTTGCCCATCGTGGACCCCAACAAGTAAGAATTCTCTAATATCTCGTGTCAAAGGTCACAATTCTAGTGAGACTTCTTTTTTATATAAGATTTGCAATGAGGATCTGAAGCAGGTGAAACCGAATCTCTAGGTCAAGTAAAGCGCTAAATACGTGCTCTTTTTAAGTTTACAGAATGACCTAGAATAATTTCATTAACTTTTAAGAAGTGCCTCCTTCCCCCGTCAGCCCCAATACTATAAAGTAAGGGGAAGTGTCCTTGTTCCCCCCCTTCTCCCTCCAAGGTTCTTATATCCATGGGTATACACCACATGAATACTATAAATAACCATGGAAAGATAATTATCTTGAAGACCTTGTTTGAAAGGTCAATCATGATTTGTTTATTTTACCATCAAATATGGGACCTTTTTATTTTTGACCAAGAATGTCTTTTCACCTCAAAATTAGGACAGGGTACACAAATGTAACATTTCTCGAAAATTGGCATATTCGGTTTGTAACATCAGCAAAAAAGTTCACACACATTGCTTTGTTAGGCTGGGAGTTATGAGGCTCAGCGAAAATCATGAATTCAGCTTATTTTGGGCCTATTTGAAAGATTTGTTACCCATTTTGGATCTGCCCATCGTAGACCCCTATAAATAAGAATTCTCTAATACCTCGCATGATAATCAAACAAAGGTATATACCACATAAATATCTTAGAGAACCATGTAACGATTTATCCTTTTTAACAAACTCAATGAATTTGTTTGATTTACTATCAAATGTATTCATTTTTGACCATCAATATGACTTTTCACCCCAAAATTAGGACCATGAGCAAAAATGAAAGTCTTCGCTAGAATTACCATGTCAGATTTTTAAGATCTGACAACTTTCAGACACATTGCATGGTTTGGCTGGGAGCTTTAAGCAAAAATCATCATTTTGTTTTTATATTTTGGGCTAATTTTAAGATTTTGGCAGCCATTTTGAAATTGATCCAATTTGACCCCTAATGAGGGAACGTTTCCATAATATATAGTGAATTTTAAACTACAGACATGCTCCTGCTTGATAAACATGATCAAATTGGTATGAGTTTCTTTGTTTGGACGTAACAGTTAACGACGGTATTTATCTTCTAATTTTGAAGCTGTATTTTTTTCAATTTTATGCACAATTTCAACCACAAATACAGCATTTTACCCCCAAAACAGAAAATCAAGCCTGTAGTAAGCATCGCATGAAAATCGGAGTTCAAATCTACAGATAGCAGTCAAATATACATTAATTTAATTAGGTAGGCGAAAAGTTATGGGCAAAACTTTATTCATTTTTTAGTTTTTTAGTGTTTTTCGATTAATCTTTTGGCAGCCATCTTGGATTTTTCTCAAAACTAGCACTTTCGCAGGGTCTGTTGAAAATTCCACCATTTTTTTTTTTTTGAACAGCCAGGGGTACGTTAATTACAAAATGCAACAAACAAAATTGAGGGGAGCAAACCGTTTTGGATTAAATCAAATTTTAGGACCTGGAGCCTGGACTAAAATTTTGACAGGGCACGCCACCATTTGCACACGTACAAACTACTCTTTCGTGGAACGTTTAGACTTTTCGGAATTCATTTCATCGAATATTATATTCAGACCCCGGGGGGCACTTCATGCTAAAAGTGGTAGGGGTGTGCAGCCCCCCAACCTAAAAAGATACCCGCTGTATGACAGATTGTTTGGTAACTGCAGTATTAAATTATACAATTTTGATACCCGCAGTATGAAATAAGTCAATTTTGATACCTGCAGTATGAGTATTCAACGAAAATATTGTAAAAATGGATTAGCAGTACAAAATTAACACAGTAAAACCCCAATTTTTGGGACCTGCACTACGAACATGACGAAAAAAATCAAGTAAAAAATATAGGTAGATTTTCATTTGTTATGTTTTTATATTTAAAAAAAGACACCTGCACTACGAAAATGATGCAAAAACGGCACCTGCTCGGGCGGCACACACACACACACACACACATATATATATATATATATATATATATATATATATATATATATATATATATATATATATATATATATATATATATATATATATATATATATATATATATATATATATATATATATATATATATATATATATATATATATATATATATATATATATATATATATATATATATATATATATATATATATATATATATATATATATATATATATATATATATATATATATATTTATATATAAATAAATATATATATATATATATATATATATATGTATATATATATGTATATATATATATATATATATATATATATATATATATATATATATATATATATATATATATATATATATATATATATATATATATATATACCTCACATATGGAAGTGCCCCCTTCTCCCACCCCTCTCCGGAATTCGTTCACACATCAACAATTGTAGCTGTTTCGTTTGCAATAATCGAAACCCATATACAAATTATCAGATACGATAAAACTTTGTTGTTTGGTGACCACACTTCTACAGCAAACCATCAAGATCCAACACAAGTAACCATTTTTACGAGCATCGTAAAATACCACCTTGTTTAAGTTAATACATTACCTACACCTTCATGACTTTGTATATTTGTAAACAAAATACGAATCAGGTACTTTTACAGAGCATCAATTTACTACTCACCGATTATACACCTTTGTATGCAGTTCAATTTCACGAAAAAAGGGTAACATTAACAATGACTAATTTGAGTTTGAAATTGGTACGGCTTACTAGGATGCGAACTGGCGACAGCATATGCGATAGAAAGTGTACATACTCTAGTATTTCTAGAACAACATCATAGCGTTACAGCAGTTAATTTATGCAAAACATGAGTGAATGTATTCCTGTACATGTTCTAATGCTTGAAGTGTTACATTTATGGATGAAAATTGGACTATAATTTCAATATATGAAAATGGATTGTTTCCGAGCAATATAGGTCTACGGTAATTGAATTGAGAATGGGTTAACACCACAGCCTGTATTACAGTCCGGCGGCATGCCTATTAATAGAAACATTTATATCACACGAGAATATTGAAGTCATGCAGCCATATTGTACAGTCCGGATTAATAGAAACATTTATAACACACGAGAATATTGATGTCATGCAGCCATATTGTACAGATGTTGCGATAAAATGTCATAGTTTCTAATTAATGTACTTGCAATATTAAAAATCATTGTGTTGAAAAACATTTAAAAATGGCCGTTTCCCGCCTTAAAGCCTACCTCTATTGTCTATCTTATCTAATATTTCGAAAACGGCAAGGTGAACATATCAAATGGGAGTGGAAAAGCTGTAACCATGACAGTAATGAAGGTATTTTTTATGTTTTAATTTTCCCCTAGCAAAGATATTTTTCCAACAGGTATTTCAAATTTGAAAAATGTAACATTGCATAAGGCTTTAACGTTAGGATAGCAAAGGATCATGGGAAATATCACAAAATGGCGGCTTCCATGTAACAAAATATTCCCATTAATAGGAACATTTATGTTCTCATTAATAGGCATGCTGCCGGATTGTATTCAACCAAAGGAGGACAACAGTTAATTGTGAATTGAAAGTGGTTGGAAAAACAAAATTCCACGTAGCATTTCAACAAAAAATATTTTATTGTGCACTCATGCCTTCCAATACATATTTCCAGTAGAAATAAACCTGTCTAAAATATCTGAAGAGTACTATATCAGCTTACCAGGATAACCCAATCCAGACATTCTAAGGACTTACGTCTACCAGGATAAGCCAATCCAGACATTCTAAGGACTTACGTCTACCAGGATAACCCAATCCAGACATTCTAAGGACTTACGTCTACCAGGATAACCCAATCCAGACATTCTAAGGACTTACGTCTACCAGGATAACCCAATCCAGACATTCTAAGGACTTACGTCTACCAGGATAACCCAATCCAGACATTCTAAGGACTTACGTCTACCAGGATAAGCCAATCCAGACATTCTAAGGACTTACGTCTACCAGGATAACCCAATCCAGACATTCTAAGGACTTACGTCTACCAGGATAACCCAATCCAGACATTCTAAGGACTTACGTCTACCAGGATAACCCAATCCAGACATTCTAAGGACTTACGTCTACCAGGATAACCCAATCCAGACATTCTAAGGACTTACGTCTACCAGGATAACCCAATCCAGACATTCTAAGGACTTACGTCTACCTTTGGTGGCATATTAAAGGTATCGGTTTCAGCATCGGTTTGAAGGAGAAATAAATTGAGCTTAGCAAAAGATTATTTCGTCTCCGAGTTGTGGCTCAGCCTAATAAAAGTTTCAATAATTTTTTAGTTTATACAAACTTTATAAACCTATAAATTTTGTATGAAAATCTTACATATCGTCGTGTCGATTGGGGATACGAACAAGTTCCAGAAACATTTATTTCAGGCATGTGATTTCTACCAACTGGTGCGATGGAGGATTCGACATCAATGGATTTACGTCAGATATTAGAGGGCTAGTAAGTTGATGATATCACAAATGTGCAAAATAAGTAGGTTGATTAAGCTGATGATTAAAAACAAAGCTGTAAAAGGGTCGATTTTTAATTGCTTTTCGTTGTTTTCATGACTTTTATAGAGTAAACTGTTAAACAGGCTAGCTGAAGTTGGGTATGGGTGTCACAGATATCAGGGGTAAGCACTGAAATATTTCCTTAAACGTAAGTATCTTTGAGAATACATCATATACCCATCATGTTAATATTTTTTATGAAATATGCTTTCCCTGACTACAAAATCGATGTGAACACTTTATACCTCCTTTTCAAAGGTTCTAAGCATGTAAACAAATTGCAAAGTGCATGTTGTATGTAGATCATGAAGTTGATAGATAGGAAGAGAGGTCGTCTCATTTCACATGATTAGAGTTGCAAACAAAATGAGTCCAATATGACGCAGTTGTGACGTGAAGATTTTGCCAACAAACAATATATGTTAATATAACAGGGGTGACGATGCTGTGTCGTGCAACATATTTGTCATTTATTGACGAATATGATTTACTTTTCTCACACAATTTGTGAATCACAGTTGGTTTAATTTGAAATTTAATTTACTTGATCAGCAACAACTCTGATGAAACATTCTGAATACTCATATTCGCGGGCCCCTCAATTGTAGACTCTGGGCACGACTAGTTTGTAATGCGGCTGATATTTGTTATTGAGGTACCGTGGGAAAATACGCTATTCGGGCGCCACTGAAGCCTACAAAGCTTGGAGTCATCAATGTTATTCATATCCCTATTGGGATGCAACTTTGTGATTGAAATTTGGAGTTGGGTACAAAACCAATATTACATTCATCATACTTCAGGTACTTTCACATAATTGTATAGCTTTTTGTAGAAACTGGACAACCATACAAACGCTCGCTGATATTCAGTCCTGAAGCATGCCTATTAATAGGAACATTTATAACACACGAAAAGATTGTAGTCATGCAGCCATATTGTTTAAATGTTGCGATAAAATGTCATATTTTCTAAATTATGTACTTAAAGTATTCGAAATCATTGTGTTGAAATACATTTGAATTTTCAAAATGGCCGTTTTGCACCTAAAAGCCTAGCTCTATTGTCTTATTTTATCTGAAATTTCAAAAACAGCGTGGTGAACATATCAAATGGGAGTGGAAAAGTTGTAGCTATGACAGTATTGATGGTATTTTCATAAGTTTTAAGTTTTTCTTAGCAAAGATATTTTCCCCAGAAGTATTTTAGATTTAAAAAATGTAACATTGCATAAGGCTCTAACCTTAGGATAGCAAAGGATCATGAAAAATAATACAAAATGGCGGCTTCCATGTAGGAAATTGTTCCCATTAATGGGAACATTTATGTTCCCATTAATATGCATGCTACTGAACTGATAGTTCAGATACGAGAAACATCGTAACAATGTTTTTGTATGGCAGATTATCATTTTCTCTTTTTCTTCTTCTCTACTTATCTTTTTATCAATCTGTATTGTCTTTTTTCCCCTTTATTTCTTACTATTGTTATATTAACTTTCACCCGATCTCATATCTAGGGAATGGCTTTCTTACAAGCTTTTTTTTAGCTTTCTGGGAATCCCCTCAACCTTCAAGCGTGTTTATATATTTCAGTGTTGGTTATTAAATTTCAGTGTTGGATTCATGTTTCAGTGTTGGTTATCATATTTCAGTGTTGCTTATCATATTTCAGTGTTGGTTATTATATTTCAGTGTTGCTTATCATATTTCAGTGTTGCTTATCATATTTCAGTGTTGCTTATCATATTTCAGTGTTGCTTATCATATTTCAGTGTTGCTTATTATATTTCAGTGTTGGTTATCATATTTTCTTTACTATTTTCTTTATTATCTTTTGAAACGTTCATTCTGTATTTATTGTTATGCAATGATCATAAGTATGATTTCTATTTTCAAAAAGGTTCAAATAAACTTTGAATTGAATTGAATACAAATTTTGTATTCTTTGAGCTTGTCTTAAGGCCTATTATCTAAAACTCATTAATCCATAAACCATAAAGATTGGATTAAAAATGAATGTTATAATTTGACAATGATTTTAATAGAAAAATTATAATCTTAACAGCTTCTATTTTCAGAATGGATATCTATTGTCAAAATTGGCTGGAATAAAGCCTTCACTGTACCATTATACTCCTGTTTTTGATACTTAATCAATTCTGTGCCAGAATGGCAAAATGGCTTCCACATGAGTTGGATTCACGTGATAAAATCCCTCTATAGGACAACAGGTAATCAGCAAAGAAGATATCAAACTTATAACTGCATGGTTAATACTGAAGAACACATTTCACAGACTACTTAGATATTGAGTTGTGAGCATCTGATGACATCACAATGTTCACCTGAATTTAAAAATCTTGAAACTTACATTGACCATAATTGAGAAATTACACAAACATTTTTTAAAGATTTAAAGGGCATTTTACTCCGACTAATATTTGTTCGTCACTAGACCGTTAGGTGTACGCAGCGTGATGAGAATAATCAACATCCAGAGAAGATATCTGAACACGTTGTGTCCTACGCTTGTTATCACAGGTAAGAGAAAGTTGGAGAAATATCCATGGTGAGTATTTACAAGTAATTACCATACAAAACACAAAGTAAGTCATTTATGTTCTTTCTTCAACTATTTCTTACTGACAAGAAATCTATAAACATACAGTTACGAACCTTTTTCCAAAAGAGTAATTGAATTGACTTTGTTATTTTTAGTCTAGCAAACTTATTGTAGTGCAATAACACTATGCACTCACGTCAAGCAAATTAACACCTCCACGCGTATGAAAATAAGTAGAGTATTTGTTGATAGAGGAATGACCTGGTGATGAGTTTGATGTACTACATATGTACTGTGTAAATTCGTACACTTAGCGCCAGTGCACCACAACTGGTTATCAAAGGCCGTGGATATTGACTTGGTTGTCGATGTTATGTCTGTCCGTACGTCGTACCTGTGTTCTCGTCCGGGTCGTATTAAGCGTTCCGTGATAGCATTTGCACTATCATAACCGAGTACGCAGGCTACGACCCCGTCATTGTAATTGTGTGTTCAACTCTCTCTCTCTCTCTCTCGTACACTTAGCGAAGCATATTGTCCTTGATTCCATGGGATGTGTATTGTAAAATGTTCAATGTTAAATGTACAATACACTTACAGTTGCTTGCAAAAATATAGGTCTACATTGACTTCCATCTTGTTGTGAGCCGTGTATTAAATTGAAATGTTTCCTTTTCAATACGTTTAAAGGATTAGTTCAGTAGTTACGCATGTCCATCTTATATGAAAGAGGACTTCAAAAGAAACCAAATGGTGCAGAAAGCATTGCATAATCTTATTCCGTTAAGGAAATATTCAAGTTTAGAATTTGGTATTATTTATGTAGAAACGACTGAAATCAGACTAGTTGTGATGTCACAGCCTCATATTCCTCAAAGTCTATGTATTTTAAAGAAAGTCTTTTAATTTTGTTCACTATTTCAATTATTTTTCTCAAACTTTATTTAGGTGGTTTATTTTGAATACCTTCGTAGATTCAGTTTTACTACTTCCCTGACATATCCCATGGTCTTTAAGCCACAAAATCGCAGACAAAATATGATAGAATACACAAAGACATTGAGGAATCTGAGGCTATGACATCACAACTAGTCTGATTTCAGTCGTTTCCACACAAATGATACCAAACTTTAAACTTAAATATCTCCTTAACGGAATAAGATTTTGCAATGCTTTATGCACCATTTTCAGTACGCTCAATCATCGCTACAAATTGACAGTCTTTTCACCCGCAAGAACTTCCATTTCGGCAAAAATAACTTTTAGACTCTGCTGGAAGCAATTAAGAAACCCACCACAGATACTTCAGTGATTTTACGCATCAGTAATTACACTCCCAATCATCCATATGTACACAATAAAACTTATCATGAAGAGCCAGGTATTGTGGATTTCGTTACTGCAGAGCCAAGTCATGCGTGTAATGTGGTGCTGAGGATTTATTTTTGCTTTTAAAAGGATGTTTTCATCAGTAAGTTATAAACACTCTGGTGAGTTTGGATGCATTGTAATGAAAATTACAGCCAGAGTTATTCTCCATGGGTTTTGTTTTGTTTTTTGTAAGTCCTCTTTCATATAAGATAAACATGCTTGACCACTGAGCTAATCCTTTAATATTCTTGCAGTTATGCGTCATGTCGAGTGTGCCTCAAACATATTACGATGACATATAAAGATATGAAAATATATTTATTTACAACATTTTCTAATCCAATCAGTCTTCCAGATCAAGTTTTCTTTATACTTTTCATTTTTTATCAAGTATGTACAAGTCTGCTCCTTTCTTCTGAATTTGCCCTTTAAAAAGGCAATTTAAAACAAATGCAAATATACTATTTTAATGTCAACTTAAACTTATACCGTAATTAATACAATATACAAAACCCCTCTAGCACAATGTCTACAAAGTTGTGTAGCCTTTAAAATCATATTCATATTGTTATTTCATGTAAAATGTAAAATCTGAGATTATAAAACTTTTCATGGTAAATGTGTTGACGGCACCTTGTTTACAAAAATTGCGGGTAGTTATGCTTCCTCTTTTATACAAATTTATCCATGAGGCACAAATACTGTAATCTAGTTTAGTAATTTATCTTCTCTAAATCTTTAGGGACTTCAACGTAAGCAATGTCTGCGTAAAACGAGTGAAAATTGGAGTAAATTATATCTTCATATGAAGCTTGAGTTAAATTGAAAAGATTCTGCTACACTTAAATCACCTCCAATAAAACTCATGTAAATTTGTAACACTACATTGAACACGTTTAAACGAAAAAGCGATTTTAGATTATATATCAAAGATTTGAAGTCATAACCTTTAAAGGCTAAAGCCATATTGCATATATATTACTTAGGAAGAATATCGATGGGAATGGGGGCACATCAGGTGTTACAGGATCTTGTTATGAAAATCCAGTATCAACAAATATTGCTGAATAAAAAGTTACCTGGTAACACCTTCTATGAGAAGAGATCAAGGGCATTATGTTATAATTACCGAAAACGATTTGCAATTGTTTTCTCGAATAGTCTGGTAGCATGCCTATTAAGGGGAACATAAATGTTCCTAAAAATGGGAACATTTTGCAACATGGAAGCCGCCATTTTGTGATATTTCCCATGATCCTTTGCTATACTAACGTTAAAGGCTTATGCAATGTAACATATTTCAAATTTGAAATACGTCTGGGAAAAATATATTTGCTAGAGGAAAGTTAAAACTCATGAAAATGCCTTCATTACTTTCATGGCTACAACTTTTCCACTCCCATTTGATATGTCCACCACGCCGTTATCGAAATATTACAAAAACAGATAACAGAGCTAGGCCTTTATACGTGAAACGGCCTTTTTGAAAATTCAAATGTTTTCAATACAATGATTTTTAATATATCAAGTACATAAATAAGAAACATATGACATTGTATCGCAATATCTGAACAATATGGTAGCTGACTTTACTATTCTCGTGTGTTATAAATGTTCCTATTAATAGGCATGCTTCCGGACCGTCGAAGGAGCGGGGAAGGGGTACGGTGATTTATAAATCAGTAACATTTTAGATTTAATAGAGTTCGGAGCTTGCATTATCAAAGTCTTTGGTACATAATTTTTCTGTCAAGTGCTCTGATATTTTGATGAAATTGGATCCCAAAATGAAATTATATGGATGGTTTTTCTGGATATGTCCTTTATAATTTCCATATTCCGAAAATATGAAGAAAAAGCATATTGCAAAATTGCAGGAACAAATGCTTACGGCGAGTTTGAAGCAAAGTGTCAAACTTGGGGTATAGTTGTGTAAGAGTGCACTGTTAGTGTCCTTAAGTTGCTTGTTGTTTAATGTTGTTTGGACATTTCTTACCTGTATAACGATCTCATCATTGTATTGTCGATGAACTTTATACCTCCATAGCTCACAGACGATGAGAGAGAGCAAATGGTCACTTTAATATTCATATCAACCAGAAAATTACTATATCGTTGCGTGCTAGATAAGCATTTAATTTTTGGGGACCTCCTAAAAATACGCCGTTACTTTTTGGTCTAGTACTCATTTAAGTCTATCAGCATCATCTATTCTGTTTGTTGATTAAAGTATTAGGCTTAAAGAAACGCGTATTAAAGAACACGTCCATCAACGTCAGACATAATTTTTACAGCTGTCTTAAACGACATTCGTTTAAGTTATTTGAGCTATGTGTCGTGGTAATACCCCTTAATCCTATTACACCGACTAAGAAAATACAATTAGCACGTTAGTATTTATTTGACATCACCAAGTTAAGAACAAAACAATTTATGTTGAAAGATATGGAAAGCCGTCATCAGGTCATTATTATTCCCTTTATTTGCCCTAAAACATAAAAAAATGATTATGTATATGCTGGTTTATGTGTATACTCTTAATATGAATTTAATTTGCATTTTTGTTCTTTCTAGTACTAGTGACGTCTAGTATTTTCTGTTTCATTGCCTGTTTACAAGAATTGAAATCTGAGTACAACAGTTTTTGAAATTTGCAAAAGTGTGTTTAGTTTCCTAATTGTATCTGATCAAGGTCTCAAGTTGTGTGATATCTGCAATATTTAGCTTGGCAACTCTACAACAATGTTGACTTAAGAATGCCTTTTCAGTTAATTTGCCTGTTTAAAACCCTTTGAATTGCTGACAAATCATTGTGACAAGATATTAACAACAGTTTTGTTAAACAATTAAGGCGCCCTCATTTTGTATGGCAAAAGACTAGTGTTTAGTTTTTGCCTAATTGAAATCTGAGTACAACAGTTTTTGAAATTTGCAAAAGTGTGTTTAGTTTCCTAATTGTATCTGATCAAGGTCTCAAGTTGTGCTTGATATCTGCAATATTTGAGGTGTGTGCTTGGCAACTCTACAACAATGTATGACTTAAGAATGCCTTTTCCAGTTAATTCCTAGCTGAAGCTATAGTCTGTGCCAAAAACCCTTTGAATTGCTGACAAATCATTGTGACAAGATATTAACAAAAGTATTTAGTTAAACAATTAAGGCGCCCTCATTTGTATGGAAATTATTAAGACTACGATATGAAATTCGTAAGCGAAAACTTTAATATTAATTCACAGAACCTTTATGTATGAAATTTAAGTTTGAAATGTGTGTCATGACTTATAGACCTTTTCAAATCTGAATCGGCAATATCTGGATAACTAATTTATATAATGTCACTGGCCGAGATTCACGTGTCCATAATGGACCAATCATATACTGGAGGAATCTTATTGACCAATAAGATACTGAAGGAATCTTGGCCGTCTGTACAATTTACGTACGATATGGAACCAAGCGTATGAAAAAATGTTTTCAAGCGCACGTATCATACGTGCGTTATACATGAAGAAAATACGCGCACGTGTTGCTGCTGACATTTTTTTCCTCAAATCTGCACCTGATTGGTTGGGAAACAAAGGAAAAATTTCCCTAGCATTTGATTGGTCGAAGTACTGAAGAATTCACGTTCGGCTAAACTTGGTTTGAAAAGATCTATAGAGTTTCTTAAAAGGCTAAAGTTTTTTTAAGCAGCAAAATTGATATATAAACTAGTACGAATGTTTTTCGCTACAACGAGATTATCAAGTCTATTGTTATTTTGCTTCAGCAATTATAAATATACAAATATACTGTAAATTAATCACGGCTATAATCACTTATGCTAAAATGATCATTATCTTTAAGATACGTTATCAGGGGAATATAACTCTGATATCCTACCTTGTTTTAGGTCTTGAAGACACAAATTACCAAAGACTCTTTTAAGTGTCAATTAACAAAGGAACAAAATGTTTTAGATGATGGAATGAATTAAATGTCTACAAATTCTTCATATTTCAAAGAACGGAAACTATCAGTTCTCAATTACATTAATTGATGGGGCATAGTAATTGAAAACTGCGCTTTGTACCCCGAATATAAAATAATTATTTCATAAATGACCACAAGTGTCAATCAAAAACGAACAAGTACAGGATGTGCCATTTCGACGAAGAGTTGTTTCGGGAATTGTTGTATAACCAAGACGCCAAGTTCGAGCGACTTTGACATCAGTCATAAGATAATGCTGACCTCTGAAAATAGATAAATATTTAAAGAACAGGGTACCGTTTCCGGAATGGAAACAATTTGAGAGAACGTTTGCTTCTAGCCTTTTATACAGGAGAAACAGTCCTCCTGTGAAACATTTTGTTTTTATTTTTGTTTAAAATAATAGTTTTTAAAAAGACATCAATGTTGTTTTCTTCAGCTTGTCCTGTTTCTTATGTGCTACCCTGTTTTCCCCTGTTATTCTTTACCTTTTTTGATCCTTCTTAAGATATGATAACATTTTTATTATATTGATCAAATCTGATCATTTTGTAGTTCACTGATTTTGAATTAATCAACCTTTTCCGTCCTTCACTTACATATTTTATATATTCGGTTCAGCATCCTTAAAAGTTTGGGTGTCATTTCAAAAACGACGTTTAATGGGGCTGTCGATAGGTCACTTCACATGGAAGCAGAGGTACATATTACGTAGATATACAATTTCGCTTTAATCATAAACAAGTCTTGAGATCTTGGGCCAGTTTCACCATACGAGAAGAAGTTGTTCTTTTTTAACGTGACCATTTTATTTTGAACATTTGAATATTGACGTTTTTCTCTCCATTGAAAGTTATACCTAAAGATATCGACTTTACGGACTTCAAAATGTTTACTTTATTTATATACACCTACCAATCATCATATAAGGTCTTCTTATATTGAAAAGTCTGCACACAAAAAAGATGCTGACTTACCCTCCTTACTGGGTTTTCTTATTTTTACCCAGCGGATTAATACTAAATTAGTTCAAGTCTTTAATACTCGGACTAGATCAGTAGCCCTCCTTACTGGGTTTTCTTATTTTTACCCAGCGGATTAATACTAAATTAGTTCAAGTCTTTAATACTTGGACTAGATCAGTAGATTTAGTACCATCTATTTCTTCACTGCTTATATATTTATTTCAGAGCCCAAGACAAAAATACTTACTTGCCTTGGGAGTAAAAGCATTTACTCACTAAGTGACACAGCACATTTACTGTGTGTGAGGAAAAGATATGGCAGTATATGAGAAGAAATCGTGCATATAACTTGTTGTTTATGTCAACGAGAGTAGCGTGTGTACCAATGAGCTACATACTATTTGTCAATTATAAAGGATTGAAAAGAAATTACTTTTTATCTTACTATAAGTGCATCTAGTCTATGATTCGCAAGATGTAGTTTAATTTTTCAGCTTGTAAAATACAGATTGAAAGGGATGTGGTATAATACTGACATGCAAATGGCGCTTTTATATATTCTAAATTACACGCCAGTCTCATTCATGAAAACTTTGGGTAAGACACATGTGTATAATATATAAACCTGATCTGTAATATACAAGCTATTAAAACATCTTTACCGCTTTCCACTTGCTTAATAACATCTATTCTACTGTCGAATATTCGCAAACACAAAATCCAGATATGCTTTACAGTAGAGAATTTGCATCAACTCGTTATTACTAACTTACTTTATGAACTAAGTAAATAATTGATATTAATCACTAATATTCATAAGAAAGGCACGAAAAGCTTAAGCGCCTTTCTTGAATAAACACACATTCGTGCATTTTCGTTTATAACCTTGAGTGCCCAGACAACACTTCAACAAATTACAACATTTTCACTTGCTTATAAGAGTAACTTGATCTCCTGAAGTTAATCTATGCTGAAGAATTCGTGCTGTAAAACAATATTAAAAGCTTTATATAAATTAAGCGCGATAAAAAAGAAATGTCACAATAAAGCCATGATGTCATTATACAAATTGTTAAAAGTAAAGAAAATATTAACTATTTTACAAAAAACATGTCGCTATAAATGTCATGTCTTGCGTTCATGTTTAGTCCATTTTATTACATATTTAATGTCGAAATAACAATAATTATTTTGCCTTTTCATAAGTAATATACTGTGCATGGCAACAATGCAAGTGTAATGTATGCGTCAACTGACAAAATGAATTAAAATGTCAAAAGATTGTACAACAGTTATTTTACTTTCGTAGTTTCTTGTTTAAATACATAGTATTATGAGATCCTAATCTGATAATTCATCAATTATCCTATATAAGCAATGAGTAAGGTTGAACTTTTGAAATAATTCCTTTTCCTACTTAAGTTTAACGAAGGTATTTGATTGGTTAATTCGCTACAAAGGTTGAAGCTTCAATTGCCTTACATCATGATCTATTCATTTATAGCAATTAATCAAGTGCCGTACATACCATCGATAAATCATTGACATAAGAATTTTCAAGTTGATTGGAGCTCCAACATTAATTGTCTTACTTCGAATATAAAGTAGTGTTTTTATTAATCCTCAAACAGGTTGTTTTTGATGTTATCGATTTATGGAAGTTATTGCATTCAATTGTACTTGAGATCGATATTCCATTGATATATTTTTATATATTTTATTGAATTATTTTCTCGTATTGCTAGTGGAATATCCTAGTTCCCGGGCTTAAGTACTTGTCATGTTGGACGAACACAATTTGCTGTCTGGGGTTTTCCATCGTCAGTTTACCGGGATGCCGCCATCGTACTGAGACAATTGTGTTAATGGAAACACTGATTGGTTAATGGCGGTTGTGAAGACTCAAAACGGTCGATTTTGTCTACCGTTCCTCAATCTTCAACTAACCATTGTGCAACTCTTAAAGACGCCGTTGCTAAATTGGGGTGCCATGATT
>JAIGNY010000690.1:1252500-1367500 GCA_020152595.1 Chiridota heheva
TTTATAATAAGATTAGATTGCAACAGTAACTAGAAAATGTGGTTACGGAAATCGTAACCACTGTGTTTTTGGGCGTGATACCACGGAAATGCGAGGGTTTTCTCGCAATGCCAATGTGGTTTTAATTATGGGAGCATTCAACAGTTAAAAGAAATGGAAGCTAAATATGAACTCACTGTGATAGGGATTTTAATTTAAATTTTAACACAACATCTTGTGATAAAAGGGAAGGGGATACCCTTACATTTGATGTAGGTAGTAGAATAATCGCACTGTCAAGTCGATCAATATGATTTTACAACAAAATTTTGTAATCTGACGTTCAAATACTCCCGCAAAATGTCATCCACGTCCTCAAATAATTGCAATTTATCGTACATCAGATTCGACTGTATTACTGATAGCAAACGCGAGATAAGCTTGACCAAAGAATGCAGTCACGTGACTGGATCCTTGGTAAGATCACAATATGTTCTCAGGAACTCTGTTCCCAAAAACATAAAAACGTTTCATAGACAGATAATATCTGTAAATGATTAAGTGATACCTTCGTGTCGATGTCTCTTTTGTTTACAAAGAAGATCATGAGAAGGGTTTCAAGAAGACGACATTTTGGAAAAACTCATACAATTATTTCTACAGAACCAACTACAGCGCCGAGAGAGCGAGATCTATATTACTGCTCCAGATACGTGGTAGCTTATGTTTGGAATGCGTAATTCAAAGAAAAGGATAATAACAACACATTGATTTTATTTGATATCAGAGGGAAATTCTCGTGATTTTTATTTACATGATAGCGGACTATTAAAGAAACAAATTGGTGAAAAACATGCTGATGTCTTTTCCTGTTTAAGTCCAAGAGATATGTATTGAATGTGCATTTTATGATATAAGCATGGAACTTGGCACATCCATTATTGTTTTGCCCATATCTGCTGGAATATTTACGTGTTTGTTAGAAAGTGACCATGATGTCATATATTTCATTTTTGTCTATAAACAATATATATGTATATATATACATTATATATATATATGTATATATATATATATATATATATATATATATATATATATATATATATATATATATATATATATATATATATATATATATATATATATATATATATATATATATATATATATATATATATATATATAAAATATATATATATATATATATATATATACATACATATATATATACATATATATATATATATATATATATATATATATATATATATATATATATATATATATATATATATATATATATATATATATATATATATATATATATATATATATATATATATATATATATATATATATATATATATATATATATATATATATATTAGAGCGTAAGGTCAAGGCAAACGAGTAGATGGGTACGGCATGTTCTTGTAAAGTGCATGGCATACTCATCAGATCTCAGTCAATATTCTTTGTAAATTTCTTTTGAAATTACCTTTGAAAACGTAACAGTATGCATAAATGAAGCTATAATAAGGTTGCTTTTGGAAGCTTTTTGTTTTGTGGAGTAGTCTCCGGAGAGTTCTGTTTCGTGAACATGAAATATATGTGAAGTACTGAAGTAATAGCAATTCTTTGAAATGCAAACCGTTCTATGCAAAGTCAAATTTGAAGTACAGTCGACTTCCTTATCTTATCTATGAGATAACCTACAATTTTCGCTTCATATGTACATATCTCTTATCTTGTCGCGGTAGGTTCTTTCGTTCACCCTGTTATAATGGTCATAAATTTCTTCACTTTTATCTGTCTTCAGTGTAAATCAAGGGGCCACGGCCTTGCGGAGAGCAAGCTATTTTCTATATATCATGAAAGAAAGCGAAAGGAGCGTAATTCTGATGTTCTAAACAATTAGTAAATTACTCTGTCATGCGTAGAGGTGTCACATAAAAGGAGATAAGATCCTCTGACTTGATTTGATGAGGATTATTTTTTAAGTTGATAACAAATTTATCGACTTTCATAGGGGTGGAGTGGAGACTTTTGCGCTTGAACAAATCATGCAATCTCATGTACGAATGCAATTGTGCTAACTGGTTTCTGAAACGGGAAACACTAAGATTGTATGCAGTTTAAACATGAGGATTTTATCTAATTCGATTGAAGTGATTACGGGGTACAGCTTATCATTAAGACGGCTGATACATGATCTCTTTAATACTTATGTCTAACTATTACATATAGTTTAAGATTAATGATAGTAAAGTACATACGAATAATAATGCGTTGGCTCAGTGGTTGGGAGCCGAACTGATGTGTTGTGTTCTTCGACAAGGCACTTTATCCCGCTTGCCTCAGCTCCACTCAGGCTGTGGAAATGGATCCAGCACCTGCGATGGACAAGGGGGAGTCATATACTCTCATACGCTTGCGCCATGGATACCGGGGAGAGGCACCGGCCGTGTGGGCCTAATGGCTCAGATGGATTGAACTAACGTATAGATTATAACAAATAAAAATAGTGTCGGTTCGTCAATTACATTTAAAAACATACGTTTTGTACAGCAGATAACTCATAATGATTGGAATAACAAAACTATTTATATATGATTGTGTCTTACTGATTGTCAATGGCGGCGCTACGGTGGGGTGGGGTTAGGGGTATTCCCAGGAGATCACTTTTCACCCACTTGCCACTCAGAAAATTTCGTAAAGTGATTTATTTTGTCCGATTTATAGGCCCCCCCCCCCCCTCCCCCCATTAGAAAACATTGCCCCTCTCTTGCCCCCATGACCAAAATCCTAGCGCCGCCACTGGTAATTGTATCTGCTACACAGTGCAGAGAAAGCCTGAAAATGTCCACTGTAACTTTTCCTGGCGGTAAAATATCTGGCGGCAAGTTTTCCTCAAACAAAAGTACGATTAGAAAAAATCCGTTTCTTTATTGGCTTAAAATTTAGGTGATCTACTGCACGGAAAATTGTATAGCTCTCAGAAACTCATCAACAGCCCGTGACTTAAATTTAAGGATCACTAAGTTATTTTGAGGGATTCTAGAATTAAGGATTATGTACGAGCTTACACCGGTTTGCACCGGCTGACACCGGTTTTTGTTCTCCAATTAGAGCCATTATTGAGAAGATGGAAAGTTCTACTGGCCAATCAAAAAGCTTGAAATTGTGAATCAACTAGCCCAACTCTGTTTCTTAAAATCATTCGGCAGTGAAGGCGCCAGACACCACGAACTGGGAGGGCGCCAGACACCACGAACTGGGAGGGCGCCAGACACCACGAACTGGGAGGGCGCCAGACACCACGAACTGGGAGGGACATTGGAGACTTATACCTTACCTTCCGAAATTTTCGCCTCGGTATTGGACGGATTGGAAAATTGATCGTGGGATCTTGACGAAGAGTAAGGGGGTCTCTTTGTTCTCCCCGTGGCGCCACTACTTCGTCTTGGTATCACCTGACATACCTGGTTTACATATCCTTAGTCATCTTATTAATGTGCTGTACATGATGAGCATAATGGAAGTGGGCACATGAATCTCGTGCAACTAATGAATATGTAAACATATGTATTACTGTTAAACATCTGTTTACATCTCCTTAAGAGTAGTTAAACGTGGATAATGCTTACTTTCTAAACAATAATTTCTTATTCGAGCTTCATGCATCGAACTATCAACTTTTCTAAAAGCAACCATGGTTTATCTCATCATGCACATGGTTGATTTTTTAAACAACTTAAAACGTCTGAAAATATTAAGCAAAGTACATTTGCTTAGTAATACGATATGTCATAAACTGCACAACCGTCTCCTTTCATTTTTTGATTACATTTGCAACAAAGCGATGGTTTGTTATAAAACCCTCACAACACCCATTCACAACCCACAAGTAAAAGTTGTGGGTGTCGGTTTTTTACACCATGCTTGATTTCTAAAAAAAAAACAGAGCCCACAGGTTATGATTTGTGCAATTGTGGGGTTGGTTTTTTTTAAATTACATCAAGGCTGATTTCTAAAACCCCATAACCCACAGGTTATCGATTTATGGCTCTTGCAGTTAAGATTAAAGGTTGTGGGTTGTGGTGGTTTTAGAGATTATACCATGTCTGATTCATAAAAAAAAAACCCACAACCCACAGGTCGGGTTATCTATATGCAATGGAGAATCACCAACTTGACATAAACAATATGGTCCACGGCAGTGAGGTGGTGGCGGGGGCAGCGGAACTCCCCCAAGCGAAGCTTTCTGAGATGTTTAAGGATGCGTCAAAATCGTCCTGATAACATAGTTTTTGTTTGCATCTTAGCGTGATTTTGTGATACAACCCCCCCCCCTCCCCACACACACACACTTTTGACTTTGCCCCCACTTTTGGTAGGCATATCCCGCCTGTGCATGAGAAAACATTCTTATATACTTGTTTTTCTCATTTTTTAAATGTTTTTCCTCAAATCTTTATACTTACATCAAAAATATGAAAACGCCAAAAACGCTAGCTTCTTGGGGCTTCGCCCCCTTGGCGCCTATGCCAGGACGTCGACCCTGAATTTTACACTTTTAAACAATTAAAGCCCTATTCTACTATCAAAACCACTAGAAACGTAGGCTGGTAGGGCTTCCGAAAAACTGTGCGTGGATCTCTACCAGGGGCGTAGGAAGGGTCACCTCTGGGAAGAGGTAAAAGATTACAAATTCCCTAGATCAGTTTTAGTCAATTTTGCCCGTTTTCGGGAAATTAGCCAGAGTTTTAAATTAACCATAGCAAATTAAACAAATCAACCTCGTGGCCTTCGCCCCTATATAGCATGCAAGCAAAGCTGACCATATAGCATGCAAGCAAGGCTGACTATATAGCATGCAAGCAAGGCTGACTATATAGCATGCAAGCAAGGCTGACCAAGTCCCATTTTGGCCCTCCAATAATGAACGTCCAACGAATTTATTTTCTTCGAGAAATCTCATTCAATTTTAGGAAATCTCCGTCAATTTTCGGGAAAATTCCTTCATTTTTGTGAAATTTGTTTTCATTTTCTTGAAATTTCCTCATTTTGGTGACAATTTCTTAATATTTGGGAAATTTTCTTCAATTTTTTGATAATTTTGCGGAAATTTCCTCGAATTTTCGGGAATCTTTCTTCAATTTCCGGGAAATTTTCTTCAATGTTTGGAAATTTTCTTCAATTTTCGGGAAATATTACCCTTTCCGTAGTCGTTGTCCACTGGATCTCTTCCACGGCTTTGTTCCTAGGTATTACGCAATTTCCTAAACGGTGCCATCTAAGCTGCTAAGCGGTTCCTGCCAATTTAGATGTATGTTCCCAACGTTTTACACTTGTGGGTATTTTTTTCCGGGGCGCCAAATAACATTTTCCCTAGTGAAACATGACCCACCACGTTACTGGTGCACGGAACATTGTTCAAAGTTTGTTGTGCGGTTTATGCGCCTTATAGCGGATTATGATGGACGAGTTTGTGTAGTATTTCTGTATTTAATCCAAGCTTAGGAATGCTCTAAGTTGTGGGTTGTGGGAATTCTAGAACTCAGGCATGGTGTAATCTCTTAAACCTTTACAACCCACAACCTTAATCTAAATTGGAAGAACTATAACCTGATAACCTGTGGGTTGTAGATTTTTTAGAAATCAGACATGGTGTAATATCTAAAACCCCAACAGCTCACTATCTTTAATCTTAACTGCAGAGCCATAACCTGATAACCTGTGGGTTATGGGTTTTTAGAAATCAGACATGGTGTAATCTCTAAAACCCCAACAGCTCACTATCTTTAATCTTAACTGCAGAGCCATAACCTGATAACCTGTGGGTTGTTTTTTTTTAGAAATCAGACATGGTGTAATCTCTAAAACCCCAACAGCTCACTATTTTTAATCTTAACTGCAAGAGCCATAACCTGATAACCTATGGGTTATGTTTTTTATTAGAAATCAGCATGGTGTAAATCACACACCCACAACCTTTTACTCTTAACTGCAAGAGCCATAACCTATGGGTTGTATGGATTTTAGAGATCAAGCATGGTGGAATTTCCACACACAAAAAAAAACACCCACTATTTACTTGAGTGTTGTAAGTGGGGGTTGTGGGGATTTATAACTAACTTTTTGCGATGGCGCAAAACTAATGAGAAAATGAAGATTCGTTTATTAAGATGAATATCTTGGGGTCAAGTATCACGATTGTATATACCAACAGATTTCATAAACAGGTGTCATTCATACACTTTATGATTTCTCGTGTCATAAAGGCAGATTGAAAATATTGTGCAGCGTGGATTGTGGATTATTTTATTGCATACTTTATCGGAGATTTTTGGTTTCTTTTCATCAAAAATGAATATTATTAATCATTTCTACCTGTGCGGCCATGAACAGGTAAAGTCAGTATTGGAAAAAGTTTTGGAGAAACCTTGATTTTAGGATCACTCAGATCCTTAAACTTAAAGATTTACAATGTATTAGAGGCCAACAATTACCCATAATGCATTACTTTGCAGACGAATTTCAAATGTTTGTAGAACATTGAAAGAATCTGCAAATGTGAATATTTTGAAATATGATACAAAATCCTTCAAATAATCGATAGGTTAAATAAATGTTTTTCTTCTCGATTCTGAGCAAATGAAATTAATTGGCTAAATTCGTGAAACGAAATCTCTCTTTTGGTCTGAAAATGTCTACACTTAAACTGTTTATTTTGTAGCTGAATCTTAAATTGACGGTGCCCTCGTTATTGCATTTTTCTTTGTTCCTTTAATCCATGAAAATATTGAATTTGCATTAATTCCTAGAATTAGAGGATTAGTTCAGAGGTCAAGCATGTTTATCTTATATGAAAGAGGACTTCAAAAGAAATAAATTAGTGAAGAAAGCATTCAAAAATCTTATTTCGTTAAGGAGAGATTCAAGTTTAAACTTTGGTATCATTTGTGTAGAAACAACTGAAATCAGAGTAGTTGTGATGTCATAGCCTCAGCTTTCTCAGTCTTTATTCTATCATATTTTTTCTTGCGAGTTTGTGACTTATAAACCATGGGAAATGTCAAAAAGGAGTTAAACTGATTCTAGGAAGGGTATTTTTAATATACCACCTGAAGAAAGTTCATAAACTTTCTTTAAGATACATAATGACTTTGAGGAATCTGAGGCTGTGACATCACAACTAGTCTGATTTCAGTCGTTTTTACACAAATGATACAAAAATTCAAACCTGAATATCTCCTTAATTGATAAGAGATTTGAACGCTTTTTTTCTCTCACTATTCTGTTACTTATGAAGTCCTCTTCCATATAAGATGGACATGCTTGACCACTGAACTAATCCTTTAAGTGTTCCTGGACTATGTTTACTATAAAAAGGACTCACAATTCCATCATTTCCGAACTATATTCCACGCAGACCCCCAATGTCCATAATGTCCATAATGTCTTGGACATATCTTTATAATTGTTTCTTTTTAATAAATATCTCAAAAAACAATTTCAGCCACGGTCTTGCAGTCTTGTTTTATCCGGAAAGTCGAATTTCCTAACTGAATCATTGTTAACTATGATTGATAACCTAAGCGTATCAGTTGTTTGGTAGTTGTTTGGCTCGTTGGTAGCCTGATGAATGATCGAATATTTATTTAAGGAATAATAATCTCTTGATTTGAGCTTTACCGCGATACAATATTATGAAAAACAAACAGAATAATCAAGCACCCGGAACAACACAATATTCTGATTGACGTCGTCCCGTTGAATTTGTAAGAGCCACTTCTGAAAATATCGGAGATTTGACGAGGAAACTCACAAAAGACTAAAGCTAATTTTGTTATGAACAAGAAAGTGTCACACTCGTGGTAGAACGAGCATTTTCTGGGTTACAATAAAGTATTCAGATTTTTCCATATTTGTCTGGCTATAGCAACGGAATAAACGTAGAAAATTCAATCAATTACGAAAAAGTAATAAAATATTCAAAGTCAAATTCGATGGATGGAATTTTTCATCATGCTAGTGTTCAGGTGTTTGGTGATAGTATTTACGCAGATCTTTTTGTATAACAAGAAGAGCATTCAGATTAAGAATTTGTATACACCGTTCCATTAATGTGGTGCTACAGGTGAATAATATTGTGATATTTCGTAATATGAAGGGAAAGCAAGGGAAAGTCCCCTAATTTTAGAACCCTAGAAATTTGGCGAAGTCCATGAATGTGTTCGGCAGTTCGGATTGAGTTCAAACAATGAAGGTGTACCCTTATAACTGTTGGGCGCATACCTTTATCCAAATGCAGGTAAACTATAAGTTTCATTGCATTAATAACAAAACTTGTATTTAAGATCCCGTGCAGAGGGTTTCATTAAATTGATCCTTCCTTGATAAAAATTACCATGATAGATATACTAAATATGGATACTTCGTGTTACTTTTCATTTGGAATATAGTTTTCTCACTCATTTGTTCTAAAACAAATTGTTTTATGATGATTGCGAAATAGATTTACGAGCTAGAAATTTCGAAACAAAGAAAAGCATAGGCGACGAAGCCGGGAGGGGGAGCTCGGCCCAAAATAACTTTCCTCCAATACATTTTTATGGCAGCCTGCCCTGCCCCCTTCCCAATAATGATAAAATAAAATAAATGATTTAGGGTTATATTAGCTTTGGGGCGAAAGTGCCATTTCTGAGCATATGAGGGGTAAAATATATGAACAATTTTCAATACAGCCCGAGCTTGCCCCCTCCTTAACCTTTAATATAAAATATCTTCCGCCACCTATGAAAAGATAGTATGGTAGCATTAACCTGTCTATCCCAAAAAGTACGAACGCTTCTTTGTGTATTCGTTTTTAAATTGGCAGCTTTCATTGGTAGTTTAGTTGTTTCGTATTTTATTGCTTCAAAGCTTTGTTTACATACATGGAAGCTAAGTTAAATAAAAAAATAAAAAAGATTTCGGTTAAGTTTGTCAAAACAAATGGTCATGTACACCGATTCCACGGAACCGCGTAGACATCAAAAGTTTCGCAACCAAATACATATGTAAAATATTTTCGCACAACAATTGATATATTTATGAACAAGACTTGAAATGTATGGAGTCAAACTTTGTAACTGGTTTAGTTTTTAACTTAACGCACAACGACTGAATAAAACAAAACAATAATGTGGTTTTGTATAGGAGGAAACTTACTATTGGCTCTCTGAAGAATCGTTTATTTGTTTAGTTTTCACTGAGAGGTTGTTTCACACCGAAGAAATTTGCTTCATAAACATTTGTTTAATGTTCCTTATCAAGAAATGATATCCGTTGTGTAGCATATGTATTTAAAATAATGATGGCAGCAAAATGAATAAAGCACTTCCTCCAAATACCCGAATACAGCCATTGCAGAGCAATTAAATGATCAACCTTAACAATCACATTATCGAACATTGCAGAGCGATTAAATAACCAACCTTGGCACATTATCGAATATTGCAGAGCGATTAAATGACCAACCTTAACAATCACATTATCGAAGAACCATGGAAACATAAAACAAATCCATATTTCTGGAGAACAATATTTCTATTCGTAATAAAAGCGGTAGTTATCTCATATCAAGCTCCGTCAGTAACGTATTTTTTCAGCTCTCTGGCTAAACGCTAATTTGTAAGCGTAGGAAAGGAAATAAATCGAAATCCATTACATAGCGCGATTCTTGATCAAACAATCCCCGGAGACGCTGTACAACGAGCAATAATAGTAAGAAAATTACAGTATAAAAAAAAAATTCAAACAGTTCCTGGTAGAAGGTTTGTTAAATATGATTGCTTAATCTTATCAAACAGGTATGTTCTTATTTTTGACTTAAATGATGGAGACTTTTAATGTCATTTGGTAAATCATTCCACCATATCGGACCCACTGCACAGCGCCAAAATAGTGACTAGCAAATTTCTTATGTCTAGCAAATGAAATCAAATACAAATGGAATATTATGTCTCATATTGTAAAAATTAATCGATATAAATGCTAATACATGCAGTAGCAACTCACAATTTCAAGTCCGAAAATATTTATAACAACCCTAAAAGGCGAAAAACTGACTGAGCGTTTCCTTCGCTTTGTTCATCCCTTGGAAGAAAAATAATTTCCTAGCCCGCCTATACCGCAATTTCACAAGATATGAGAAAATAATGTCTTTGCCCAGCTATAAATAATCTGTTTACAAATTTTGCATAAACACATCATAAAACAAACATAATCATTCTGATCCCTTGATAACATTTAACGTAATAAACTTCATGTTTCCACTGATTTTAAACATCAAGCACCACAATGTCTAATAACTACACAACGAGCGACAAAATTTCAATCAAATTTACCTCTCTCCACTTTGAAATGAAAACCGCTTGAAATCACTTTTCAGCTTAAATGAAATCCGCAGTAGAGATGATCCATCTTGTATCGCTAAATAGACTGCCTTCTTTTAATGCAAGGATTTTCTCTGCGAAAATACTTAAGAAGAAGAGCGATTTCAATAAGAAGTTTTTAACGCGTGCGCATTACGTTTCACTTTAAAACTACGTCAGTTATTTGCAATTATCCAAAACTTTTTCTTTCTGCAAATAAAAACAAATTTGTCTTGATGAGCGATCTCTAAATTCAACAACATGTTCGATTTGCCTTTGGTTTGGGAATTTTGTACAGTAATACAGAGAGATAAAAACAAGATTAATTCCTAGCAACACTTATAAGTGTGGGTGGTGTTTAGACAATATAGTAAATAAATTATTTGATCTTAATGGAATTAGCGATATGAGGAGGAGTAGATCACCTATCTGATGAAGCCCCCAAAGCCAAGGCTTTCACTGTTTTATTTATTTAAAAAATAGCAACAAAATTATTGTTATACAAAAGTTGCATCATGTTGGAAATATATACCAGATAGATAACTCTCTTGTGTCTTTATCCAGATAATTTAACAGGTTCCGGGATCGAATCTCAGCCAGGTCGCTGTGCTGTGTCATGAGCAAGACACTTTATTTCACCTACTCCAATTCACTCAGCTGTGAAATGAGTGCTAGTTTCGGCTGGGGAATTGACCTGCGATGGACTGGTGTCCCATCCAGGGGAAGTCAAGTACCCTCATTCACTTAGCGCCATGAAAGCCGGGTACAATTACCGGCTCTATAAACCCTCGAGGCTTGTGTGGATTTAACTAACATACGGGTGGCGTAAGCATACACGAATAGTCAAAACGAAAGCCTGAACTCTACTTTATGTTCAAATGTTATAGAACCTAATCCAAACATTTTCTTAGTTTCATAGCAGGCCATTCCCATGACTACCTTCAAATATGGATCACCAAATTAGCTTCATTCTTAAAATTTGTGCGAGTCCATATTTGAATTCTCTGCCGAATACATTAATATGATGTCGTCTAACAAAGAATAAGTATGGCGCACGTTAAGAATACATGATGTCAAGTAATTGCTTATGTAATCCATTATCTACTGTGTGAATTGTCAGGCCGAGTTATTCAATTATAACGAATTATGCGAAATTGTGCTACAACATGAACAATTTCTACTCCGTATTCATGTTCAATTTTCAGTATATCATTTGTAATGCGATGCTATGAATAGCAATGGCATATTGTGATCAGGTGATTGAAAAACATTGATATTAAACAATACCTGACATAAATATTTTGAAATGTACATTGCAGCTACATTAGAGCTGACATTTACGTCATTCTCTAGATGCTGATGAATGTGGTATGTAAAGCATATATTCAGGAGTCAAGGTAGGTATGATGTTGAGTTCAATATTATAAGGAAAAGGTATTGTCCCATAAATACGATCAGAAGTGAACGCCGTCGAGCTCTTAACGTCACTTCCGCTTTGTAATTTTCTTTATTACTTGCGAGAAATGTGTGGTTTTGAATACCGAAAGTGACGTTACCAATACGGTGGTGTTCACTTCTGATTATATTTATGGGACAATAATTTTCCTTATTTGGTCAGTGAGAAGGTAAATAGAACAATATGCTGCAAATAAAAGGACTTTAATCTTTACCTAGAAATATCTTTAGATCAACATTGTGACTATTTTGAATGACATTTTGCAGAAAAGTATTGGTGCTTTTGAGCAAATAAAATCGATGCTTCAGGCCAAAATATATGTAATCTGTAGAAATATTTGATTGTATAAATGTCTTCCCTAGGTAAGACAGTGCTGATAAACTCGACTTAAAAGAGCGCCATGTTAATTTGAATCTTGTACAGCAGTACAAATCCCTTTTAAAAGGTTTGCCAGTTTTCTCAATGGTCGAAAGATAAATACATTTAATTCACCCCTCGCCTTCACCCCCCCCCCCTTTTTAAAATGCATATCTGATCTGTAATCTTGTATTGTAATCACAGTAAGTATTCATCCTTCATCATCGCGAAACTAGTGTTATGCTGGGTAAACCCTGGTACCGCCCATGAACTCGCATACCTCATCAAAGGCGCTAAGTATCGGTAACCATCGTCTAACTTGACTTGAGCCTCTCGCTGTATGTTTAGCACATGTTATGTAGCTTTCAATTTGTTTTGGTTGCGTCTAAAATCATTGTGATTTATACGCCGTGTAATATATGACTCTTTGACGTCTTCTTTTCGGCAGATCACCTCTAACTGCAAGTGAAAATACCATTATCTGTGTAGGCTGCATTTATGACAATTGGAGCAGGCTTTCAATAGGTGACTGCAATTACGCGTTTATTCGTTCAGTATCTTATTTACAGACGAGGTCTCTGAAAATGCTGTTATATGCTTTCGTAGGTAATGTGTATTTTCCTCATACTGAGACACGCAGGTGGTAATCGTTACCCGGGGGCCCACTTCCATATGTGATGTATATGTATATGTGCAGCCCGATCAGGTGTCATTTTCATAATTTTCGTAGAGCAGGTATCAAAAAACCCAATTCTGTCATACTGCAGGTCTGAAAATGGCATATTTTCATACTGCAGGTGTCAAAAGTATTTTAAATTTAACCTGCAGGTATAAAAAATCACACATTTCCGTAGTGTATGTATACAAAATTGTTGGTCTCCTACTGCAGTTACCAAACAACCCTCATACTGCTTGTATGATTTTGAATTTCTGGGCGGCACGTACCTACCACTGATGTATGGAACAACATCCCCCGGGAATCGTTAATGATCAATATTCTATATTTTGAGGCGCGATAACCTTTTTCTGTCAATCAAACGTTGCTAGTGACTAGGAAGTTTGAAAGTATTGATTCACTCACATAGCAGATTAGGAGTTTAAGACAAATTAAAGGAAAGGTATCGTCCCATAAATAAATTCAGAAGTGAAGGTCGCCAGCTGTTAACGTCACTTCCGCTTTTCATTATTCTTTATTGATTGCGAGAAAATGTGTGTTTTTATCGATAACAGATGTTAACAGATGTCAGTATGTTTGGTCAGGCGAATCATGTGCGATAACATCGCAGATTTTTCGCGAAGAGAAAATGGAAAACCGGAAGTGACGTTCCCTAGTACGGTGGCGTTTACTTCTGATCGTATTTATAGGACAATTTCCTTTAAGTGTAAGCAAGTGTAAGATCAGTGGCGCAAATAGTACGATAATCTTAAGTTAACTCAAGCAAGCATTCGGAGGACCTGAAGGGTGGTTCCGAGGGGACATAAAGGCATAGGCTAAATCATCCGAGCCATTAAACTCATAGAGCTGGCCCAAAATTGAATATAATTTAGTCTGATATATCTGATACATGAAGAGAAAATGCTATCATAATATTTTCCAAAGGCGGTTTTTAAGAGAATTTGCATCCAACTGTCCAGGGGAAAGTTACAACTTTACCCCACAGAATACGCAGCCACCATATTTTATTAATCATAAATCAAGCCCATCTTTAACCCACACAAGTGTAAAGACTTTAAACCTTGTTGTACACTGATATCTATACTATATCCCTTCGTGTTATTGAGTCAAAATGTGTCTATCCATCATTGTACTCGAAACGTCAATCATCAATAAAGACAATTGTTACAACAACAAACCACTTTTTTCAATTATGCAAATCTGCTCTAATCTCCGACCGTTAAACTAGAACTGTACTGCTTTCTTTTAATTTGGCACGGATTGACGGAAAATACTAGTTGTGATTGAATTTGGACATTTCCTGCAGAATGAGAGAAGTGGCGATAGAAGTTTGTGACGTATTCCTTTTATTTGCAGAAATGTTTAGTCTAGTTCGTATGTCCGCCACCCTGTCTTCCATTGCACGTGATTTACTTTACCATTAAGTTAATTGTGATTTAGCTTGCAAAAGTCATAAACTAACTCTTTCTTCTGAACATGAAACAATACAAGATATCAATTGCCTTTTTATCCAGGTAGAGCTTGGAGAAATCAATGAACGTTGGAAGATGTAATTTACAACGTCTTAACATGAAAAGAAATAAATCTTTGCAATTAATTTGATCCTGAGTTGCGAGAAAAAAAAAAGGTATTTTATTGGAGGGGGTATTTGTCTTTGTATTTATCTTTTGATCACGTAATGTAAGGGTTCTGTAGCAAAGATATTTCGTTTGCAAGCAATGTTAAACAGTGGACATGCGGTTATTCTACCCTTTTGCGTGGCTCAATTCAAATGTTAGTTCTCAGACATTTGTAAGCTTCTGTATATGTAATAAAGTTATGTATCATCCAGACCCTCATTATGCAGGTATTATCCTCTCCTTTTTTGTTAGAAGATTTAAATAATAGTCATATAAATATATTATTGAAACTATTTTAGACGTGAAGTTAATGACGTTTATAAAATAGGTGTATTTTAACATTAAATGATTAAATCAGTGGTCAAGCATGTCCATCTTAAGGGAAAGAGGACTTCAAAATAAACAAAATGGTAAAAAAAGCATTATAAAATTGTATTCCCTCAGAAGATATTCGAGTTTAAAGTTTGGTATCATTTCTGTAGAAACAACTGGAATCAGAGTAGTTGTAATGTCACAGCCTCAGATTCCTCAAAATCTTTAAGTAAATCAGTTCCCAACCTTTAATTTGTAAATCAGTTCCCAACGTACTAAAATATGAAGATCAGTATTTGAATTGAAATATGAAAATAGAGCTTTTTGTTTTTGAGTTTAACATATGATATAATGTGTGATGTATGTCAGTGCGTGCAGTTCACAATCTTTAAGTAAATCATTACATCGATTTCAATGTCATTGGGATGTGGTAAAGACTCAAACATATTTGGTAAGAATTCACTTCACCACATCAGAGAATCATGAAAGACGCTTAGAAACCAGGGAATCATAAAAGACGTTTAGAAACCAGGGAATCATAAAAGACGTTTAGAAACCAGGGAATCATAAAAGACGTTTAGAAACAAGGGAATCATAAAAGACGTTTAGAAACAAGGGAATCATAAAAGACGTTTAGAAACCAGGGAATCATAAAAGACGTTTAGAAACCAGGGAATCATAAAAGACGCCTAGAAACCAAGGAATCATAAAAGACGCCTAGAAACCAAGGAATCATAAAAGACGCCTAGAAACCAAGGAATCATAAAAGACGCCTAGAAACCAAGGAATCATAAAAGACGCCTAGAAACCAAGGAATCATAAAAGACGCCTAGAAACCAAGGAATCATAAAAGACGCCTAGAAACCAAGGAATCATAAATGACGCCTAGAAACCAGGGAATCATAAAAGAAAATACCAAGACCGTCCCATAATACAAATTTGTATAAAAAAAAGATTTTAGATTTTAAAATGATGTAAAATAGTCATTTATAAGCCATTTTCGATTAGCTGTTTGCTATTTTTCATGGTTTTAGAAAATTTGGAAGCAATTTAGGTAGTATGGTGTCTTTACACGTCACCGTTAAGAATGTACCTTTAGTTATTTTGTCTCTTAATCACACTATGCCACATAATTCTTTGCTTTTTGTAAATAATGTTCAAACATTTACGATTATTCACCAAACACTTTGTAAGCTTTTTCTAATAATATTGTTACATTTTCTTTTGTTATTTTTTATTTTCGACTTCGATACGAGTACCTAATGGTACAAAGCATGAGGGATTTAGTGCATGAGACCCATGCATAATATAACCCGTAAGAAAATTTTCGACCGACCTTTTATGAGTAAATTATTAATTACGCACCGGTTCATGGTTTCGTCCGCCATTTTGAGTTGCGAGAAAACAAACAATTTTCCCTATTGACTGTAGCGATAACAATTTCTTAAAGTCACTTTATTTAGAATTCTGACGCTTCGATTTTTCATATTTTTAATATGTTATGTAACTTTGAATATTCTAGGTAATGTTCGGGAAAAACTTGTGTCCTAATACGGAAAGTAAAATTTGGGCTAATTTTATAACTTTCAGCTATGTACAATGTGCGTTTTTTTAAACGACACGCAATAATACAACGCGTGTACCAAGAGCGTATTTTGCTGTGCGCTTGTTGTATGTTTACTTAACTTGCTGTGCACTCTTCTGGTTTGCTTACTCGCAACTTGAAGGTAAAACGTCCATGTGCGCATGAGCAGACTGGAACTGTGACCTGGTGTATCACACTGACAGGCCAGCGTTTTTGACCAATTGACGCCATGTTTTTTGTTACTCATTCCAAAGTACATTCGTTCTTTTGTTTCCTATATCCGCCCCTATGGAACGTCGTTTTATCATTTAATCTGGAATTACAGAATATCTTAAACTAATTCTGGATATCCAATATTGAATTTTATATATCAAGAATTATATTTTGGATATTAAGAATTATATTTTTTATATCCAAAATGAAATTTCCGATATCCATAATTAAATTTCAGATATCCAGAATTCTGTTTTGATATCTGAAATTCAATTTTAGATATCCAAAATTCTCAAAAAACTCACTTTGGAACGAAGTTTAATTTTCGATATCTGTAATTGAAATTTTGATATCTAAAATACAATTCTTGATATCAAAACTTGAATTTTTCATATCCAAAATTCAGTTCTAAAAATCTGAAATTGAATTTTGCATATCCAAAATGGAATTTTGGAAATCTGAAATTCAATTTCAGATATCCAAAATAATTCAAGATATTCGAAATTCAATTTCAGATATCCAGAATCTAATTCAAGATATCTAAAATTAATTTAAGGTAACAAAAATTGTTTTTTTGGATATCAAAAATTTAATTTTGGATCAAATTCTGGATTAAATGATAAAACGGCGTTCCATATTCTATACACCAGAAACAAAGATAACGTGCGTGCTCACAATTTTCAGATTCATGTCATTGATGCAAAGCTTCGAAATCATCCCTATAAAAGTGACTGTAATGTGTTATTACTACATATAAATTGCATACAAAATCTACAATAGCCGTCTTTAGTTTCATTTCATGCAAAATTGTGGTACAGGTTGTGGGTGAAATTAGTAGAGATGAGAGGGCAAGTTAGAGTAAAGTCTTCTTGTCCAACATATTCCCTTTTTCTGCATAAACTCCCTCTACATTAATCCCTTTATACCTGTCCATCTGTCTTAAAATTTGAACAGATATTTGTAAACTTATAAGACATTGTTAAGTATCGACCTATTAACAGTCCTTGTGTTTCTGTAGGATTCAAAAGCCTGTCAACAGTTCAACTTGCAGACTTGGAACAATGTTTGTACTGTGCGTTACTTTGGTATGGTAACTGTGCGTTACTTCGGTATGGTTACCGTACTCCAGAGATGTTCAACAATCTCTGGTAAAAGCAGCAAAAATGAAAACAATTTTGGTAGCAATTGGCAATATTTTTGTTGGATTTAAAAAACAACCTGCCAATCATAAATGTTTTTTCTACCAAATTGGGAGATATAGAGTAAGTATACTCTTTCTATATCTTATCAGCACTTCAACAATTATCTGATTGTAGCTGATCACATGAACAGCCCCGAGTAGAATATTGCTGGATTTTTTGTTCGTCTTTTCAACTTCTGGCGGGATGTAAGCACATCCTTTTATGAACATGCTATGAGCCTCTGTACATTGAAATGGCACTTTTCAGAAAAATCGCATAGATATTTCTTTCAGTCGTTGAAACACAAAGAGTCAGCATTTGGTAGAAACTTGTGTAGTGTGCTCAAGCCAACCCCTTCTTGAACACTTCTAGACCTCTGTGCAATATCCTCCCGAAAGAACCTGCAAATTATCAGATTATAGTAAAAACACGAAATCCTGATTTTTTTGTCGCACGGTATACGAATGATTTGATAGATAAAGCATTCTCACAACCTTCTAGTGCCGTAACAATAGGTTAGAAAGGGTAGTTAAAGTCCACGGGCCCTGAGCAAATTTCCAATTTAGGGGCTAATTTTCCCAATTTAGGGGCTAATTTTCCCAATTTAGGGGCTAATTTTCCCAATTTAAGGGCTAAATAATCTCACTGTAAATATGTAACTAATATGAGTAGTAGTTTCCGACGTGTGTCAAAAGTCCCATTAGTGTTACTTCCTATGTACTTTTTAGATCAACGTTTTATCGAATCGAACCAACAATATCCAACATATATAAAGAAAAGAATTGTGTTTTAAAGGCCAGTTGTCATCTCCAACGTACCAGGTAAATGAAATTTAACTCCTGTGTTTTTATAGGTCAAAAGACAATGGTACAGTGTACACTTACATTGATAGGCCAATCAGTGCGCTTTGGAATAAATTGTACGCCGCCACATTTTTATCACGATAGATGGCCTTTGAGTTTTGAGATGTAGTATCTTGTAAAGGAATAATTAAGTGATACTTTTCATCCATCTTAGAGAAAGCTGGGTCCAGCGATAAGCATTCTGTTAAGGGAATATTCCATATGATTTGTGTAGACCAGCTGTGACATCAAAATTGTGGCCACTGTTCATTTTGTGCTTTACACGATAAATCTATTTAAACCTTTTCTTAAAATGGATGAAATCTTTTAAAGGAATAATTCCAAATCTATCCACACTTCCTTAAAAAGAGTGTGTGAAAACTTGCTTATATATAGTCTCACTTGACATTTGATTTGCATATATGGTCGCGTGTGTTTGTGGTTTCAGTATCAAAACGTCGATGTATTTTACATGTCACTCAAATTGAGATTGTTTCGTCATTAATTAGTGTCTTGAAATGGTACAATTTAGTCGGAAAGTTTAACAAAGATAATTGTTCTCATTCGGAAAAACCTTCGCATGCAGCCTTGTTCCACATGTTAAAGGATTAGTTACGGGTGCAAGCAAGTGTATTTTGTAAAAGAGGACTTAATAAGAAGCAAAATAGTGAGAGAAAAAAGCGTTTAAAAATATTATTTTGTTAAGGAGATGCCTAACTTTAAAGTTCAGGCTAGTTGTGATGTCATAGCCTCATATTCCTCAAAGTTTTTATGTATTCTGTCATATTTTGACCTGCGATGTTGTGTTTGAAAAATCATGGGGTATTTAAGAAATGTAATAAAATTGAATTAGGAAGGGTATTTATAATAAACCACCTGAAGAAAGTTCGAGGAAAATTATTTAAATAATGAAAAATTAAATTTGAATTAGATAAACGTTCCGTAAAATACATTAACAATTGTTAAGAATGTGAGGATGAAGGCGCCAACTTTCCATAGTAGACTTACCACACCACTTATTTTTACACAGATAAGGCAGAGCTATCTCCTTAACGGAAGAAGATTTTGGAACGCTTTTTTTCTCTTACCATTTTGTTTCTTTTGAAGTCTTCTTTCATATAAGATGGACATGCAATTTCGTGATGTGCCCATATAAGCCACTTCCAAGTAAATTTGTGTGTGCAACATAAGTAACACGTGGGGTACTTTTTGCCCCGTTAATTATGTCACGTGACTGTGTTCTTTTAGCAAGGAAATCGCGCTAGCTTTGCAAATTTGATTTTCACGGAACACCGACCATCATGCAGCGTGACGTAATGTGCGTAATACGGTCACGTGGGATGCCTATTCGTTCGTCAAAGATGGCAGAGTAAGTGTCTGACGGAAGAATTGTTTTCAACATAATTTTTTGAATTATCTGGATAGTTTTTGAGAATTATGTTGTCAAAGTTAAGTCCTAAAATTTATAGGGTACAAAAAGTGGTCCATATTTTCCGTTTTCCTGACTACGTGACACAAATTATCACATTTGAAGACTAGATTCTCGTGTAGGTAATAATGCTTGCATTCGATATATACCTAATTTGCGATAAAAACATCACAAAATCTTCTGACGAATTATTCACCAAACTTCCTAATTTCTTCATTATTGTTAAGTGTAATCGGTAATTACCATGATGAGTTAAGCAAAATAATTAGGTCTAAGACTAGAAATGAACGTACAAGTTACAGTTAGCCATCCTTCATTGTGAAGATGGAACCAGATTTTTTTGTTATGATTAGATCTGGTGTATTTCTAACTTTACACTTTCAGCATTTATATTTATCAGTTTATATTGTAATATTTTGTTATTATCAAGTTGGATTAAGAGTCAGTATTTATCTCACTGGATCAAGCAATTTCCCAATTTTTTGAGGGTGGTTCTTCCATTTATTTTATAAAATACTTTTACTTGTACTTCTTCAAGTTCTTCTAAACAGGTATTTTTAGTTTCAGAGAAGATTTTTAGGGGAAAATGTTGTCTTTAAGTGATAATTTTCATGAAATTTTAGCTTCAGTATATTTAAAATGAGAGGGTGGGTGAAATCCACAATGTATGTATTTATAAATTGTATGATGGCAAATGCGATAGTAATGGTTCAGAAAATATTTCAATATATTACATTTATAACACTGTTATATACGACAATTAGATTTTTTAATGATTTTTGTTAACGGTAAGTTTTTTGTTTTACGGTTTTGCTTTATCCAAAATATTATTTTGATCACCTGATTTTTGTTAAGGAATTTTTGAGTAAATGACAATAAATAATATAGAAGATGATGCACTTTAAATCACTTGTTGTTTCTCTTTTTTATGCTTATTTGTAAGTTGTATTACAAACTGTAGGGTACCTCAGTTTAGATTTTGTTTTATTACAAAGAATTTTAACCATTCTTTTGGTGGGTCTGTCCTAAAAACCATTATAATTAAAACTTCAATCAAGATAGAGCAAGAGAATCTTGATTTTTTTTTGATAATGTTACTTAATTAAGTGAGTCCAATTGGTATTAGAATGTGAAATGCAAAGGGTGGTTACCGTGATATCAATTTGTTTTGTGTGTCTATGTGGAAAATAGGATGTTGCCGCATTGGAAGGGATATGTCAGGATCTCTCAATTAAAGCTATTCTTGATAAAATCTGATGCTTTAGTAGATTAGAGAGATGACAATCTTTTTCTCTACTGCCTAAATGGGGCCATTCTATCTTGCTGCTACCCTTATCAACGCCACCCCTGTCATTTCCCCATCACCTCTATAGTATCTCAGCCCTTCGTCAGGTGGAAACTGGGAGTCATTTCCCTCCCGCACAACTTGATCACTTTGCTCTCTTCCCGCATCCTAGAACATGTTTGTACCGGCTGACCACCAACATATTTTGTCCGATCGATAGTCCCTTCCCCAACCCCGTCACATAAGACAAAGTTGCACGTATCCCCTTAGTCCCAAATCAACTTTCTGGTACTAACCCTTCTCTGTATACATTTGGCTGAAAGCAGGGAATATAGTTCTCAAGTTCCCTAGTGTAAAAGGAAAATCAATGATTGAAGACATGTTCGAGGAATGTCAAACAAGGAAACACATGTGTGACAACTGAAGGTGCAGGGCTCTGTATACTTTGCAGAAGCTGTTCCTGTTACACAAACGGACTTCAAGGACATATCATTTTATCATACTGTATTGACTTAACTCGGACATGCATTCCGAAAAGCAGGAAAAATGAATGCAGAACACTTCTTCCAGCTATTGAAGTAGCCGATAGGGGAGGAGGAGGGGGGAGGGCAGAGGGTCATTTCCCCCCATCCCACACCAAAAAATAAATAAATTACACATACAAAATATATATTTCGCCCAGGTGAGCGAGTTTTACTGAAAAGTCAATTGCAATGTGTGTTTCAGTTCAGCATATAAAACCCAAGCGCTTTTACAAACTATATATAACGCACACCTTTAGACTGTGTGACACAAATCACACAGACAGTTACCCCCCTCCTCCAATTAAAAAATTAGTAAAAAAAATAATCATGGCTTACGCCAGTGCCTAAATCCTTTCATGTCTTGTAGCTTTCTGGAATTTCGCCCCTTGAAAACACACCACGCGATTTAAAATGATTTTAGATCACGGGCTCTAAAATGCGTATTTCTCAGAGCTTTCGGGGGATTCGCCCCCTTGACCCCCACTTGGGTCCTTAGGCGGACCTCTGCACCCCACGCCGTGTGGCTTTGTCGCCTTACGGTAACATACTTTCGGTTACATCCCATCAAAATACCTCTCGCCGCTCATGGTCATGATGGTTGGCCCTTAAACAAAAATCCTGGCTACACCAGTGCTTCCAGCTATAAGTTTGGGTAAGAAGTAATCAATATATTAATGAGGAGTTTTTCAAAATTTTGCCTGGGACAATATTGCCATTCTGTTCCAGTGAATATTCAACTTTAAAAATGTTGAATATTATCCGTAGGAATCAACTCAATATAACCAACTTCTAAATTATTAAAGAAATCAACGTTAATAAACATTTGGGATGACCATTTTCTTTGTACATAAACTTAGTGTTGTTTGTGTCTTTGGCAAGCGACCATACGAAATTGCCTTGATTTTGTTGTGTTCTGACTCAGTCGATATATAAATGCAGGAAAGAAATAAAATTGTGGGTGAAGCATACTTTTTGATCTTTGTTGCAAGTATTTTTTCATGTATAACGCAACAAAAAGAAAAGTAAGCTCGCAATTTTCCGTACGTTGAATACTAAATTGCATAATATAATAGCGTCCGCAAATCGTAACATGACGTAATCAATGCAACATCAACAGCCAATAAGAGCGCAGAACACCACCGCAGAACACCACCGCAGAAGTATTGCGCTCGTTTCGGACAAGCGCTATACGAAATGGCCTTAAATTTGCCGTGTTCCTGACTCAGCAGACAAAAAATAGCTCAGGTAAGTAATAAACTTGTGCGGCAAACATATTTTTTCAATCTTTTCTGAGATTTTCGTGCCGTTACAAGTATGTTTTAATGTATTGAAGCTTCAAAACGTAAGCCCGTATTTTCCCGTTTTTGCTATAAAAAAAAAATTATCCACCCTTTTCCTATCTGTTCTTAACAAAGTGATTATTATTTTCCGAGAAATCAATCTTTTATTAGCAATTTGCAAGTTAGATTATTTCCGTATACGAGTCATAGTCGTTAAGATATCGCAGTTTTAAAATGGTATGTTTTCAGCTCATTCAATATTCACAGCGCGAAAATCTATGCATACGGTCCTAAGAGAAGAAAGCCCTTTTCACGGCTCTGCAGATTGACTGGCATGTACTGTTTTAAAGGACTAAAAATCATTAGTTTAATTCCTACCAGGCAAAAAGACAACAAATTCACACCAGATCCTAAATTATACTTGTGATGATAGGTTTATCTTATCTGATGGTCACATTTTTTTATATTTTAAGGTACAACAATTGTGATATATTTGTATCTATCACCGTAACAGATAACGACAAACATGAATTATTACTCATATCTTGATTTACTTTTACTAGGCATACTAGAAACAAAATCCAAATAGATATTGGCAAGACCTAGAGGATCAAAGCAGGTTGGCAATAATCAACTGAAAGGGAGCACATATCGCAACCGTGAGCGCCTTTATCTTTGCATTATTCAATGACGAGACAATTATGTCACTTCCAAGAACGAATCCATTATGCTTCCAACACACCCAAAACACGCAGCACTACGAGAAACCACTCCCTCCTGCATTCACTATTAATTTTTTCGTCTTTTAGGCGCATGTTGTCCTACTTTCAAGCAGCAACATGTTTGAGACATACAAAAATGGATCTTTGCTTCGAAATTTTGAAAATGTAGCATGTGTATTTCTAACCGTTGTTTTTCGAATTGAGCTGATCCATTGTGTTATATTTATTCATTACATAAACACTGTTTTGATTATTTATTTCATTCATTACAGAACCCAAAAATTAACAAACTTATCATTTTCTCGTTTTATTTGTTTATTCTGCTTGCCAAAATTAGAACTAGTAAGAATATACAAATGGAAATATTCACCAATCATCAGTAAGGTCTTTAAAATGTTTTCTTTCACTTATATATTCTCTCTTAAAGGCTCCTTTCAGTTTTCTCCTTCATATATCTACGATACGCCAGTTCGTAGAAAGAAAAAAATTCTTCTAGTTGATAGGAAAGAATACTATATTAAAATATGTTCGTTTTCTGCTATCGATATATTTTGTAAGTGTATTCGTTGTTCCTTTATCTCCGAGGAGGGAGGATACTATAAAACGTCCAACATTACTGTCACTAAACACAAACAATGTATTTAAGGATAAATTAATATTTCAATTTATCGTTTTGTTTTCTGTCATACAAGCTAAGTAAGCTTCATGTTATGGTTACAATTAGATCGGCATCGACTGAAATCCTGAACGGACATGCACATAAAAAGGTAACTTTCCGTGAGTTAAATGTAAATTTGATCTCTACACAACACTCGGTTAGGATACCATTTTATCTGAGGTGGAGGGGAGAGAAAGTATTGTGTGCAAGTACCAAAATTAACCAATATTTTATAAAAATGACGTAATGAATGACAACATCAACAGCCAATAAGAGCGTAGAACACCACCGCAGAAGTATTGCGCTTGTTTCGGACAAACGACTATACAAAATTGCCTTGATTGGACATGCAGTTAAAAGGTAACTTTCCTTGAGTTAAATGTAAACTTGATCTCTACACAACACTCGGTTAGGGATATCATTTTATTTGAGGTGGAGGGGAGAGAGGCAGTATTGTCAGATTGTGTGCAAGTACCAAAATGAAGCAATATTTCATAAAAAAACAATATTTAAAGATAATGAGGTGAAATAAATTGTTCGTTGGCATATCAAGGTTGTTTCTTTCAGTAGTTGATTCTACTTGTTTGGTTGGTCAGAAAATCAGGCTAAACCATCAATGTAGGTAGAAGTGTAGTTATTTTATTGTCATTTTCGATTCGTATAATCACATTAGTGAACAATAGTGACACAAATAATAATTGATTTAAACAATCATCTTAAATTACGACGGGTGGATGTGGCACAATCATCCCAAATTACGACGGGTGGATGTGTCACAATCCGCTCAAATTAAGACAGTCCGGGAGCAAGCCGAAAAAACTGGTACTTTGAAATACCCCAAAATTGGCTACTTTTATTTATTGCGTCATCGCATGAGCCGACTAGCGCATACTAAACGTATGGGGTTTCTCATTTTCGTTCGGATTGTCCAAAATTTCACTGGATATCCTGAAATTTTGGAGACGGATAGTAAATAGATATGGAAAACCTTTCGCCGCTGCTTTTTTAAATTCATCGTCGCCTTTTTGAGAAAATAAACAAAACAGACTGCCCTTCTGTTTTATTGATTTTCTCAATATTTCAGGATATCCAGTGAAATTTTGGACAATCCGGAGCGGAAAATAAGAAACCCCATACGTTTAGTATGGGCTAGTCAAATGTGCAGGCTCATGCGATGACGTAATTAAAAAAAGTACCTAATTTTTAGGGTATTTCAAAGTGCCCAGTTTTTCGGGCTGCTCCTGAACTGTAAGACGGGTGGATGTGTCACAATCATCTCAAATTAAGACGGGTGCATGTGTCATAATCCTCTCAAATTAAGACGGGTGGATATGTCACAGTTATCTGAAATTAGGACGGGTAGATGTGTCACAATCATCTCAAATTAAGACGGGTGGTTGAGTCACAATCATCCCAAATTAAGACGGATGCATGTGTCACAATCCTCTTAAATTAAGACGGGTGGTTGTGTCACGATCATCTAAAATTAGGACAGGTGGATGTGTCACAATCATCTCAAATTAAGATGGGTGGATGTGTCACAATCAAGGGCGGGTGGATTTGTCACAATCATATCAACTTATGACGGGTGGATGTGTCACAATCATCTCAAATTAGGACAAGTGAATGTGTCACAATCATCTCAAATTAGGATGTGTTACTGGCGTGTATGAATTTATGAGTAGGTAACTTACGATCTTAATTAAAGCAAACGCGATGATGAGCAAATACGAAAATGTTTTTAATTTAAAAGATATGTCGAAAGGCATATCTATGGTCTTGTCACTGTTATTTCCATTTCATATTTCGAGATTACAAATTAAATCATCAGTGTATTACCTTAGGGTATTTATACAAATTTTATTTATGATCCGTACCACTTTCCAAAATGTAAAATTGAATTGGAAAAATTTGGTGGATTAGATAGGCATGAACAGGAACACAGCAACAATGTTATATGATTCCTGTCATATTATCAAGAATTTTCGTCTTTTTGTAGACGCATTGAATTCGGAACACACTTAAAGGAAATATTGGGCTTCAGATAAATAAACAATATTACTTATCGTGATTTTCCAATTTGTTCTGTTAAAATCCGGAAAAGTCAAACCATGAGTCGGAAATTGTATGTCTTCTTTTGCAGAAAATATAGCACTTTCACAAGAGAACTCAGAAAATAGGCTATCAAATCTGTATTTTGGGGCTATGTCAGAGTAATTGAGTCCTCACGGTTTCCCCAAAATTGAATTTTTATGACAATTAGAGGGATTTTTTTAATGTGATTTTAAATATTCAAAGCTGTTTAGGTTACCACGGGCTTCCGTGCTTTTCAGTAAAAGTTTTTCTATCGCTTATATTCTCTCTTAGTCTGTACTCCTGCACAGAGAGGGCGCTAGGATTCCCGACGGTAGCTAGTAGAAGTATTCAATCCGTTTATCGATACATTGAACTGTATCTTTACAGGTTAAAGTATGGCTATAGACTTTTTCGCAAAGGGACCGTCCCTCACAAAGGAAGGCACCTACTAATCTGCTGATGAGTGGTTGTGTACGTTATATCATCAACCAATCGAGCAAAGTCAGTAGTTTGACTGCTTGAAGTAAAACGTCAAATCATATACTGATATAGGGAAACATTGTATATCAGTATTACGTCTCTTTAAATATCTTAAACAAATAAAAGCTTGTAGTTTATCGTATGTTTATAAGTGTCCTTAATTTTCACAGAATCTGTAATCAAACTTGATCGTGATCGTTAAATTTCGTTTCATTTGCAACGAAGCAGGTTTTATGTCAGAAAAGCGTAAAAATGGCAGCGAGTATTCGAAATGTCGCCGACAATAATGTTTCATAAATATTAAAAAATTATACATTTTGTATGTTTTTAAAGACATGGATACGGAGGACCAATAAGACGAACAATTCGGTTTAATCACCTGATTACAATTGTTTATAAGAGCTTTGTGGTAATTGACAGCTTCATTAAAAAATTAAATAGGTTGAGAAATAATGACAGTTGCTTTACATTCTGACATTACAGCTTTGTCCAAAATATTGTGATATTAGAAGATAGAAACAAAGTTACTGAAGATTTTGATTAATAGCTTTATATGTGGTAGACAGCAAATGTCTTTTGCAGATATTTATACTCTGTGTTCAATCAGTTGATTTCCTTCTTTTCATTTTCTTATGTCTATCGCCAGGCACCGAACATTGACTTTAATTTACCGAAATGACAGGAAATTTAAATTGTTACATCAAATATTTTCTTGTAGTTCTGAGATTAAAATAATGTTCTAGTTGAAATAAGGTATGAACAATTTGAATAGACATTTAGTTGTAGTTTTCGTTTGATGATGAAACCGAAAATAAGTGATAAATTCTTATGCTGGTAAATATTTTCAGGATTAAAAGAGTAGATATTTTAAATGTACAATTTACAGTCATCCATTTGAAATCATTTGTTATAAGAGAAGCAATAATTTTGTGTTATAATTCAAAATTGAAAACTATTGTTGTTGTTCAAATTCACATTGTACTTCATGTTCATGTTTAAGTGACATGTGAACATTGCCAGAAAGTATCATCTGAAAATGAAGGATACAAATGGAATGGCAGAGAGTGTAAAAAGGTTAGCTAAATATAGCGCTTTCACTTTTCTTATGGTAGAAATTTAGTGACAACTTCTATAATTCCCTTTCGATATAACCTTTATTAATATAATAGTAAATACTAGTGAGAGATAAAAAATAATCACTCAATTTTATGCTTATTTTGTCCTAATGAGAAAGGTGTCACTCACAACAAATCACCGAACTTAATCGAAGTTATCAACCAGCGTATGCTCAGTCAAAATTATAATTTTGCCAGGATTTAGATATTCAAATTATAGTTATCCATTGAAACCATTCGTTATAAGAGAAGCCGTAATTGTTTGTTATAAATCAAAATTGAAACATTTTTCATTGTTATTCACATTGTAGGTTCGTGTTTTTTTATAGTGACAAGTCAATAGCGCCAGAGAGTAACATCTGAAAATGAAGGATGACTGAAAAGTGGATGGTTATGGTTTACTGGCTATGGGCAACTATGTGGGCATGCACCGGGAATGGCAGAGATGGGTGTGGGCAAAAAGGTTAGCTAAATGGTGGTAGAAATGTAGAGGGATTTGCAACACTGATCTTCCTGAAAAGTGGATTGTTATGGTTTACTGGCTATGGGCATGCACCGCTTCCTTATTCCTCTTTCCGATATAGCCTTTAGTAGTATTATGATAGTGACTATAAAAAGTGTTACTCCGTCTTATGTTCGTCCTTATAAGCAAGATGTCCCTCACAATGAATAACCGAAGTTATCGACTGAAAACAAACGGAATGGCAGAGATTGAAAAAAAGTTTACTAAAATGGTGGAATGTGATGGAGATTTAGTAGTAAAAGTGACAAAACTTATAGCTTGCTAAAAAGTGAATGGTTATTGTTTAGGTTGGCTTCTGGCGCAACTTCTATATTCCCCTTTGCGATATAACATTTAGTAGTATTTCGATATTGACTATTAGTGATCTGGTGATAGATAACAAAAAAATGACTCAATTTTTTGTATAATTTGTCATAATGAGAAAAATTTCACTTACAACACATACCGAAGTTATCAGCTGAAAGCGATGGCAGAGATTGTAAAGAGAGTTTACTAAAAGGATGAAATGTGAAGGAAATTTAGTAGAAGGGACAAAACTAAACTTTCTGAAAAGTGGATGATTATGGTTTACTTGGTTCTGCCGCCACTTCTTTTCCCCTTTTTGATATAACTATTAGTTAGTATTGTGACAATATGATAACGATTATTAGTGAGAGATAATAGAATTACTCAATGTAATGCTTAGTTCGTCCTGACCCTCGAGAAAGATGTCAAAACAAATCAAAGAACTTATTAAATTAAAACAAATGGAATGGCAGCGAGTGAAAATAAAGGTTTCCTAATATGGTGGCATGTAATGGAGATCTATTAGTGCAAAAACTCAACATCCTGAAAGAAGAAAGTTATGTTTTACTGGCTTTGGAAGCCAGTTCATTATTCCTCTTTCCGATATAACCTTTAGTAGCAGTATGATAGCGACTATTACTGAGAGATACAAAGGATTACACCATGGTATGCTTACTTCATCTTTATAACAAATATGTCACAAGTTTGTCTTTGTTTACTTTTATGATCAGAATTTATAATAAAATGCGCATCCAGAGTGTTTCATTCCCATCCATTCTCTCTCCCATGTGAAAGTAAAATTTAACGGCTGAACAGAAAATACATTTGTGACAGTTCCTTTTCATTGTTGACCATAACATTTAGAAGTGATAAAACGCGCGGTGAGATTATATCAGAGATCTTTGCTCAAATTGAAGTATTATTGGTTTGAATTACGAAGAATCTTGTCCTGGAGTTATCTCTTGCACTACAATCTGTTGCTTCTCGCCTAAAAATCGCCATCTTGATTCACTTGATTTACGACTGACCTCAAAGGCTTATCCCTTGCACTACAATCTGTTGCTTCTCGCCTCAAAATCGCCATCTTGATTAACTTGATTTACGACTGACCTCAAAGTTCACGTACTGCAATTAGTATGTGATTGATGGTTGGTTAGATATTTTCCTTTTTAGACTTAGTCACATGGGATTGTATTTAAATGTAATAAAGTGATATTAAATTGAAAAAACGTCTCTTGCTTGTATCAATAGTAAGTAAAAAATACATATATGTTGAGTATCTGGAAAGATAAATCATTTGTATGTACAGTATTTGGCCAAAATTTACATCGCTTCGTGACGGTAATGTCACATTCGTAACTCATGCATCAGGATAAAAATGTATTGATAGATACAATATTTTCACAAACTTAATAGATCCTGCTGCTTATCAAGGCTATAATAGTTTACAAACGAATGCTTTCTATACATACTCTGCTTAAAGTTCACGGCGAATATTTACACGGTTGAAGATATACAAAACGGTCTGCAGATTAAGACGGCGTTTTGAAGGTTTACGACCTTCTAAGGGGAAGCCTAGCTATCAAATTAATCATTATGAAACGATGATAATGCTTTTGATTTCTGAGACAAAATAGAATTAGAGTACATAAATTATTTGTGACGTCATAATGGGAACATCCTATTAAATTGTGTAAAACCAATGTTTGCTTATCCCAACTGCAAAACTTTTAAAGCAGCTTATTCTTGCAAATATTGTTGTTATTTGTATCCTGCAGTCCGGAAGCAGCCCGAAAAACTGGGTACTTTGAAATACCCCAAAATCAACAAAACAGAATGCTTATAATCAGTTTTATTGATTTTCTCAAAAAAGCGACCACGAATTTCGAAAAACAGCGGCAAAAAGTTATGAATATCTATTTAATATCCGTCTTTAAAATTTCAGGATATTCAGTGAAATTTTGGACAATCCGGAGCAGAAAATGAGAAATCCCATACATTTAGTGTGGGCTAGTCACATGTGTATGCTCATGCGATGACGTAATACATAAAAGTGCCCAATTTTCTGGGTATTTCAAAGTGCTCAGTTTTTCGGGTTGCTCCCGGACTGTCCGGTAGATAGGGTTTTATGAAAAAAAAATACAAAATATAAAGTACTTTAAGATCTTCCATATCCATAACTTTCGCACAAAAATCCCTCAAACTTTTTCCATAACATGGAAACTAAGTTGCTATTTTGTTTCCCAAGTTCAAAAACTCTCTGTTTGTCAGTAATGACAATTAGATTTCCTCGTTATTCATCAAATGATGAAAAATCGTCCTAAGATGAGCAACGTTTTCTTTTCAGCACATATGGGAAGCAGAACAGCTCATTAAAATGAATGAGAAAATGTATTATAAATAACCTTCAAGATCAGAACCACAACGCAAACCTAAGGGTGATAATGTAACCTCTTGACCCGACCCTGGATCTAAAGGTTGTAGTTTTATGGTTGCTGATGCATCATGACGCCATCACTTTAAAGGTACTGTACACTAATGTATGCATGGTAATGTATCTAAACAAACTTATATTCTTTAAGAAAATATGATAATTAACTGAAACAATTTGTAGTTTTGTAAACCATAATACCTATCATTTTATTTCTTGATAAACCACAGATTTATATATTAAAGGATTAGTTGAGTATTTGGGCATGTTTATCTTATATGAAAGAGGACTTAAAAAAATGTTGCAGAAAGCATTCAAAATTCTTATTCCGTTAAAGAGATATTTAAGTTTAAACTTGTGATATCATTTGTGTCTAAACAACTGAAATCAGACTAATTGTGATGTCTGTATTCTATCATATTTTATTCTGAGATTTTGTGACTTTAAAACCATTCGATATGTCCGGAAAGTAGTAAAACTGAATCTAGGAAGAGAGTTTATAACATACCACCTGAAGAAAGTTTTGAGGGAGAATAATTTAAATAGTGAAAAAATTAAATAAACTTTCTTTAAAATACATAAAGACTTTGAAGAATCTGAGGCTGTGACATTCACAACTAGTCTGATTTTAGTCGTTTCTACAGAAATGATACAAAATCTTAAACTTAAATATCTCCTTAACGGAATAAGATTTTGGAACGCTTTCTTCACCATTTTGTTTCTTTTTATTCCTCTTTTATATCAGATGAACATGCTTGACCACTGAACTAATCCTTTAAAGGCCATCTGTCGTGATTAAAATGTTTTATTCCAAAACAATACTGGTTAGCCTATCGATGTAAGTGCACACTGTACCAGTGTGTTTCGACCAATCAAAACACAGGATTTGAATTTCATGTACCTCGTACATTAGAGACGACAACTGGCCTTTAACTGAGATAACATGAATTGGTAGTGCAAGACTTCATATACTTGTGCATACTGCTGAATAAACAATCAGGGACATAATCAGTCAAAATTAATCGCCCAGAAGAAAAAACCTCCTGCACTCATTCCCTGATTATTAAAAAATATCAAGACAAATTACCATGGCAACGAAATCATTTAACATGTAAGATAATCCTTCTGCTATATTTCAAACTGGTAATTGATTTCGCCATTCCACGAAATCATTATTTAGACATGCCTATCAAGATTGAAAAGCATTGACAAGTGCATGATGAAATAGGGCAGAGATTAAGAATTTTGTGGTTGTTTTTGATCTCTGATTACAGAGCATTAACAAATAATTCCATCATTGTTAGATCTGTTTTTGTTTTTCAAATTTAAAGATGGGATGCAATCTCTTGAGACAGTTTTCAATAAGCAACGAAACAAATATCCAGAAAACGAAAATGCCTTTTCCAATCCTTTGTTTTTCTGCTTGCGTCACTCATTTCTGTATCTCCTTTCACTATCACATGACATATCCATAAGAGCTTTCTAATGAGTGCAATTTAATGGTTGGTTATAATCCATTCCGGCTCGTTACAAATACTGTACAGTTGTTGATATTCATTTATCAACGTTATTCCTTAAATTCGTGTATTACTTAACTTTTTGCTCTTCACAAGCTCCAGACTTTTCAGATGACAAAGTACACTCTAAACTTGAATAGCAAAATCTCTTGCTACATATTTCTTGAATTAGATTACAAACATGGAGCTATTTTAATACAATTCAATCATCGAGCAATGTTTAGCAAATATTATCAGGTGTTGTCATTGTGTGGTATGAATATTAGTGTATTGCGATGACAAAACATCATCTACATATATCATTGGCATAGAATAATATAAGTTGAAACAATTGACAGTTGACTTCTATCAGGACGTCTGCACCACGTGGACATTTCGTGATGTTTTTGTTTTCTTCTTTCAAAACATTTGATGCATGTACACGTTCCCAGTTTGAAGTTAAAGCACTTTCCCAACCGAAAGATATTTCGCAATAATCGCATGGGCCTACACATTTGACTAGCCCACACTAAACATATGGAGTTTCTCATTTTCCGCTCCGGATTGTCCAAAATTTCAATGGATAACCTGGAATTTTGGAGACGGATAGTAAACAGATATTCAAAACTTTCTGCCGCTGCTTTTTGATATTCACTGTCGTCTTTTTGAGAAAATAAATAAAACAGACTAGAGGAAGTCTTTTAAACAATCCAAAAAGGCGGAAATCAAAGAAAACCCATATGTTTAGTGTTGGCTATATCAAACAATCGGAGCGAAAAATGAGAAAACCCATATGTTTAGTGTTGGCTAGTCAAATGACGTCAATACATACATAAAGGTACCCAATTTTTTGGGTATTTCAAAGTACCCAGTTTTTTGGGTTGCTCCCGAACTGCACTTGGTTAGAACAATGATATTGTTTTGGTTCTGACATTTTATTTTAAAATTGGTTGGTTGGTCATCTCGGGGAGTTGGCATTAGAATGCCAACTCTCTGGTCATCTAGCCATACAACACAGGTAAATAGGATCACGCGTAGAAAGTGATATATTGCCCAGCATACAGGGTGGTTTTGAAGCCTAACTCTAGCCTGTTAGGGTACTCTAGCCTGTTAGGGTACTCTAGCCTGTTAGGGTACTCTAGCCTGTTAGGGTACTCTAGCCTGTTAGGGTACTCTAGCCTGTTAGGGTACTCTAGCCTGTTAGGGTACTCTAGCCTGTTAGGGTACTCTAGCCTGTTAGGGTACTCTAGCCTGTTAGGGTACTCTAGCCTGTTAGGATACTCTAGCATGTTAGGGTACTCTAGCCTGTTAGGTACTCTAGCCTGTTAGGGTACTCTAGCCTGTTAGGGTACTCTAGCCTGTTAGGGTACTCTAGCCTGTTAGGGTAACTCTAGCATGTTAGGTACTCTAGCCTGTTAGGGTACTCTAGTCTGTTAGGGTACTCTAGCCTGTTAGGGTACTCTAGCCTGTTAGGATACTCTAGCCTGTTAGGGTACTCTAGCCTGTTAGGGTACTCTAGCCTGTTAGGGTACTCTAGCCTGTTAGGGTACTCTAGCCTGTTAGGGTACTCTAGCCTGTTAGGGTACTCTAGCCTGTTAGGTACTCTAGCATGTTAGGGTACTCTAGCCTGTTAGGGTACTCTAGCCTGTTAGGGTACTCTAGCCTGTTAGGGTACTCTAGCCTGTTAGGGTACTCTAGCCTGTTAGGTACTCTAGCCTGTTAGGTACTCTAGCCTGTTAGGGTACTCTAGCCTGTTAGGGTACTCTAGCCTGTTAAGGGTACTCTAGCCTGTTAGGGTACTCTAGCCTGTTAGGTACTCTAGCCTGTTAGGGTACTCTAGCCTGTTAGGGTACTCTAGCCTGTTAGGGTACTCTAGCCTGTTAGGGTACTCTAGCCTGTTAGGGTACTCTAGCCTGTTATGGTACTCTAGCCTGTTAGGGTACTCTAGCCTGTTAGGGTTAGGTTTCAGAACCTCCCTGTATGATGGGTAATTAATCACTTTGCATCACACATGTACCACAAGCTAATCACGTGGATCGTCTGCTTGCTACAAAACAGTTCTGTCAATACGACCGAGGAACATAGTTTCAATTTGTAATACTTGTGTGCAATAGTATTAGGTTTCAATTTTAATAAACTAGGGCGTAGTTTGGACTGTTTGCCGGTGGAGATAAAAAATTAATTGGTTACATCTTTGTTTATTCTATAAAATACATTGTAGCAAAGTAGAAACGATAAAATTGGTAAAGTATTCAACAAATAGTTCTTGATCTGATAAATACTCGCTCGTCACAGTGCCTAATTAAGTTAATGTAGCATCCCGACATGCAGTTTGACGCTGACATCACACGACCTGCAGCAAAGCCTTTTCAAATTCATTCAAGAATGACATGTATAGAATAAACAATGGATGACAATGTGAAATAGGGCACAGAACATCCATGGTACATCAATCTCGGATTACTTTGATGCTATAACGATACAGTTGCGGACGTAACCTAAATTATATCAAAGTTTCTGGGACTAAAATAGTTAATTACATTCAAAGAAGGACACAAAATTGCGTTAAGTTCAATACATAGTGCAATCTATCAGTTTATATAATAATATCTAATAAATCATAAGTCACACATTTTCCTCTTTCCACCAATAATGAATACAAAGAAGATTATTTTTTAAATAAATGACACATATAATGTTGTTAATTTCGTTTTTATTTCAATCCTATCCATTAGAATATTCAACACAGAATGGTTGTTGCTTTTAAGCAACAAGCCATGCCATGCCAAAGGTTTGCATTTTCAAAATCGTTCAATAAAAACGCCAGATAGCACGGCTAGAATATAGGAAATGTTAGGACTACGAGGCGCGTTATATTACAGCATGTTGTGTACATGACTTTGCTGTTGTATTTTAGACACTATAAGAATTACTTAATCAACTTAGACATGTTAAATGGAGATTCATCCATTTTTACATAATAATCTTTTTAATTTAAAATCTTTGAGCAACTAAAGAGCTGACTCTTTTCTTGCCACGGTGAGCTGCTCTTACAAGTTGCTTTACGATTATGACCTATATCAATACAGCGCTGTGGCTCTCATCCGGAAAGTGGGAGGGGGACATGACGACCTCTTATCCAAAAAGTGGGGGGACAATAAGAGGCAAATTTTCCCTAAAATGTATCGAATTTTGAAAATTTTCTGAAAAGTGTGTGGGGGTTGGAGGGGAGGGGACATGTCCCCTTGTCCCAAGGAATTACGGCCCTGTATCAATATATTACCTTAAAAGTGAGTTATAAGAAACAATCGTCGAGAAGTTATGATTGGGCTGAAGCACTTAATGGTAGAAGAATACTTTTTTAGTTATGGGAAATATAAGAAATTTATGATTATCCTCCGTTGTTTAAATGTTATTTTGTATTCATGAAAAGAAACCAATCTTACATTTACGTGGGTGTTACATCCCTTGTTAAACTTTTTAGGCACCACCAACAAGGAATCTTAACTTATTGTATAATGACAAAGAGTGAATTAGAATCCTTGTATCCTTCATTTTATGATAGTTTTGCGCAACGGCAGAGTAAACATAATATAATGGTACAGGCTGAATACAGTATTTGAAAATATACATGGTTAAATATTATACATTTCACTTTTATATGTTCACCACGCCCTTTTGATTTTTGAAGACAACGTATACGGTTTTCGTCCCGAAAAAACAGCCAACTTTTAGCTGTGCTGTGTCCTTCAGCAAAGACACTTTGATCCCAATTGCTTCCAGTTCACTCAGCTGTGAAGTGAGTACCAGTTTCGGCTGAGAAGGTTAAGATGCGATGGACTGGTGTCCTATCCAGGGGAGTCAAATACCCTCATTCACTCTGCACCATGAAACTGGGTATAGGTACCGACTCTATAAGTCCTCGAGGCCTGAGAGGTTTTAAATTAAAGGCATATGGATTGATTTACAATCTACTGAAAAACATGATAGGTTAAAAATTGGCCATTTTAAAGCTTTTTGTGCAAATTGCAATTTTTTGCTGTTTCTCTTTGAATATATGAAAAGACATAGACTCTAATTTCTTATTCAAATCAATTGTGTTTAACCCTTTGCCATTTTTTTAAATAGGGAAGATAATTCTAATGAAGCAGATTTTACCTTTACCATACGCCCAAACCTAGCCCACGCTGAAGAAGGCATGTTGAACATATTCAAGGTCTGAATTTAAGGGAAGAAATGAAAAGAGGAACAAAAGCATTTTGGGGCATTTTCCTATTCATACGTCACGTTTTTTCAATATAGTAAAATATTTTTAAATTTGAAAACTCATAACCTAAAAACTACAAATACTATTTCCAAAATAACAGAAAATTAATCTCAGAATGTAATGGTCTTTTCGTACGTGACAGTAATCTTTTTACCGGTCCATAGACATTTTACTAACTAATTTTTAATTGTTGAAATGTCACATTGTGATATTGTAACAGAATAAACTTGACCTACAACCTCTTGCTCTCATTGCCTTCAAACTCTTTAAAAGAATTAATAATCTTGCCGTTTGCCTGGAAAATTGATATGGGATTGCAGTTAAATTAATATTTCGTTACTCTTCAGATCTTACGACCGTTTCGTTAAGTCAATCTTTTGAATATTTTGTATGTGGATTACACGGAGCAGGAAGTCTTATCTGCGCCATCTTTCCAATAGAATGATAGAAGAACCAAAACTAAGCAAAGTAAAACTTTGCTCTCAACCCGATGATCTGTTTTGCCCGTAAATATTCTGATTATCATCAACATGCCCTTTAATCCAGGTAGCACATGTCTTTACAGCTTCCTGATTCTATTTCAAACTAAGAAAACAAATGTCAAACGGCATTGATTCTTCTATCAGCATGATATTACGCTTGTAGCAATTTCAATTGATTTTACCTTTACACCGTCGATCAGATAGCACTATAATTGACCGTGATTTAATTTGTTGATATACTCTATTATGCACTAAGAGGATAAATAAGATCATTTCATCACGAGAGCATCAATTCGATGATTTCTACCGTGCTTATGTGCGGAAGTTCATACATGTATCAATGGTCATGATACCTGTTAAAACTTGTGAAAATACAATGAAAAGATCGAAATCTGCTTAAAGCTGACTGCATCAATTACGTAAGTCAAGAAACATTTGCATTGAAGAGGCAAAGCAGTCGGAACCAACATGGTGTGATCTTTATTTCTCAATAGTTTATTCATCCCCAACTTATTGAAGAAATCAAGTATGAATAGGACAGTTGTCAATCAAGCAAACCGTTGCGATAAATTTTGCTCCAAGTCGGGATGTGAAATATAAGAACGCAAAAGCTGAATTTCCTTGAAATGTTATCAACGAAAAGCTTTTCATTAATGAAGATGAATGATTATCTGTGTTAAGAGATTGTCAGTGGCAGTATTAAGCAAATGCATCCATTTTGTTTCAATTTATAACAGTAATGGAAATAAGCTGATAAGTATACATAGTCACACTCATCCAAGTGTTTTTATCATAATAGAAAACCTCCGTCAGTCTTTATTTCGTCTTCAAAATGTTGTGATTAATTAACGCGCCATTTCAAGTTTCGCCGCGGGTGTGTAATTTTCTATGGTGCACTTTGCAAGACTATAAGAGTGGTCTTTTCAGCATGATTTTTAAAACATATTCGTACTTCATGTGAAACAAGGATACGTCCCCTCCAATGCATCTCATTTTATATGCAGTGGTAAACTGCAGTTTTAAGCATGTTTCCCACTGCAGCTATTGTAGTAATCTACTCTTAAGTCTGTAAGTCTAGTCTACATTTCATTATTTTGTAAAATATGAAAACGGCTGCTGTTAGTCTGCAGGAAGTCTATGTGATCTCAGTGTGTTAAAGGAGTAGGTTTTTTTTTTTAAATTTTATTTGAAAGAGCATACTTTTAAAGCTAATCTGGTATAAATTTCAGGTTGATATCATATTCCGTTCAGGAGATATGGATTTTTCAATATTTCCCAATTGCATTTTAAAGATTTTGTACAGTATGATGTTTTGTGTTTGATGATGTCATAGAAACAATTCCATTGCAAATGTTTATGTATTTCTTTGAACATTAATTAGTTGTTTCTGTATGATTAGAAACAATTTTCCAAAAGTTATTGAAGTAGGGTATACTTGGCAATGTATATAAATACCTAACTTTGATCAATTTATTTTTCTAGCAGGTTTTACTTATAAAAAAAGGATGATAGATTTTAATGAAATACATCAACTTTGTGGGAGAATGTGTTGCTGTGATGTCGTACAGTCATACTGAGCCTTTTCCTACTCGTTTATTGGCATTTTTTGTGAACATTAAAATTTTAATATCTCCTGGTAGAAATAACATGTCAACATCATTTTTGTACTAAATTGTTTCTAAAATGTTCTCTTTCTTATGAAAGGTTACGAAAAACATGGGAATTTTCCTTTAACGGTTTATCTAAATAGGACCTCGCCTACATCTATAGGTGGCATATGACATTGTAAAATTGGGCAGAATAAGTTGAACGTTCGACAGAGAGGTACTGCTCTCCTTGTCTTTGAACTCGTTTAAAAGGTTTAAAAATCTTGCCGCTTGAACTACAAAAATTGATAGGAAATTCCAGTTTATATTCCGTTAATTTGACAACTACTTCGCTTAAATTAGGCCAAAAACATTCACCCACTCTTTGATTGTTTTATATAGGAATTATAAGGAATAAAAAGTGTTACCAACTTCATCTTTCCAATCAGTTCGATAGCATGCCTATGGGAACATAAATGTTCCTATTAATGGGAACATTTTGCTACATAGAAGCCGCCATTTTGTGATTTTTCCCCATGATCCTTTGCTATCCTAACGTTAAAGCCTTATGCAATGTTACATTTTTTTAATTTGAAATACGTTTAGGAAAAATATCTTCGCTAGGAGAAACTTAAAACTTATGAAAATACCTTTATTGCTGTCATGGCTACAACTTTTCCACTCCCATTTGATATGTTCACCGCGCCGTTTTCGAAATATTAGATAAAATAGACAATAGAGCTAGGTGTTTAGGCGCGAAACGGCCATTTTTAAAATTCAAATGTTTTTAAACACAATGAATTTTGATTTTTCAAGTACATAAATTAGAAACTATGACATTTTATCGCAACATCTGAACAATATGGCTGCATGACTTCAATATTCTCGTGTTTATATATGTTCCTATTAGTAGACATACTTCCGGACTGAACAATATGGCCGCATGACTTTAATATTCTTGTGTCTTATAAATGTTCCTATTAGTAGACATGCTTCCGGACTGAACAATATGGCTGCATGACTTCAATATTCTCGTGTGTTATACATGTTCCTATTAATAGGCATGCTTCTGGACTGAACAACATGGCTGCATGACTTCAATATTCTCGTGTGTTATAAATGTTCCTATTAGTAGACATGCTTCTGGACTGAACAACATGGCTGCATGACTTCAATATTCTCGTGTGTTATAAATGTTCCTATTAGTAGACATGCTTCCGGACTGCCAATAGAAGCATCAAAATTACACAAGTAAAGTACAAATTTGCTCTTAACCCGATAATTTTTTTGCGCTTGCGGGCCTTCTTTCAGGAGCGTCGGGAAGCAACTTAAGTTGGGTGTAGATCAAATTTTTACCCTAAAATTTACCTGAAAAAATGTTAATAGCTTATGCCATATACTTTAGATGAAATGGGCGATTTTTAAACCAATTTGGGCAATCAGGCAATTTTTGTTCCAAATTTGGGCGAGTTTTAAGCAAATTTTGTCAATTTAATCAATTTTGGGTCCTCTTTTGACCTAACTTGGGCAATTTGATAAGCAATTATGGGCAAACTTTGGGTGATTTGTAACCAAATTTGGGCAAATTTTAACTCAATTTGAGCGATTTGAACCAAATTTGGGCAATTATTATCAGACTTTGGCCAATTCTTAACCCAATTTTGGCGTACATATTTTAACCAAATTTGATCTACTTTTAATCAGATTTGGGAAATTCCATCAAATTCATGAAATTTGGGCGATTGTTTTTCTTGGCTTGATTTTTCCTTGATATTTATAGACATTGTTTTCAGTTTTAAAGCAAATACCAATACCATCTTTCTGACTTTTGCCACACCAACTCTCCCCTCCCATATCACTGCCGGCTACCTGAGAATTACAGTCTCCCTGTACATCCAACTACATACCCACCCACCTCCGTTGTCATAAGTGCCAGAGGTATGGCCATGATGGAAAGAAAAAAAACTCCTGCCACAGCCAAGCGCGCTGTGGCAACTGTGCAGCCCCGGACCATGACAGCGCCTCCTGCACCAACACACCCCACTCTGCACCAATTGTGACGGCGCTCGCCCAGCCAACCATCCCTCTTTCTCAAAAGACTGCCCCACCTGGCTTCACCTACTGTGGTGTAGCGGTTATCATACATATCTACAGACCCTGGGTTCAAGCCTGGGTTGGGTAGACACGCCAGTACTTGCCCCCTGTACAACCTTCACAGAGCTTCCCTCGCTCCCCACATCTCAATAGTCGAGCTCTTCCAGAAAAACCATCAGGATAAAATTATCTTCTTCCTTCACCATGTTTCCCTCTACAACCATATTTAGTCCTCCTCTCCCACGCCCCTCTCTCTGCTTTTTTTTTTTTTTTACCCATGCACCTCCTCTCTCGATCCCAGCTTTTTGGCATTTAGTTTTTGTATTTCTCTCATTCTCCCCCTGTTTTCTTTCCTTCCTACCTCTAGAATAATCTAACCTCTCAGACACAATTTGACTCTCGCTGTCGTGGTGCCGTGCAGCTCTCATCAAACAAACAAACAAAAGCAAATTTGAGCCATTTTCAACCAACATTGGGCCATTTCTTGCCAAATTTGGGCCATTTCTAACCATATTTAAACTATTTTTAACCAAAATTGGACAATTTTAAACAAAATTTGGTTGATCAATTTTCATACCTGAATATGGTCAGATGATAGAAAATAATTTCTTCTTCTTTACGAGGAATTTTACGATAATTTTACTAATGTTACCATTTTTATGAATTTCGCGGCGGATTGAACGGGAAAGAAATGGCTTGACAGGGAAAACAAAACCCTGTCAGGGGGACAACTTTCCCCTTGCCCCCTCCACCGCTTCCTACGCCACTGAGAGAGGAATAACGATACGCTGGTCACGAGTGAGACGGGCCTGGCCTATAATTACCACCCCGGCATTTCTGTGTTACTATCTCTGACTGTCTGAAAATTTGTTTATACATTATCGATCGAAAAATTAAAATGATGTACCGAGTTAATTAATTTTCTTCAACTTAGAATTTGATAAAATTCCCCACCCCCTGAAACAGTATGGACCCCTTATTTACTTTTCACATTGTTTGGGACATTCAATATTCCCACTGATAATCATTATTTAATAAACATGATCAAAATCTTTCCGATTTCGAGACTTATGTTCTGTAAATTTGCCAATTTTGTGTAGATAAAACTTTTTTAAATTTTGGTTTAGAATTCTGATCTAAAATTGGCAAATTTTCGTACCTGGAAATTAAAGACAAGGAAACGGGATCACCAGTAATTTACGAATAGATCAAAGTTGAGAATTTTTCCGTTGGCGGGGGAAACTAAGTTCAATTATCCATCACTAAAAATATATATAGTAACAAAAACGATTTCTTTTGTGCTCAATCTATGATAATTCTTTCAAAGTGATGCAGCAAAATCTGAGCAAAATTGTTAAGTCTCTCCCATGTCCCAATAAACTTCTGGAAGGGGTAGACTTTTTTATCATTTCAGTGACTAAGATTTATAGAAAGAAATTTAAAGAATTAAATAAAGATTCTGCACTGTCTGCCACACATCACACATTTTGCATGAATCAAACATTTGTTCAAACTTAAAACGATAAAAAATACTTATCTGCTGAAAGCTTTACACCCTTTCAACCAATATATATATATATATATTGCAAACATGTCCGTAGACCTTTTACATGTATACACATAATTGTAGTCTAAATGTTTTCTTTCTGTAATCGTTGTAATCATTTCATACAATTGTATTATAACATCATTATAACCACAACGCCTTTAATTTAAAAAAATAAAAATTGGCTATGTGATTTGACTTAATTTGCCAACAAGAAACTTGTGACTTGACTTGAAAAAATATGACTTGGTTATTACTCTGGAAAATCCAAAAGAACAAACAATATGAAAATATAAATAACAAGAAATAAATCGTAAGATGTACATATAAACTTAAAATAGATAATTGAATGGGGGATCACGGAAATTCTGTAAATACATTTTTTTAATCATTGTACTTTATATACTGGATTAACAAGGATAAGACAGAGCTTATGAAAAGTTAACAGCAAATGTGCAAACAAAGTTTATATCGATAACCAACAACTAAATGAAGTAAACAAGTTCAGATACCTTGATGCAACAGTAAGCTTACAAGGTGGTGGCGAGGAGATATCCAAAACAAAATCTCTAAAGCAAGAGTATCATTTATGAGGTTAAATAAGATATGGAACTCAAGCACATTCTCAATATATACAAAAATACGACTGTTTAACTCTCTTGTTAAGTCTGTACTCTTGTATGTTTGCGAGACATGGAGAGTTAATGTAGCAGATAATAAAAATCTGGATACATTTATGTTTAAATGCAACAGGAGAATTTTGAAGATCAAATGGCAATATGTAGTATCTAACGATGAAATACTGAGAATAACTAAACATGACAAAATTAGCACTGGAGTAAAAAGAAGAAGGTGGAGGTGGATTGATCATGTGATGCGCGTGAGCACTATTAAACACTGTGTGACAGCTATGATGTGGAAACCAAAGGGGAGAAGATAAATTGGTAGTCCTAAAACGACCTGCAGACCTGAAGAAGGACAGTCGAGAAGGAGAGGAAAGTGGTGGGATGGAGCTCGTGGACAGAAGCCAGACAACTTGCAAATAACAGAGTCCAGTGGAGAGAGAGAGAGCACTGCAGCCTTATGGGCCAGGAGGCCTGAAGAGACTAGGTGAGGTGAGGATAGTACTTTACGTCAAATGGTTCCAGTGAAAAGTGCTTAAAAATGGCATTATTTGCCACTGCCCAAAGTAAGATTAAGGGGAACGCTTGGTAATATCCCTGCTTTACATGAATTACGAATGTGTTTTGAAATCACGCTGAAATGATCGCTCTTGCAGTATTGCAATACAGCTAATTTGAGAAGGTGCATTAGTTATCATAACTGAGTTGAATACGAATTACGGATGCGACCACAAGCGGGATTTGCACACCATATGTGTGTGTGTGTGTGTGTGTGTGCGTGCGTGGGTGGTGGGGACTGGGGTGGGGAGGGAACTGGGTTGTAGGGGGGGGGGAGTTAAACAAATCACCCTAAAATCGTAAAAGAAATCACCGAAAAAAAATCAGCATACAAAAGATATAAATATGCAAACAGTGGTTGGGAAAATGCCCCGTTGCACCCCGAAATCCCGCCTATGCATGCATGGGTGTGACGGATAAATTTGTAGTTTCATTTTTATGAAAGCATACTGACAGTGTAAACCTGTTTCCTTTACTGTTATAAATTGAAACAAAAATGGATGCACTTGTTCGTTCATACTGCCACTGTCAATCTCTTGATACAGATAATCGTTGATCTTCGTTAGTGCAGTAGTGAAAAGCTTTTCGTTGATAACAATTCAAGGAAATTCAGTTTTTACGTTCTCATACGTTAGAATAAAGTTTCACAGCCCGACTTCTAGTAGAGCAAAATTTATTGCCATGGTTGTTTTATTGACAACTGTCCAACTTATAGTTGATTTGCTGCATAAGTTAGGGGTGAATCAACTATTGGAAAATAAAGATCACGCCATGTTGCTTCCGATTGCGTCGCTTTTTTAACGCAAATATTTCTTGAATAACGTATAATTATGGGGGTTGCGACCTGGAGGTGGGGGTGGGGATTGTTACACCTCTAATATTTAAAAATAAGAAAAAAATCGGGCAAAATTATCTAAAAATTCTGGAAAAACGTGTGGATTATTGAAAGAAAAGTATAATCCAATTTTTTTGAGCCTACACCAGCAATTTCCCGAAAAATGTTATTAAACTTCCCGTTTTTCCGAATTAAGGTCTTAAAATCTGATTTTGGATTTTCCCGACCGGAAATTTTCCGATTTCAATTTTTTCTGTTTCCGAACCAGATTCGGAAATTTGAAGTCATTATATCAAATTTTCCCAATTAGTGAAATGTAATCAAACTTCTCGAATTTTCCGAATTATGGTCTTAAAATACCCGACTTTTCTGAATCTAAAATGTTCCGAATTTCTCAAATCATGTTCTTAATTTCTTTTGTTTCCGAATCAGATTCGAAAATTTTGCGATTTTTTTACGTCATGATATCAAACTTTCCGACTATTCCGAAAAATGTTATTAATAAGATTTTTCGAAAATTGATGTAAATTTTTCAAAACTTTCTGCATAATTTTTCAAGAAAACTGGTTAGTTTTCGGATTATTTATAAAATTTTCCAAAAAATTATACCAGTTATTTTGGTTTATTTGCTGCAAGTTACAGACATTTCTTCAAAAGTTGGTCCAAAAATCGACTATTTTGGGCTAAAAAGTCAGAAAATTTTCGGAAATTTAACAGACTTTTTTTCGCTGGGGCACAGCAACTTTCAAAACTACATTGGAGGTACGGCATATTTGGTCCTAATAGTATTATTATTATTATTACTTATTATTATTATTATTATTATTATTATTATTATTAATTATTATTATTATTATTATTATTATTATTATTATTATTATTATTATTATTATTATTATTATTATTATTATTGTTATTATATTATTATTATTATTATTATTATTATTATTATTATTATTATTATTATTATTATTATTATTATTATTATTATTATTATTATTATTATTATTATTATTATTATTATTATTATTATTATTATATTATTTTGAGATTATTTTCCTTGGCAACACCGCACATACATTATTGTATTAGCATTAAATTATTATTAAGAACCATTTTTTCTCATTATTGAGATTATTACTATTATTATTATTATTATTATTATTATTATTATTATTATTATTATTATTATTATTATTATTATTATTATTATTATTATTATTATTATTATTATTATTATTATTATTATTATTATTATTATTATTATTATTATTATTATTATTATTATTATTATTATTATTATTATTATTATTATTATTATTATTATTATTATTATTATTATTATTATTATTATTATTATTATTATTATTATTATTATTATTTATTATTATTATTATTATTATTATTATTATTATTATTATTATTATTATTATTATTATTATTATTATTATTATTATTATTATTATTATTATTATTATTATTATTATTATTATTATTATTATTATTATTATTATTATTATTATTATTATTATTATTATTATTATTATTATTATTATTATTATTATTATTATTATTATTTTTATCATTATTATCATTATTAATTCGGGGTGATGTATAACAACCATGTGGATATGATCATCCCAAATTACAATTATTTACTTCTTATAACACTCATACAAATCATTATACTGTACTATGCAAATCAGGAAAATGTAAAAATCATAATAATATAAATATGATTAATAATATTAACTTATAATGCGCAGAAACATATTCACAAATAAGGTGCTCATGGCACAATACCAATGTTTCTTACCATTTCTTACCAAGGTTGAGGTAAGTAACGTAAGTCTTGAAAATTTGTTGCCTTCCTTCTACAGATCATGGCTTGCAATTTTGCTGACAGACTTACCAACACTTTAAACATGGGCAAGAGCCAGCAGTTACAGGCAGTCATGGTTGAACTTTAACGAGTGATCATTCCAAAACACATTTAGCCTTGACTTAAAATTGTTAATTGATGGGGAATTAACAAGATGACCATTCAAACTGTTCCAAGAATTTGATGACGTTAAAAACAAAAGTAGATAGGTGTCGTGTTGTCATACATCTAGTTGTTTAGGTTGTGACTTCTTGTCTCTGGAATCTTTATTTTGCTCAAAAAAGGTCTCAAAATTGATGTCTTCCAAACCAGGTAGAATTCTATACACTTGTATCATATCATTTCTGACCCGTCTATACTGAAGTGAAGGTATACCAATAATTCTTAAGCGGTCACAATACAGAAGATCTTGAATTAGAAAGAATAAATTTGGTTGCTCTTTTCTGTACTTTTTCAATTTTCCTGGCATCTTGCTTCGTTAGTTTTTTCGATAAGATAACCAGTCGAGTAGCAGCATTCTGTATGCGATGGAGACGATTCATCTGATTTGAGGAAGACCATACAAAAGGGAATTTCCCATGTCTAACTGCTAACCGAGAAGCAACAAAAGAATGAACAATATATTCTGTAGAATGTGGGTTAAGATATTTTTTCAATTTATCAATATTACGCAAGTGAAATGAAACAGACTTAACATTACAGACCTCCGTGGTGTAGTGGTGAGTGCTTTGTCGTCTCACCCGCACGTCCCGGGTTCGAACCCGGTGGGTCTGCAACCAGTAAGTTCACAACTGGTTATCAAAGGCCGTGGCCTCTTGATATACTGTCCAGCATTATGCTTTTGCGATGATTTTGGGCCGTTAAACCTTGCTATGCTATGTTAATCAAGAGACGAGAGAATCAAAAATTGCATTGATTGATTGCGAGCCTTAATTGCTGGTTAAATGTGAGAATCACCAGTGGTGACACATGGAACGTATGGATACCTTACAGAGCTGTTTCCTGCAACCAACTGAAATAAATTATATTTTTTATTATTTAATTTGAGAAAATTGTGCTGCATCCATTTACAGATTTCAAAAATACATGACTCTATGCATTTAATACTGATGATGTGTTGACTTAAAAGTGACATAAATTTGGGTATTATACGCAAAGCAAATACCGTTGCGCATGGGAGGAAGGGGGGGGGGGGGGCCACGAATACCTTGGTTCCACCTCTGTTTACGTTCTGCATGAGCTGGTCGCAGCTCACAATTGAATAGACCAATGACCATATTTTTGGTTAGGATTATACCAGGTTTACGTTTAAACAAATTTGGCTGAGTCTTGACGGAATTATAAGTTAAGATAAATAACATTCATATATTAACTTTGAACTCTGTTTATGTACGGTCCTGCGACTACCATGTCGTTAAGTTTTTTTTAAAAGTCGGGGTGACTGGGCCATAAATGATACCACACACACTCAGCACATAACGATGTGAATGACAACATGTATACACTCAACACATGAAGAGGTGAATGATACCATATACATTCAACACATAAAGAGATGAATGATACCATATACATTCAACACATGAAGAGGTGAATGATACCATATACACTCAACACATAACGAGGTAAATGATACCATATACATTCAACACATGAAGAGGTGAATGATACCATATACACTCAACACATAACGAGGTGAATGATACCATATACACTCAGCACATAACTAGGTGAATAATACCATACACACTCAGCACATAACAAGGTGAATGATACCATATACACTCAGCACATAACAAGGTGAATGATACCATATACACTCAACACATGAAGAGGTGAGTGATACTATATACATTCAACACATGAAGAGGTGAGTGCTACCATATACAATCAACACATAAAGAGGTTAATGTACCCATATACACTCAGCACATAACGAGGCGAATGATACCATATACACTCAACACATAACGAGGTGAGTACTACCATATACATTCAACACATGAAGAGGTGAATGATACCATATACACTCAACACATGAAGAGGTGAATGATACCTAGACACTCAGCACATAACGAGGTGAATGATACCATATACACTCAGCACATAACGAGGTGAATGATACCATATACACTCAGCACATAAAGGGGTAAATGATACCATATACACTCAGCACATAACGAGGTCAATGATACCATATACACTCAACACATAACGAGGTGAATGATACCATATACACTCAACACATGAAGAGGTGAATGATACCATATACGCTCAACACATGAAGAGGTGAATGATACCATATACGCTCAACACATGAAGAGGTGAATGATACCATATACGCTCAACACATGAAGAGGTGAATGATACCATTTACGCTCAACACATGAAGAGGTGAATGTTACCATATACATTCAAATGACAAAGGTGAATGATAACAGAATGAGAAGTATTTGGGGAAAAAAAGAAAGAAAAAAGTTGAAAAGATAGTCAGGAGTTGGAAGTAAAATTTGTTAATTTGTCCGCATTTTGGCATTTTTATGAAATTTTTTCTCAAATCTGGCTACAAACCGAAGGAGAAGACTGGAAAATGCTTTTGGCATCAGGAAACTTTACATAAAAAAGTAGATTTTCATCACGGAGGTAATTAGTGTCATGCTACCTGCATGTGCTGTTTTTGTGTCAGTGATCGTGTGGAGTAATTATCTTTCATTTTCTTCAATTTGTTTATAAGAAGGAAGCAGTACTTATGTATTTATACTCCCAATGGCGAATTTCAAAGAAACCATTATCAGCACTCCGGTTGATACAAAAAGAGATCTTTCCCGGAAGCAAAATTCTGGAAAGAATACGAGGTATGCCTATTGTAGCGTAATTAATGCTATTGATTCTAGTAGTTCCGCGAATACGAATCTAATTACGACTTTCTTTTTCGATCGAAAAAGTCTTCTACAGACTTGTAAGAGAGCAGGAATTGCTAATGGTCAATACAGTAACTTTATTAGTAAGAGTACTATTTGACAATCTTTGTTAAATTTGGGTGATCAGATTCAAAGTCAGACCTCTGGTGATTCTTTTCCAGTTAGGCCTAACGTTATAATGCTTATTTTTAGGCTTAGAATTTGCTTGGCATAGGTTGTTAGGAACTTGGATTCAAAAAACAAAGTTAACTTGTCAGAGCACGGTTGATTGTGGCAATTGTTTATGTTAATTTGTTTGTGGTGTATCAACCCTGAGCCAGATTGGAAAGTTTGCAAAGTGCGTGGGGGATTTTTAAAAAAGGCTCCTGGTGGGGTGACTGTGGTCCAGGGGAGAAGCTCTTAGAAATTACGCATTCATTTTTAGAGACATTAGTCAATATTAAAGAGCAGCCCATATTGTGTTTCCCTTCTCAACGGCTTTTTGCTTTGGACAGAATCAACCAGAATTGGAGATGTAAGTTTTATTTGTATTCTTGTCAATCCAAAGCACTGTCCATTATAAAAACACATTTTTGTGTGATTTTTTTAAATTCAATTAAGTTTAAAACAAGACAAATTGCACATACCTAGTTATCAATTATATTTGAATCTTTAAACACAGACTAGTGTAAAAACTGCTTTATAAATTAGATTGGCCCCTGCTTAAAACCTATCACATATGCTATATAAAATCAATAACAATCTTGGCCATCAATAAAGATGAACTTATCCCCGCTGAACCAAGGTTGATGCTAAAAAGAATGAGAACAGCTCTCAGACATTGTTCATGCACTAATTTGTTTCAAAGCTAAACTTACTAACACCTGTATTGCTAACTAGTTTTTTTTTATATTATTTTTATTAGCATGTCCTCTTGAAGGAGACTCAGATTCAGATTCAGATTTAAATGCTCAGGAGTTATTATAGTTTAACTCTTATATTAAAGAAGAAAATTAATGCTTTGATGTCTTGTAAACAAAGTTAGTTTTTAACTATATCTGAGAAATAGAAACTATATAGTTGGTGGACCTTTCAACCTTTGTAGTTTTACTCATGAATACAGTACAAAAGACATTTTTGGAACATTTTTGCTGGAAATTGATTTTAAAGGAATTTATTTAGACTTTTCATTACTAGGAATGGAGAGATTTTAAGAAAGAAGCAGAAATATACAAATATTCAGTCTTTGGTACACTTGTGACTTACATATACAGGTGGCTGTGTATGATTTATTTGGGTGCAAAATACATTATTTAGCAAAAAAACTGAACATCTTCTTCAATACAATTATAATAACAATAGGTGTTATTTATATAGCACTCACTTATACAGTACTAACTATAATCAGTGGCACTTTACAATCAAGATAAAATGCAAAAAGTCAAGCAGAGTAATCATTTAAATGCTAAGTGAAAAAGGTGAGTTTTAAGTTACATCTTGAAAAGGGGGAAAGAGGTTATACATTTTATCTCGGTTGGCAATCAATTCCATTCTTTTGGCACAGCCACAGAAAATGCACGATCCCCAAAGATTTTTCTGTAAGTTTTTGGTATACATTTATAAGACATTCTTAGCAGTCGAAATAAAATTCTAGACCTTATTGGCAACCAATGTAAGGATTTCAAGTCCTTCAATATACATGTAATTCAACTGTATGTTTGCATTCTTTATTAAAGACAAAAGCAATGATTGAAAAATTATTGGAACAGAGATCTCCTCTCCATCTCCCCACCAATTAGTAATAGAAGTTTCAAGACCACAGTAGAGTTAATATAAAGTAAAAAATGATAATAACAATCCCACCTTCTTATTGGCTCCCCCAACCCCTCTGCAACAATTGCCATTTACCCTCACAGCCATCACGCTCTCCTTGCTTGCCCCTGTACAACCTTCTCAGAGATTCCCTAGCTCCCCACAACTCAATTGCCGAGTTCTTAGAGAAAATCCCTCTGGATGAATTTACCTCCTTCCTTCATCATGCTTTCCCTCCACAACCATATTTAGTTCTCCTCTCCCAGCTCCCTCTCTCTAATTTTTTTTTTCTTCACCCCTGCACCCCCTCCCTCAATCCCAGCTTTCTGACTTTTAGTTCTCTTGTTTCTCTCAAGCTCCCTGTTTTCTTTCCTTCCTACCTCTAGAATGATCTACAGTAACCTCTCAGGCACAATTTGACCGTTGTTGTGGTGCTGTTAAGCCCTCATAAAACAAAAAAAATGAAAAAAAAATACACAGTGTAATCTTATGTTGGACTCCTCCAGACACTAGAAAGTTGCAAAATTTGAAACATCCGTAGGTATTTACCATTAAATTTCTTCATAACAGATTAGAGAATAAACTTTTTAGTTCCAAATCTTTCCCTTTTTCCCCCCAATAGTTTCCAGTTACAGTGAAAGAGTTCGGTGCTGTCACCCATCTTGACTTCAGTCCCGTAGAACCACACCAGTTTGCTGCTACATCATCTTCAAAGGTTTGTTTTATTATTTACATAGAACCAAAGAAGTACTGAAATGAACCCCAAATTTCTAGAGGTATTGTGTGTCATTTTTTCTGAAATTCAGACACAAAATACAAAATAAAGCTTACTATACCTCAACTAAAATTCAAATAAAACAAAAGCTAACATGCATGATGGAGTAATAAAAATGAACAAACAAACAAATAGTATGAATTTGCCAATTCAAATTTGTCTATATATCCATCAACATGCAATTTTAAGAAAAGGCATGAAATAAGGTATGAATTCACCGTATCATATTTTTCTATATATCTGTATCAATCAAGATTTATTATCGCTGTTACTGACATGAGCAAAAATCTTTATACGTGTTGGTGTATTGATTTTCCAACAATACAGAATTGATCATATCACCCTGATACAGGTTCAGTTGTACAATCCAGTTAACAATCAAGTTGAACGGACATTCTCAAGGTTCAAAAGTGCTGCATTCTCTGGCACCTTCAGATATGATGGGCGACTTATTATCGCAGGGGGAGAGGATAAATTGGTCAGACTCCTAGATGTCACCAGTAGATCCATACTTAGGACTTTCAGAGGGCATGATGGGTAAGTACTCTTAAGGATTACTTAAAGAATTAGTTCTGTTATCATTCATGTTTATAATGAAAGAGGATTTGTTTAGGAACAAAATGGTGAAGAAACTATTTCAACATGTCATTCCGTTAAAGGAGATATTCAAGTTTAAAGGTGTGCCTTATCTTTGTAGAAATGACTGGTGTAGTAAGTCTACTATAGACGGTTGATGCGGTCATCCTCTCTTTCTTAACTAGCCATTTGGGGTTGAATACCATTTCAGAATTTTCTTGTTAGGGACTGGACACTTTCGGAGAAAAAATGAAATTTCAAAACTATATTTTCAAACTAAAATTATAGCATGTTGGAAATACTTCATGAATTTTTTTGCATACAATTACAATCAGAAAAAAAACTTTTTCAAATGATTTACATGAAATAATTCAAATCATTAGTACATATCCACAGTATGGTTATTTTAATTAAAAATGCAAATTTATGCAAATTTAACCAACATTTTATAATTTTACCATATTTGTTCAACCATTTGTAAAAATTTAGTTGTTTATATAACTTACTAACTTTTTGGATACAAATTATGCTGAAATGATTTCTCTTTACAATGACATAAGATTTGAGTACTTTTATCCCTATATGTTGATATTCTTATCCCATTATTATACATTTAATGATACCCACTAGTGCTCATTTACACAAATATACATAGTACTACATGTACATGTACAGTACAGTACAGTATGTGTATATCATTACGTAGAACGTGAAAACACTACCTGTTCCTCCTGGCTTTACTCTTGCTCCCGTTCAGGTTATACATAGGCCTAAATCTAACTATCTATCTATTGTTACCAATAGGCCTAAGCCTAACATTAGCATTAGTTTCACTTACTGAATCAGTATCACTTTCTGATAATTCTGAACAGAATATCTCCCCGAAAATTCTCATCACCATCTTGATCCACAAAAATGGATGCTAATGCTTCCTCAGCAGAACACATTTTCCTTTTTTATTTCAAAATTTCTTGTATTAATCCAATTTAACCCCCCTTGCAATTTGGTATCAATGTGAACAGAATCAGTTCATTAAACAATTTAGCTGGTTTATATGTTTGTAGAAAGTGAGATGGTAGTGCAGTAATAGCTTAAAGTCAACTAGTCAAATCGGCAGATAGATCCACCCACAGTGTGTAGTGCGCATTTGCGCTGGGCGGATTTATTTGCCCACAGTCTGTAGTGCGCATTTACGCTGGGCAGATTTATCCGCCTGCAGTCTGTAGTGCGTGTTTGTGCTGGGCAGATTTTTCAGCCTGCAATTCCCGAAGAGTTAGCAATTGTTAATGTATTTAAAAAAAAAAATATTTAAAATTTTCACCATTTGAATTACTTTTCCCCAAATTTTCTTCAAAATAAAATTACCCTTACTAGATTCTGTTTTACTTCTTTCCTGACATATCTAATGGTTTTTAAGCCAAAAACCCTCAGGACAAAGATTGATTAAATACATTTAGACTTTGTGGAATCTGAGGATGTGACATCACAACTAGTCTGATTTCAGTCGTTTTCATATAAATCATACCGAACTTTTAATTTGGTTTCTTATTAAACAAATCCTCTTTGGTGAAATGAACTTGCTTAAATCTTGAACTAATTCTTTTAAGTGTTCAAACTTTGCCATATCTATGGTGGAGAATGTGACGGGAATGAAAATGGCTCGATTAGGAATGTTTGAGAATTTATGCAGGGTAGGAGGCAGGGATGTGAGTTAGAGGGATATAATGTTGGGTAGACGATGGTGTGATTCGAGGGGGATGGGTCATTATAGGGCCATAATTCCTGGGGGACATGTCACTCTATTTTTCAGCAGAATTTTAAAAACTACATAAGGTTTTGCAGAACACTGTCCCCCTACTTTGTGGAGGAAAAGTGTGGCCCCATGTCTCCCCACTTTGTGAGGGAGAATTACGGCCTTGAGATGGGTGGTTGATGCAAAAGTGAATGCTGCCGAGCAAGATTTAAAGTTAGTGGGAGGTGGTTATTAGTAATACATGTGTAGGGTATGTTATCAGCGGAGCTGAAAAAATCTACGGTTATAGTGGTTAAAACCGTGGGAAAATCAGGTATTCACTAGAAGAAAAAAATCAGAATATATATATATATATATATATATATATATAACATAAAACATCTTAAAACATCTCCCATGTAATTGAGCAATGAAAAGTACATTAATTGCAAGGGAAGTATATATAGATGTATTCACAAATACATTAATATTAATTCTGTCTCAATTTTTTCTCGGAAGATTTTTGACACCTTTATTCAGAATTGTCGGAAAATTTCATAATTGATTCCAAATCCAGTTATCAGTGGCGAAGGAAATTTAATAATGTTTTGATGCAGTCTTTGTATCATATTTTGATGTAAATGATGCTAAAGGAAAGTAAGTAAATGAATAAATAATTGTTGCAGTCAAATCCATCTAAATCATATCTTTGTCTGAAACAAATCACTCAATCACCAGTAAAGAATTTATAGTCAACACACAATGAAAATACTCTTATAAAGTTGCCTCCATTTCACAATCAATGCATGTTTGTTTTATATTTTCCCCAGACCTGTACATCTCACAAAGTTCACTTCAGATGGTCACAGGGTCATTTCCGGGTCAGATGATAAGACAGTGAGATGCTGGGATATTGCCAATGAAGTAGAACTGGCACATTTTGTAGACCACACTGATTATGTCAGATGTGGGGATTGTAGCAAGTCCAGTGCGGATATTGTACTAACAGGTATTTTTGATCTTTTGGTCATGTGATGATGATATAGTTACTTGTTTGCTTAGCACCTCTGTGAATGTTTTGTACACTTTTTGGTTACGATGCGATAGCATGGCATGTGTATGTGTGTGTATGTATGTGTGTATATACATATGAATGTATATACATGGAAGTAATATGCACGCACACATGGAGGCTATATGCACGCACATTGCTGTTGACATTTTTTATCCAGCCGCTGCTGCTGATTGGTTGGGTAACAAAGGGAAATTCCCTCAGCAGTTGATTGGTCAATGTACTGAAGAAACCACATTCGGCTAAACTTTGTTTGAAGAGGTCCATAGACCATTTCAAACTGAATCAACAATATCCGAAAATGATGTCACCTGGCTAAAACATTTCCGTATAGTGGGAGAATCTGATCACCAAAAAATATACTTGGGTATTCTTGCCCATTGGCATAATTTATGCAAGGTATTGGTCAAGTGTATGAAATACACAAAGGTAATACGTGCATGTATTGTTGTTTACAACTTTTCTCCCAACAAGTGCAGATGATTGGTTGATTTGCAAAGGAAAAATTTCTCCAGTACTTGATTGGTCGACGTACCTAACAAATCACATTTGGCTAAAAGTTGGTTTAAATTATCTATGACTGAATAATCTAATCTCAGAGTATCAGTCCCTGCTGCAGCTGCTGCATTTTGAAACAGTCAGGCAGTGGTGCTTATTGTTTGCTATTTCAGCTGCATAAATTGTTTGCATTTTGTGTTTTTTGTTTTCCTAGGTGGATATGACCACAAAGCCAGACTCTATGACCTCAGAACACAAACAAGCGTGATGACCGTTGACCATGGTCACCCAGTAGAGAGCGCCATCTTTTTACCCTCAGGAAACATATTTCTCACAGCAGGTGAATTCTTATTTGTTTGTTTTCTTGTATCACTCCATCATGCACAGAAGAAAAGAATGTCAAATCAAATCAAATGTACAAAAAAAAAAAAGGACATAACAAAGAAGTATTTCATAGAATGTTAAAGATATCTACATGGCATACATTTAATAATGCTTACTTATTATATATTTACTTGGTGTCTAAATGATCAACATATGAGAGTGAAGCAAATTTGATAGAATGTAACTTGCTTATACTATCAAGATCACCTGTGGAGAAAAACTGCAAATAAGCAGTGCCTTAAGGGACAATAAACAATGAGAAAAAGGGGACTAAGGGGTGAAAATTGGGTGCAGAAAAAGGGGTGAGGTTGAAGGGTAATGAGGTGTCTAAAAGTAGCTGAGGGGAAATGCTCAATCCTGGAAAATTGTTTAATAAATACTTTTTATAATCCTCTCTCTCCCCTCACCATGACCTACCTGCTACCTCCATTGACCATTCCTCAGCCCCAGATCCTAAAATTGTAATCATTCAGGACACGAACAAACCAGACAGTTTTAAAAGAGTTTCCCCCTCCTCATTCACAGGGTGCTCCACGGGTTTGTCGGTACCCTCCCAAAGGTTTCTATCCCCAGATCTAGCGATCTCCTGGTGCACTGCACCAGGGACACTCAAGCCACCACCCTCCTCACCACCAAAACCCTAGCTATTACTGGTATTGACATAACAGTCACTCCCCACTGTTCCCTGAACTCCGCTTCTCTCCACACTAAACCATCCTACTCGAGCGCAGTCTCCTCTAACACCAATATCCTCCCCCTAACACAACTAAAACTGACTCACATACCCAAACAGACCTCACCTGGCTCTTTTTACCCAGTCCTAAGCCCATCACCATTGCCAACAACCCAACCACACCCATTACCCAAACCACCTCCATCACCACCACTTCTCTCCCCAACCTTTCTTCCTTCTCTAAGACACCCGCCGTTCCCTACCCCAACACCTCTAATGCCAACAAACTCAAGCCAACCTGGCTAACAAGCAACAAACCAAGAAACAACCAAACAACAAAAAGCCCACCATCCAAACCCACATATGACAATGAAGAGAACATGGATTGTTCGTTTATCGAACATACTTCTTGTCCAACTTTTAAAAAAACCGCTTCCAAAGAAACGGACAAATCCAAAGAAAAAATAAGCCAACTCAGACCCAACAGATCTTCCTTAAGATAACCCACTGCCTCCTTATGGTGTGCAACATAAACAATTACAATAAGATTCACAATTTTATACAATGAAACATAAGAAGCCTTAAGGCCAATTCTGAAGAAATTGACCTTCTGGCCACCACCTTCAACCCAGTCGTCTTTGGCCTACAAGAAACCTTCTTGAAAACCACTGACCATTATTCCCTCAACAATTTCACTTACTATCACGAACATCAAGTGGACGCCAACAGGGCCAACATGTGAACACTGACCTTTAGGCCATCTGCATGTCTATCTCCCGCCACAAAACCTTCACTCTTTGCAATATCTATCCCCCCCCCTTCCCAATGCCAACATTCAGCCAACCAGCCTTAACAACCTCATCTCCCCTCCCTCTTTATCCTTCTTGGTGACTTCAACGCCCACAACCCCCTGTGGGGCCGTAATACCATGACCCTCAGAGGCAAGCTCATTGAAAACACTCTTCGACAGCACAGTTCAACACTAACTCCCTGACCTACCTTCACCCTGCCCCAGGCTCCCTTACCTGTATTGACCTGTCTATTTGTTCCCCCAACCTCCTTGATTTTAGCTGGAAGGTCACTGCTGACCTCTGTGGTAGTGACCATTACCCCTCTCCTAATTCACTCCAACCTTCAAACCCCCACTGACCACACCCCCAATTGGAACCTTAAGAAAGCCAACTGGCCCCTTTTCGAAACATCTGCCACCCTCACCTCTCCCCCAATCTCCTCGAGGGTGAGGATTTCATGTCATTCTTCAGTAACATCCTTATCAACAAAACCCCGTAAACACCCCTTCCCAACCCCTGATTCAACGATGATTGCAAAACCGCCATCAAGAACAGGAAAACGCTCTCAGAAACTTCAAAACAAACCCAACCACCCACAACCTCAAGCCCTTTTGCATCAGCCGTGCCAAAGCCAGGCGCACTATCAAGGACAGTAAAACCAACACTTAGAACAACTTCATCTCTTCTCTCACCACCAACACCCCCACTAAGAAGATTTGGAGTATGGTAAACAGCTTTTATGGCAGGATGAGCAAGTCTTCCATTTCTTATCTCTCCTGGAATGGTAATCTTCTTATTGGGAAAAAGAATATCGCTAACTGCCTCACCGCTTCTTTTAGCAACATCTCATCCTTGGCCAACTATCCCATACTTTCAAAGCCAAAAAAGCTTGCGACAAAACAAGGAATATTACCTTTCCCTCCAACAACACCGGGATCTACAACACCCCTCTCACCCTTTCTGAATTAGACCAAGCCATCCACGATGCTGGCTGCACTTCCAAGGGTCCAGATAACATCTCCTACCAGTTCCTGAATCACCTTCCAACAAGGCCATCGCTACCCTCCTCACCAACCTCAACCACATTTGGTCCTCCTTTCCCCCTATCTGGAAGACAGCTATTGTCACCCCTTCCCCAAACCGAGGACAGACAGCACCAAACCCTCCAGCTACCACCCCATCGCCCTTACCTGCTGTCCCTGTAAAATTATGGAAAGGATCATTAAGCAGAGACTAAACTGGTTCCTTGAGACCAGCAGAATCTTCTCCCTCACCAAAGTGGCTTCTGGAAAAGTCACAATACCCCCTCCCTTCTCCCTTCCATCCACCTGGGCCTCTTCACTCATCACAAAATCCAAACCCACCCAACCTCTTCATCAACCTCCACAACCAAATCAAAGACCAACTCTCAAACTACACCTCCATCTATATTGATGGCTCCCAGGAAGGCAACAAGACAGCTGCTACTGCCATCATCCAAGACATCTTCCTCAGTAGCAGGCTACCTAACTACTCGTCCATCTTCTCGGCCAAGGCCATTGAACTTGCCCTCAACGATATTGAGTACTTACTGCTTAGCCACTTTGTCATCTTTTTAGACTCCAAGTCTGTCCTTATTTCTGTACTCAACTTAAGTGGGATAACCTTACATCCCACCTCCTCCATAAACTCCTTTTGCTTCCCTTTGCCTCCTTCACCTCCTCCCCTCCCTTCTCCTCCCCCTCTTTCTCAGGAAAAGTATTATTTTATTTTGGATACCCAGCCATGTTGACAGTCTGGCAATGACAGAGCTGATTCAGCCACTAAGCTTGCCCTCAACCTCGCCCTAACCCTTTTCCCAAAACCCTTTCTGACATCAAACCCCTTATCGCTTTTCTTGTTCGTGACCACTGGCAAACCTCATGGACTCCCAAATTAATAACAAACTCCATGACATCCAGCCCACCCACCATTTCGACCAAACCCACTATCCACAATCTCTCTCGTATCGACAACATCAACATTACTCACCTTATAATAGGTCACACCCACCTTACTTACTCCCACCTCCTTACTTGCTCCCCACCCCTCTGCAACAATTACCATTTCCCCCTCACAGTCCACCACGTCCTCTTTGCTTGCCCCCTGTACAACCTCCCTAGAGCTTCCCTCACCCCTCATAACTCCATAGCTAAGCTCTTCCATAACCCCTCTCCTGATAAAATTATCTCTTTCCTTCATCATGCCTCCCTCTACAACCAATTTTAGTTCTCCTCTTCCACCCCTCTACCTACACTTAACCCCTTTTTTTTTTTTTTTTACACCCTGCACTTCTTTCGATCCCAGCTTCCTGGCTCTTAGCCCCCGTACTTCTCTCAGACTCCTTCTTTTTTCTCCCTACCTCTTTAATGATCTAACCTCTCAGGCACAATTTGACCCTCTCTGTCGTGCTGCCATTAAGCCCTCATCAAACAAACAAACAAGCAAACAAACAAAAATAATCGTGTCTAAAGTAATTAATGTTTTTTCATTGTATTATTTATTTCATGCATGAGTACATGTATTTTTTCCAACAAAACAAATAAAAAGATTTTTCTCCTTCATAACTTTGGCTTTTTCTGGTGGTTGGGAAATGACAGAAATGTAGCTTGGCTACCTTCATCTATTTATCATTCATTGCCTGTCTTAGAGTTAATGTTTCTTTAAATGTCAGTCATTATTTGTATGAAATTGAAGCATCTTTAAAAAGTTTTTTTTTGTTTTTGTAAGAATATAAAAATACAGTCCAAATGAAGATGGATAATTTCTTATTCAAACTATGCCTTTTTAATTTAGATTCCAAAAGGCTGGTTTAGCGATAATTTTTCCACTCCTGGTTAGTAAGTGATACATGATAAGATTTAAGTAGTATTGATTGTGCAATACCAGCTCCCAAATGGAAAAATTGTACAATTCAAAAACCCTTTGGAAGCGCTCTAAGTGTGATGTATTTTGCTGCTGGAAAAAGTGAAAAGTGCAAAAAATGTTTACAACTGAAAATTTTCAAAAGAGCCAAACATTTAACTGTCAAAATAATGTTTGTGCATCACACATTGATAATTGGTTTACACAGGTTAAATACACTTGAATATTGAATGGCACAACAATTGTACAGAGCATCTTCATGCTTCTCCTTGTCAAGTTACTTATATTGAGAAAACATTATTGACCCGTCAGTAATCAGAAGAATTTTATTGACATTTAGTCCTTCAGGCTTCGCTAATTGTAATTAAAACTATACGGGTGGGATCACTGGGAAGAAAAACAGTCATTATTGGGATGATTGCTTTCCGATTGATGCTGGAAAGAAAACTTAAAGGTCTTATAGGCAAACTTGAAATGAAATGATTATAGAAAACCATGGTTTTATTTTATACTCCAAATAATTGGCAACTTGTTGGAAATTGAGTGACTCGTGGTGGACTTACAACACTCACAAGATGGCAATAACTGAAAAGTCTATTCAAGTTCATGACATTATCAAAAAGTCTCATCAAACGTGGTTTAAAGTTAAAATTAAACTTTTCAAAAGTTTTAGAAAAGGAATATTCCTGTGGAATTTTATTTAAATATATTTGATAGAGGACAATAAAAGAAACAGATTGCTAAAACACCAAGTTGATATCTTATTTCTACAAAGAAGTTATTGAATTTTAAAGATTTGTTTGTTTGCGTATAAGAGATTAATTGTTCGTCTGAGTTTAAGTCATCATTATGATGTCATCACAGCACTTCTGTATTATTCTTTATATTTTTTTTTGAAATTAATTATCGTATTATGCAAATGATTGGGAGTATTTTTTCTTCAAAAATTATGAAGAATAGTGTGGAATAAAATGTACAATAATGTTTTCCAATCTGTTCTTGTCACTTATATTTGAATTATGAAAAATTGGTTTTGATTTTCAAAGAAATATATAAAGATTAGTACAGGAATTGCTGTGATGACATCATAATGATGACTTAGACTCGGTACAGAAGTCATTTTTATGCCGGCAAGAATAATCTTTAAAGTTCAATAACTTCTTCTAGGAATAAGATATTAAAATGGTTTTTTTACCAATCTGTTTTTTAAATTTTTGTCTATCAGATACATATGAATAAAATTCCATGGGAATATTTCTTTAAGATTTGATGAATATAAGAATATGTAAATTTGTGATGTCATCAGTTGCATAACTTTCTGTATTTGTGTTTTTATTGCACTTCACAATAAGTAAAAGGAAAGCCACTGACTTTGTCAACTTTAATTATCTTAAAGCACTTAGTTTAGTGGTCAAGCAAGTCCATCTTATATGAAAGAGGGCTTCAAAACAAACAAACTATTGGAGAAACTATACATAAATCTTATTCTGTTAAATGAATATTCCCATGAATTTTCATTTTCATATATATGATAGAGGATTATTAGTGAAACAAATTGGTGTAAAAATCATGCTGATACCTTATTCCGTTTAGGAATTACTGCATTTTAAACATTTCACACTTGTGTTAAAAATTCCCCCCAGTGTTCTGTGTGATGTCATAAAGGCAAATCTAAGATATTTTTTGTTTATTTTTTGAAAATTAATTGTGTCTTCCTAAATTACTGGAAGCACTTTTGTTCATTGAGATGAGGTATAGCATGCCCTTTATAAGAATGTGGTTTGCCCATCTGCTCATGAACCTACGCTAAGTAAAAGAAAATATTTTTTTGTTTTGTAGAAATACTTAAGAATTGTCTTGGATTTGCCTTCATGACATCACACTGTACACTGTGAGGTCACTTTTCAACACACTGCAGGTGAAATCTTTGAGATGCAATAACTCCTAAACGGAATAAGATATCAAATTGATTTCTACACCCAATTGTTTCTTTGATAGTCCTCTAGCGTATATATGAAAATGAAAATTCATAGGAATATTCCTTTAAGGAGATATTCAATTTTAAATTTCTACCTCATTTGTGTAAAAACAACTGAAATCAGACTATTTGTGACATCAAATCCTCATATTCTTCAGTCTTTATGTATTCTATCACTTTTCCCTGTGGTTTTGTGGCTTACCAACTATTGGATATATCAGGAAAGTAGTAAAACATAATCTGAGATAGCAAAACAGTAGAATAACAAAGATCTATTGGCTGTTTGTAAAATATTGCATCTATTTTATTAAAATATCTTGGCATGCCTAAAAAGTTTCTCTTTAAGCCTACCCGTACCCGACACCTGAGTTAATCCTGAAAACTCAGGTATGACAATTATTAACCCAACTTCCTGTTCAGTGTATTGTGTTTCACTCCAAACAATGATTGTTTATTTCCCAACCATGCACACCACAGCCAAGTAGCCCAAGGCTATTTGTGTGTATAAGATTACACAAAGCCAGAGCTGAATAATCAAGGCAATTTTGTGATTAAAATCATCATCTGTGTTAGGTGTCTTAGTAGGAGAAGTTTGTTTTTAATCTGGTGATAAAAATAGCTGTGTATCATAATGCCTAAGGTATTAATGTTCATTAACTGTGAATGATTGACGGACCATTTCTCCTAAGGAAAGATAATGCTTTATGGAACTTTGGAAATTTATACCCAGTATTTAGTTCTGCAAAATAGGCAATTATCAAACACATTGTTATTTAGGTCTCACTAGTCTTTTAATTTTCAAGAATTTTTTGTAGATAAACCTTTTTTTTAGGTCATGTTTTGTAAAGTATGTGTAGTGTTGCTTTTCAGGTTTGATTGTTTGCCTTATAAAGGTGTATGACAAGATTCATCAGAATCAATTCAACATTGACCATTTATAAATTATTTGTAAATCCTTTGTTTTTAAATGTCTATCATATTTAATCTCTCTGAGTATGGAAATAGGCCACGCCCACCATAGCAACATGGTAACTAGGTGGGGCAAACAAACCTTAAATCCACAATCATTCATGACCAATGCATTGACATTTAAGGTTCATGTGGTCTGCTGTAAGTTTTAATCCATTTATGGCACTTCTCCGGATCTTTAGAGTTTTTAGCAAAAGGAATAAAATGTTTGCTAACCATTCTGGGTAACGGAAATTGGATTTACAAAGGCTGTAGTGAGCCCATAGGTGCATTTTTGTTCATCACCATTCGTCACTCCGTCTGTGTGTGCAGAAATTTGTTTTGTGCAGTATATTGCATTGACTGCATGAGCGCCATGAAGAAATTCTTCTCTATAGGAGAATTGGTCAAAATTACCTGAAGCATTCAGACTCAATTTCACACTACACTGCACAAGCCACCAGCTTGCCAGACCAGTATGCAACCCTGCGCATCATCCTCACTCATTTAACTTGTGCATGAATGCACTTTCATCATCAATACAATCCTCTGTTCATTGTCCTCACTTTTGCTTGGTGCACTTTCAATATGTGGCCAGTACACACAACACTGTGACTGTGTATGATCTTCATCACTGGAAGTTATATACAGGTCTTAATGATAACAGAGATGTTCTTTGTTATGAGTGTAAACAAGCTGGTGATACCGAAGTTGGGTTGGGGTACCATTATACCAGACTTTCTATATGAAAAGTCCGGTGTAGGGTATGGAAAGCTGTAAAGAAAAACTTTTCCGCATGGCGCCGCTAGCTAGATGTATTGTGCCAGTACCACGTAGAATTTAAGCCATACTTAGTTGCGCAGATCTTTATGTTTGGCAAATATATGTGGTAATTAGTTGAAAAAGCTGTCAATCAACTAACTCCAAGAGGTCAATTCTTTGAAGCAGTGCAGCAAATTTTGACCCAAAGTCTTTACCTTCATCAAATTCTAGCAATAATAGAATTTCCCATCATTTTCAGTGACTAAGAATTAGGAAAGAAATTTAAATAATTATATAGATATTTTGAGCTGACCTCACAATCTTACATTACAAATTTTGAATCAAACTTTAAGCAGCTTTAAACAATATAGGACTTGCTACACACCCATAGACCTTTAAACTGTCAGTCTTTTGGGTTTTGAAATAATCTGGAAAACATGTTTATTGTAATTGTTAGAAATCTAATTTCATTTTGTTTATTTTCTTTTTCTTGAAGGGAGTACTTATGTTAAAGTGTGGGATGTCCTAGCAGGTGGTAGACTACTGACTACCTTCGGTAACACTCACAAGACCATTACATCCCTGTGGGCGCACCAGCCAAGAGGACGTATACTCACGGGATCTTTGGACAGGTAAGTTTGTTTAAAGGGATTAGTTCAGTGGTCAATCATGTCCATCTTATATGAAAGAGGACTTCAAAAGAAACAAAATAGTGAAGAAAGCATTGTAAAATCGTATTCCTTTAAAGGATTAGTTCAGTGGTCAAGCATGTCCATCTTATATGAAAGAGGACTTAAAAAAAAAAATGGTGAAGAAAACATTCAAATATCCTATTTCGTTAAGGAGATATTCAAGTTAAAGCTCTGTCATATATGTTTAGAAATGACTGGTGTAGTAAGTCTACTATGGAAGTTAGTGTCCTCATCCTCACATTCTTAGCAATTGTTAATGTATTTTAAAGAAAGTTTATTTAAATTTTTCACTATTTAGATTATTTTTTCTTTTGGTATATTATAATACCCTTCCTAGATTCAGTTTTACTACTTTTTTGACATATCCCATGGTTTTAAAGCCACAAAATCGTAGGACAAAATATGATAGAATACATAAAGACTTTGAGGAATCTGAGGCTATGACATCACAACTAATCTGATTTCAGTCGTTTCTACACAAATTATATCAAACTTTAAATTTAGATATCTCCTTAATGTGTAAGATTTATGCATGCTTTCTTTATTATTTTGTCTCTTATGAAGTCCTCTTTCATATAAGATAGACATGCTTGACCACTGAACTAATCCTTTAAACATTTTTTTTCAATGTTTAAGCGCAATTATTGCAGAAAATATGCAAATTTGAGATATCATTAGTTAAATAGCTCTTTCCAATTTCTTAGGAAAAACATTATTTTTTAAATATTTTGCTACAAAAGTTCAAAGGGGCATACATATCTGACTTAAAATTTTAGAGCTTTTTGCATCTTCAATCAAAATTTTGATGGGAAAGATGTAAATAAAAATATCAATTACTGAATTCAAAGCATAAGATATATAGAATTTCATAAATTACCATATTGGGGGACAAAAGAATTTAAACTGTTTAGTAAAATGTTGATGCTCTTTCCCATAAGCATGAATTTACATGGTTTCAATGGAACTTTATAAAGTAGCTTTCATTCGAAAAGTGAGAGTGCTTTTTCAGGGGAATTTTGGAATAACACAGATTTAGTTTTTAATATTCTCTTCTGTCATTTCAACAACTCCACCCCAACCCGAACCTCATGCTTAACGGCAATTGCATCCCAAAAGATGACCACACTAAGTTCCTGGGTCTAACCCTAGACCCCAAGCTCTCTTACAAGCAACACATCACCAACCTGAAACAGAAATGCAACAACTCCCTCAATATTCTCTGCCTCCTCTCCAACACTACTTGGGGTGCAGAACCCCCACACTCTCCTCAAATCTTCAGGCTCACCATTCGTGCCAAGATCGACTATGGCAATATTGTCTACTGTGTTGCTCACAATTTTTACCTCAACCACATCAACACCATCCAAATTGAAGCTCTCAGGCTTTGTCTGGGTGCCTACAAGACCTCCCCATCACCAGCCTTCACATTGAAGCCAACGAATCCCCCTTTTTGCTAAGGTGTAGAATGTTTAGCCTTTCCTATGCTTTTAGAGCCCTCATCAACATCCAAAACCCGTTTACAACCTCATTAGTACCCCAATTTCTCCACCCTCTTGATAGGACTTAAACCATATCCCCTCCCTTCACCAAACCAACCCCAGTCTCTTCATCAACCTCCACAACCAAACTAAAGACCAACTCTCCAACTACATCTCTATCTATACTGATGGCTCCAAGGAAGGCGATAAGACAGCTGCTGCTGCTGCCATCATCCAAGACATCACACTCAGTAGCAGGCTCCCAACTACTCGTCCATCTGCTTGGCTGAGGCCAAGGCCATCCAGCTTACCCTGAATTATATTGAGTACTCCCTGCTCAGCCACTTTGCCATCTTCACAGACTCCAAGTCTGTCCTTACTTCTTTAATCAACCTTAAGTGGGATAACCCCACATCCCACCTCCTCCTCCACAAACTCTTTTCGCACCCCCTTCACCCCTCAGGAAAAGTAGTATTTTATTCTGGATACCCAGCCATGTTGGCATCCCGGCAATGACAGAGCTGATTCAGCTGCTAAGCTTGCTCTTAACTTCCACCTACCTCTTCCCTAAAACCTATTTTCACATCAAACCACTTATCGCTTCCCTTGTTCGTGACCGATGGCAAACCTCATGGAATTCCCAAATTGAAAACAAACTCCACAACATCCAGCCCAACCAAACTATTATCCACCTCTCCCAAATATCCACATTACCTGCCTAAGAATAGGACACATCTACCTCACCCACTCCCACCTCCTTACTAACTCACCCCCACCCCTCTACAATAATTGCCATTGCCCCCTCACTATCCACCATGTCCTCTTTGTCTGCCCCCTGTACAACATCCCCAGAGCTTCCTTCACCCCTTGCAACTCCATAACCAAGCTCTTCGAGAATAACCCCCTAGATAAAATTGTCTCCTTCCTTCACCATACCTCCCTCTATAACCATATTTAGTCCTCCCCCCAATCTCCCTATCTACTTTTACCTTTTTCCTTTTTTCTTACACCCCTGCACCTCTTTTAGTCCCAGCTTCCATGCTATTAGCCCCCATCCTTCTATCAGACTTCTCCTATTATGTTTTTTTCTTTCCTCTGGAATGATCTAAGCGACTCGCGCACAATTTAACCCTTGTTGTCATGGTGCTGTTAAGCCTTGATCAAACAAACATTTGTTATTCGTGTCGTTGAAAAATTACTTTAGTATTCATAAGTAATAATTATGATTAATTTGAACATTGGTATTATAGGTTTATAGTACCATCACATGCATGCAAAATTTTGTTTAAATATTTCTGAGACTCAAGAAAAATGTGCACTCGCTTTTCGGCCTCCCGCTTTTCGGCCTCCGGCTTATCGGCCTCCCACTTATCGGCCTCCCGCTTAACGGGTATACCGATATATTAAAGGGTCTGTTTGAGAAGAGCCACTATTCACTGAATGCTTGAATTGTGCTATTAATAGCTGACAGACAATTTTGTCAATCTTAAGCACATCAGACGCCTCTGGAGGTACAAGCAATCACTTTTAATACTGCTCATAAACTGGTCATCTCTGTTATTATGGTTTATTGCATCTTTCCCACCTTGCCTCTGTAAAAGCTAATCCTCAATTTGCTAACATAACTGCTATTCCCCACTCAGGTGCTAAATCTTGCAATCAAATGAGATAAATACATGACAGTTAGAAAATGAGATAAATAAGCATTTTTTAAGTCCCCTGCCTTTAAGTAATATTTAGGGGCTTACAGAAGGGTTTCTGTGTAGGAGGAAATAGATGATGGATGATGTTATGAAAAAGGTATTCTTGGTTTGATGATTTTCAATCTGTGTAGTACATGTATAAGTAATGATGCGCCACTTATGCATAAGTAATGATGCGCCACTTATGCATAAGTAATGATGCGCCACTTATGCATAAGTAATGATGCACCACTTATGCATAAGTAATGATGCGCCACTTATGCATAAGTAATGATGCGCCACTGATGCATATGTAATGATGCGCCACTTATGCATAAGTAATGATGTGCCACTTATGCATAAGTTATGATGTACCACTTATGCATAAGTAATGATGCGCCACTTATGCATAGGTAATGATGCGCCACTGATGATGCAATTTGTAAAATTGCATCAATTAGGCTAACTTACAGGTTGGTGATGTAACATGATGATGATGCCGATGGAGATGGTAATTGGTGATGAGGATTGATGATGATGATTGGTGATGATGATGGTGACAATGATTGGTGATGTTGATAGTGATGGTAATAGTGATTGATGATGATGGTGATGATGGTGGTGACAATGATTGGTGATGTTGATAGTGATGGTGATAGTGATTGCTGATGATGGTGATGATGATGATGATTGTGATTGGTGATGGTGATTGTGATTGGTGATGGTGATTTGTGATTATTATTGGTGATGATTATTGGTAGTGATTGGCTATGGTGATTACTGATGATTGGTTGTGATCATTGATGACTGATGGGGATGATGGTGATGAAGAGGATTGGTGGTGGTGATGATGATGGTGATTGTGATTGAGAATTGGTGATCATGATTGGTAATGATCATTGGTGGTGATTGGCTATGATGATTTATGATGATTGGTAATGATCATTGATGACTGATTATGATGATTGATGATGATGACGATGACAACGATGATGATGATTGATGAGAATTTTGATCTCTTTCATATATTTTTTTCAGGCATGTCAAGATATATGATATGGGCTCCTTCAATTTGCTTGCCAGTTTGGATTATCCTGCACCTGTTTTGTGCTTAGGAGTCTCTGTGAGTTTTCCTACTTCAAATTTTTTAAAATCTATCAGCCAGTCATGTTTATTTCATGATAGAGGACAGAGAAATAGAGTGCAGAAGAAAGTGCCTTAAATCTTCCTTTATAAGTCATAAAATTTCAAAGTTTCCATATATATGCTTCTAAGTGACAGGTAGCATAATTTGTTTTTATTGAAGTAGTATAACATTGAAAAGGTTTTAACATTCTTATTCCAGTTCTCCTTTAAACATGTGAGGCTTTTAAATGGCTTCAAGCATTGAATATTTATTAAAGCCTCAGGAAAAACACAATAAAATACATAAAGACTTTAAGGATTGTGAGAATGTGATGTCACGACTAGTCTGATTTCAGTCGTTTCTACACAAAAAGATTTTTAATGCTTTATTTACCATTCTTGTTTCTTTTAAAGTCATCATTCATATAAGATGGACTTAGCATAACAAAGTTTAATGTCCCGAAAACATCCAGTGCTGGACATTATATCAAGATGGCCACGGCCTTTGATAACCAGTTGTGACTCACTGGGATGCTTAACCACTTGCTTAACCACTGAACTAATTGTAATTAATTTAGAATTTGCTATCCCGACATCTTACTCTTGGCCATACGTAGTAATAAGAATAATAATAATAATACAGATTTATAATGTGCACATATCCACTTGGCAGAGCGCGTAAGGTGCAGAAAAACAAATATAGTATATAGAACACAAGAAGTATAGCACATAACAAGAGACAATATAAAATAACATAATTAAGGAAGATCATCAAAAGCCATAGTCATCAGATCAGTTTTAAGGTCCTTCTTAAATACATTAATACTTGGAGCAAGTCTGAGTTCATGAGGTCATTTATTCCAAGTTTATTCCATGGAGCTGCAACAGCAAAAGATCTTTCCCCCACACCCGATTAGTTTTAGATTCTTTGAGAAGAAACAAATTGCGAGATCGAAGATTAGGAGTTGGATTATACTTGACAAGGAGATTATTAACATAAGTAGGAGCGCAATTATTCAGATATTTATAGACAAAAAGCATAAGTTCAAAAGTAATTCTATAAGTAACGGGTAGCCAGTGAAATTCCTTCAAAATTGGGGTGATGTGGCAAGACTTCGTTGAAAGAGTTAAAAAATGAACTAAGTCAACTGTTGAATTACGACTGAAGGGCATGTTTTTAAGGAATGTTATCCAATTGGAGGGACAAAGTACCTAGAGGTGCCCCTCTGAGTGATGTTACTGTTCTCCTCCCAATGCTCTGACAACAAATCCCAACAATATGAACATTCTTTCCTACTCTGATCTCATTCATGTTGATTTTAAATGTTTCTCCTAATAAATAACGATCTGTTGATGACTTACTAAGTGAGTGTAAGAAAATAAAAAATAAAAACTTGAAAGTTAATTACTGTTTTCTTACTTCTCAAACAATTAAAGGACTTACTTTTTTTAAGAGAACATGTTCCATGTTCCAAAACTTTTAACAGATTTTGACAGTGAAACCAACCCTGTTCAATTAAATGGAAATATCTTGAAAATCAGCTTTCTGTTTAAGAGTATCCAATCCTTAGCATCATGATTGTTTAATGTGTTGAACTAGGGAAAAGCATTTATTAAGGACTTTAATGAGCGCTTTCTAGTATTTACATTGCCATATGATGTATTTACTGGGTCCGGGGATCTATTCAATCATGGATATAATTGTGCTGTCAGTTGGGTGTACTGTCGGCATGGTGGGAGATGAAATCTGTTTGTCATGCTTCTTCATGCTGTTTAACAAGTTAATGCAATGTGTTAATGTGCCCTCATTTGCAGGTTTGAACAGGAAGACATTCTTGCATGCAACACAAACACTCTCTAACCTCATTTTTGAGGTGTGTTTGAGATGACTTCTGTGATGTTGCAATGATCCAATTATTCACAAATTGAGCTAACGTTTTTTTTTGTGTTTGTCTGATTCTTACACAGAATCTTTCCATGATTTTCATGTGCTTACTTGCTCTCTCATGGTGACTATGAAGTCTTAAAAAGATGAGCAACATGTGGATTTATGTGAAATAAGATCATTACAGCGACAACATCTTGAAAACAAGCATATTAAGATCTTATTCCATTTATAGGAGTTATCACAATTCAAAGATTCCAACAGTGTGTTGAAAAGCGACCGATGCAATTAAATCTTATACAACAGTTTGATGTCATAGGTGCACTTTAAAGACAATTGTTGTGTATTTCTTAGAAATTAATTACCTCCTCTTCAATAATTGAAAACGTTACTATTTAATTATTGAGATTTGGTCCAAATTGCACTTCACAAGAACATGCTTTGCCCATTTGTTCGTGTACCTAAATAATTATGGGGAAAAAAAAAATTAAAATCTATTTGCATAGAAATACACAAGAAATTGTTTTGAAAGTGCAGCTGTAGATTAGACTCACTGCACCAGCTACTTTTCAACACACTATTAGAATCTTGGAAATGCAGTTATCCTAAATGGAAGAAGATATTTATATATTTTTTACCAATTTGTTTTAGTAATAGTCCTTTATCAAATGAAATTGCAGGAATATTCCTTTCACACACATTAGGTTTCAGCAGTTTATTTTGTTTGTTTTGAATTTCAAATTTGACAAGGTGGTGATGGATATATTTTTTATCCTGCACAGCCACATAAATGATGCTAAATTGTACAAAAGTCCAATTTACATTGTCAGTCTTGCAGTTTACCTTTTAGTTAGTGCAAATAGAGTGAGTGACGACAAGGCTTCGTCATTACCTCCGCCAATGAAGTTGGACGGAGGTTATGTTTTTGCCTGTGTTTGTTTGTTTGTCTGTCATCAAGATATCTCAAGAACTGATGATTGGATTTCGAATGAATTTGGTGTGTGGTTTTGTTGCTGTTTTAAGAAGTGATTAAAATTTGGGGCTAATTGGAACAGGGCAGAAATTGAGGGGTGGGGATGTTTTAGGATGAGATCTGTCAAGACTAAGTTGAAACTTTCCAATGGAATGTGCTGAACAATGACTTTTGTCTCTGAATGAAGATCCAAACAATACACTTTCTGGACTTCCAAGAAACTTACATCAGAGTTCTCTTGGATCAAAGAAAAATTAAACAATTTGTTTGTGCCATGATTGGAAGATGATGGAATGTGAATCATTGCCAAATAGAGCTCAAACAATGATGCTTGACTCGAATAAAACTGAAGACAATGGTATGGCCTTGAAAGAAATCCAGTCATAAGATAATCTTCAAGTGTTTAGATTGCAAATGTTTATTACAGATTAAAACTTGGAGTAAATCTTGGTGGGCCTAGGATTTCTGAGGTAGATTATATTGGGTATGGGGAACAAATGAACTCTACAATAATTCCAGGCATGTTGGAATTGCAGTGGGGCGGAGGTATGCGCTCTAGAGAGTGCTAATACTTTACTTGGAGCTGTTTTTACTCTTTAGTCAAGGTTAGATATGCATCTCATGGTTTTAACTGAAATCTTAAAATTTACCAGTACATTAAAAGTATTTTGACTGATTCCATTTTGAGATTTGAGGCACAAAGCTTTGAATAAAAAATAGGAAATGTGGTTTTTTTTGCTAAAAAGCCATGCTGGAAGATTGTTCTTTTTCTTTGGAAGGTGGAGGGTGGGGAGGGGGGGGGGTGCAGAGTCTAATGGAAATGCACTTTTTAGTAGATTAGTTCCTGTCCTGTCACTTAGCAAGCTTCAAAATGTGAGTGAGTCAGAGTCAAGGAAATTCTGGAGTAGCACAACTCTTTTTGAAAAATTAAGAAATAATTTTGATCAATTTGAACATTCGTATTAAAGGTTTCCAGTGCCATCACGTAAAGGAAAAGTGTGTTTGAATATAATTGAGACTCAAGAAAAATACCTCCTCACTTTTCAGCCACCAGCTTCTTTATAATAAATGCAATAAAAACACAGTGCACATCTACCTCTCAAATATATTGTGTATTCCTTTTTTAATCATCTTGTCAAATTCCCCTTGGTTTTTCTGATCAAAGCTGATAACCCGTCAAAACCAGTTAATCCTCAAAATTGTTCAAGATACTCTGTTTTATTCTAATAACAAAGATGCAGAGCTGGAGTTCTTGAAATATACAAGAAGGAGGAAATCACCAACCTCCAAACCAGATTTTGATAAAGGAGGGTTGGACACAATAAAAACCTTCCTGAAACCTTTGTGTGATGTACAATTTATTGACATTTAAAAAAACTTGAAAAAACAGTATCTGAATGATGAAAACAATTAAGCAGATCTCTGATACCTGTCTTTTTAAGAAAGAAAATGTGAAAACTTGAAACAATTAGTATTTCTCAAAGAAAAGAAGTTGCTGAAGTATTTCTTCACCATTATTTTTCTTTCTGTTATCATGTAAGATTGACATGACCAGCCACTTACAGTTTGACCAGCCACTTAGAGTATCTTTTAACTCAGAGATTGATGGCACACTTCACAGCCACTTTTCTCTCTCCCCTCCCCCGCAAAAAAAGACAATTCATGCATTAACAACTGAATTTCGAAGGTTTTCAAATGATTTTCATTCTTTATGTAAATGTTGTCATCACACTGAAATAGATGGTGCTCTTCACAAATGCAGTTGATAGCTTATTCAAAGTTGGTGATGCTGTTTATGATTAGGAGTTTTAGCATTTATGTTGTCAGTTACTCATGTATGTAATATCCCTCATGGTCAGTATTAAAATTGATGTTCTTTTTGAAAGTCACAGTATGAAATTGTTTGTTTGCACTGTAGCAAAAAATTCAGCAATTTCTATTTCTGGGTCAAGAAAATATTGTATTTACATTCAAATCTGTTTGATTCAATAGCACTTATATATTCATGTGACATTTAAGTATATTGATACATACTCACAGATCCTTACAGATCCTCTTCTGACTTTAGGATTCTCCTGGATCCTCTTCTGTCAGCCCAAAGCTTGTATTTATGCTGAATTTATCTTGTCTAGTTGGGTTAATCTGGATGCATTCTTTGTAATCATAGTATAAGGGCTGGTTTTTCCAATGTCTGTCTAGTCTTGCCTCAGATGTGGGTATTGATTTGGATGTTACAACTGAATTTGGTAAACTATTCCATATGTCAACTGTTCCACATGTCAACTATTCCATATGTCAACTATTCCATATGTCAACTGTTCCACATGTCAACTGTTCCATATGTCAACTGTTCCATATGTCAACTGTTCCATATGTCAACTGTTCCATATGTCAACTGTTCCATATGTCAACTATTCCATATGTCAATTATTCCATATGTCAACTGTTCCATATGTCAACTGTTCCATATGTCAACTATTCCATATGTCAATTATTCCATATGTCAACTGTTCCATATGTCAACTGTTCCGTATGTCAACTATTCCATATGTCAATTATTCCATATGTCAACTGTTCCATATGTCAACTATTCCATATGTCAACTATTCCATGTCAACTATTCCATATGTTTATTATTCCATATGTCAACTGTTCCATATGTCAACTATTCCATATGTCAACTATTCCATATGTCAACTGTTCCATTTGTCAACTGTTCCATATGTCAACTGTTCCATATGTCAACTGTTCCATATGTCAACTGTTCCATATGTCAACTGTTCCATATGTCAACTGTTCCATATGTCAACTGTTCCATATGTCAACTGTTCCATATGTCAACTGTTCCATATGTCAACTGTTCCATATGTCAACTGTTCCATATGTCAACTGTTCCATATGTCAACTGTTCCATATGTCAACTGTTCCATATGTCAACTGTTCCATATGTCAACTGTTCCATATGTCAACTGTTCCATATGTCAACTGTTCCATATGTCAACTGTTCCATATGTCAACTGTTCCATATGTCAACTGTTCCATATGTCAACTGTTCCATATGTCAACTGTTCCATATGTCAACTGTTCCATATGTCAACTGTTCCATATGTCAACTGTGTCATATGTCAACTGTTCCATATGTCAGCTGTTCCATATGTCAACTGTTCCATATGTCAACTGTTTTATATGTCAACTGAGTGGTGCACAAAAGAGTATTTCCTGATGTTAAGCCGTGGACGGATTTTAAAGATCTTATACTCATGTCCCCTAGTCGATAAATCCCCTTTAACTTGCATGAAGTTTGACACCTCCGGGTCATAATTTCCGGTTAAAATCTTAAATAGTTCAATCATGTCACCACGAACACGTCTGTAAGCTAAGGTAGGAAGAGGAATTTTCTGAAGCCTTTGCGAATAATTGAAGTTTAAGATGCATAAAGTGCCGACCCTTTTCAATCAGGAATAAACTTAAAGCAGGAATCTCGTCTCAAGAAATTTGCTTGATATGTTACCATTAAGACATATGTTACCATTAAGACATATGTTACCATTAAGACATATGTTACCATTAAGACATATGTTACCATTAAGACATGTTACCATTAAGACATGTTACCATTAAGACATGTTACCATTAAGACATGTTACCATTAAGACATGTTACCATTAAGACATACCAGTAACATCACTTCCACGGCGGTAATTGATTAACCTTTTAAGATTTTCAAATAGGCCACGCCCACCATAGCAATGTGGTAACTTTGTGGGGAAAGCAAACATCAAGTCTGCAATCATGCATTACCAATGCATTGACATTTAGATGTTCCCGAGGCCTGCCACAAACTTTGATTCATTTATGGCACTTCTCGGATTTTTAGAGTTTTTAGCAAATAAGATAAACAAAATTCATTTTGCTAACTGTTCTGGGTAACAGCAATTAGATTTACAAAGCCCGCAGCGGGCCTGTAAGCGCAATTTTTGTTCACCATTTTGCCGTCACTTAGTCTGTGTGTGCAGAAATTTGTTTTGTACAGTAATTTGCATTGACTACACGAGCGCATACCATTAACTAGCTAGCTGTACTGTACCACGTAGGATGCTTGCCCCCACTTAGTTACGCAGATTTTGTTGCTAGGCAAATTCATGCGGTGATTGGTTAAAGCAAGCTGTCAATCATTAAACCCAGAAAGGTTAATTGGTTTGTTGGTGATTGTGGAGATTTTTTGACCAATCAGAAATGTTGGGTTGTATATCTCAACATTAACATGATATCTGGCCTTAAATAACTTACAGTAAGTAATCACGTGTTATATTATAAGTTGCTACCCTTTGTCTTAGTAAAAGCACCATGCCTGTTAAATGATCTTGTAGGGAGTTGTTACAATCTGGCAAACATTTAATAAAAAAAAAAGCAGCATGCTTAGTTCTAATTTGTTATATCATTAAGAAATGTACAAGATGATTCACAATGCAGACAGGGAAATAAAGAACGCATGTGGCACATTGATATTACTATTTTGGTGATAGCATCTTCAAGACGCTTTCTGAAAAATATGTTTCTCACAGCCATCAAGAAGCACGTTGGTTGTTGGCATGGCAACAGGACTACTTTCAATCAAACACAAAAAGCCTGAAAAGGGAGGGAGAGTGAGGAAAAGAAGCAAGAATTGCTACGACAGAAGCGTATGACAATGAGGTACTTCAACAAAAGCAGTTTGTACATCCCACGAGAGGTACGTCACTTTGGTATTTGTCTCGCTAAACACAACTAGCAAAATAACAATTGTAAGATGTCTGCCATATCAGAGGGCTACACTCTTGACCAATAAGTTGTCATGTTCTTAAGCCCTTTGTACCCTATTTCATGATAAATCTGGTACACTTTTATTTCAGTCACCATGCATGCATTGAAGGGAAGTAGAAGGGAAAATGTGTCAACCAAATTTCTTCTGTCGATATAACTCACTTGGACTTTTTGCCAAAATACCTCCAACTTTCTCAGGAGGACTTGGCAAGATTCCTGGAATCTCGAGACTAATACTAAACTTCACACTATTAATCCAAAAGTAGGCATCAACCCTCCCCTACTAAGTCTCAATCACAAAGAGGACGTGGTCATCACCCGCATTCGCCTAGGCCACTCCTTCCACTCCTATCTCACCCACCCACTCATACCTCATTTCTGGCTCTCCCAAACCTATCTGCCCCACTGCAATACTGATCTCTCGATCAATCATATCCTCTTCACCTGTCCGATTTACGTCAACTACTGATCTTTCCTATCCCCAGCCACAACTAGTTCCGACCTCTTCAAGAACAATCCCCCTCCAACATTATCATCTTCCTCTGCAACAGCAATCTTTTCACTTGATTTAATCTCCCCACACCCCCATCCTTTCCTATCTCACACCCCTCTCCTCTCTCCTTACCACCTTTTCTTCTACAAATTATTTCATTTAAAATTTTCACTTCTCTCCATCTTTTCCTCCTTTTTAATCATCTCTTTCGTAACATTTGCACCCTAATTATTTAACACCCTCTTTGGCATGTTTGACTGTGACTGTCGCAGTGCCTTTAAAGCTCATCAAACAAAACAAAACAAAATATTTATTTTATTCTGATAACAAACATGCAGAGCTGGAGTTTCTTGAAATAGGCAAGGAGAGGAAATCACTCACCTCTAAACCAGATTTTGAAATAGGGTTGAACACCATAGAAACCTGTCTGAAACTTCTTTGTGGCGTACAATTTATTGACATTTAAAACGCTTAAAAACTTTAAAAAACAGTATCTGAAATAGTGAAAGTAATGGAGCAGATCTCTGATACCTGTCTTTTTTAAAAAGAAAATGTGAAAATTAAAGCAATCAATATTTCTCAAAGAAAAGAAGTTGCTGAGTATTTTCTTCACTATTCTTTTTGGGGTTTTTTTCGTTATCATGTAAGATTGACATGACCAGCCACTTACAGTTTGACCAGCCACTTACAGTATCTTTTAACTCAGAGATTGATGGCACACTTCACAGCCACTTTCTCTCTCCCCTCCTCCGCAAAAAAAAAACAAAACATGCACCAATAACTGAATTTCCAAGGTTTTCAAATGATTTTCATTCTTTATGTAAATGTTATCATTGCACAGAAATAGGTGGTGCTCTTCACAAATGTAGTTGATAGCTTATTCAATTCTTTTATCTCTTTTATTTAATTCTGGAACACTTTCATTTCGGCCACCATTGAAGTGGAGTAAAAGGGGGAATGTGTCTACCATTTTGCCCAATATATTAATTATAAAGTTAGAGGTATTGTAGACTGCAAACCTGCACATTCTTCCAGCATGATGTGGATTAGTGTACCGATATTATAAAGGGCATTGACCTTTCACTCTTCAAAGTCATTAAGATTTTGAGTTCTTTAACTTGGTACGTGAAATGGTAATTAGAAGGTTGTCCGTTCCTTTTACAATAGACTTGATTACATTTGACTTGTGTGATTGAATTAGAGCAGATTTATGATATGATTTTGTTTTTTTGCTTGCAGGGTGACACGATCATATCACAAAGCCATAAGCCTCATTATCAGAAGTTTGACCGGATGTTGAAGTCATTCCAGCATTCCAAGGCTCTCGATGCTGCCCTCGTTGTAAGTACCAGTTGGTTAATTGTGGTGGTGAAGCGAGTGTCTAAGTCACCCTTCACTGACCCCTGAAGCCCCATTAGGTGCTAATCCCTGGCACCCATAGTATTAGGGGATGGACATCAATGACTCTCCCCGAATGGGGCATCTGTACTAGCATGTGGTAGAGCAATCATGCTTACCATTACCATTACAGGGAATAATGCTGCAAGCTGTCATGAAGGCAAAAACACAAACTAAACTGTAAAAAAACTAATTATATTGTTCCTGTCAAGAGATATTAATTTTAAAGATTTCACAAATATAATGTAATTTCTAATTACTTTCAATAACAATTAAAAATGACCTTTTTTTCACATATTACATTTTTTTTTTTAACTTTCCTTTTGGTAACATTTTTCAAAATTTTCCTGGTGGTAAAATTTTCTCAAAACTTTCCTGATGGTAAATTTTTTTCAAAACTTTTTTTGATGGTAAATATTTTTCAAAATCTTCCTGATAGTAAATTTTTTTCAGAACTTTACGGGTGGTAAAAGTTTTTCTAAACTTTAACAACGGTCAAAAAAAAATTCAACATTTCCAGATGATAAATGATTTTCTTCATTAGACTCGTGTGTTTGTACTCTTCTATGTGCAATGGTTGTAAGTCACAAAATATTGAACAGTACTTCAATAAAATACTAAAAGACTTTTGAGGAATGTGAGAGTATGATGTCACTGGTAGTCTGAAATCAGGCATTTCTTCATAATCTGTGAGAATTTGAATACTGTCTTAAAGGAGTAGTTTAGTGGTCAGAGATGTCTACTTTATATGACAGAAAAGAAACAGACAAACAGAACTGTGAGGAAACTAATGTGACGTCTCATTCCATTTAGGAGATATATAGAGTCAGAATTGTGTTAGAAATAGAGTAGCATAAAAGAGTGGCATGGAAGAGTGTGTCATAGAAGTGTGTGGCATGGAAGAGTGTGGCATGGAAGAGTGTGGCATGGAAGAGTGTGGCATGGAAGAGTGGCATGGAAGAGTGTGTCATGGAAGAGTGGCATGGAAGAGTGTGGCATGGAAGAGTGTGGCATGGAAGAGTGGCATGGAAGAGTGTGTCATGGAAGAGTGTGGCATGGAAGAGTGTGGCATGGAAGAGTGGCATAGAAGAGTGGCATGGAAGAGTGGCATCGAAGAGTGTGGCATGGAAGAGTGGCATAGAAGAGTGGCATCACACCCAAACTTTCTTTGAAATATTTCAATGTATTTTGTTAAACATGGAGAACTCTTTTTACTATTAGAAATTATTTCAAACAAGCGTTCTTTTTATGGCAAATCATTTGACTCTTTGTCAGAACTCTTTTGACGTTTCCAATGGTTGTAAGTCGGAAAATCTCAGAAATATTTCCATAAAATATGCAAAGACTTCTCAGTTAGAGGGACTGAGGGTTAGGGTTAGGGTAAACCCATGAGCAAGTTTTCATACATTCCTTAAGGAAGCATCGAGGAATTTGGGAGTATTCCTATATACAAAATTGTTCATCCATTTAAAGAAAAGTTTAAAATAGGTGAATCTGACAGAGCGCAAGGATTACAAAATGAGCAGTCACCATTAATTTGCTGTCACTTCTAGTCTGATTTCAGTCATTTCTCTGATAGGAGTTTTTAACTTGAGTATCTCATTATTTCAACATTTTTTTGACAATTTGTATTATGTTTTTGCTTCTTTCATGGACCTCTGTCCTATGAATTGACATATCAGACCAAAAAACTTGTTCTGTAACAGAATATGATTTTTCAACATTTTCTTGCTGTCGAGTTCAGTGTATTGATCTCCTTCATTGACCTCCTTAATTGATCTCCTTTATTGACCTAAATATGTTTGACCACCAAACATATCCTGCAAATCTTAATTGTGTTTTAATTAGAACATAAATAATGTGTAGATTATTTCCCAAAAATGTAAAATTATCGCTTCTTTCTTGTCCATTATTTTCCATAATATTTTTTGCAGACAAATACAAGAATTCGGGACCCAGCTGCAACATTTAGCGTAATTCATGAGCTTATACGTCGAGGAACCCTGAAGGCTGCTCTCTCTGGTCGAGATGAAAAGTGGTTAAAGTTGGTCCTCGTTTTTCTGAAAAGGCATCTGGGGAACCCTAACTTTGCTTCAACAGTCGTGGATGTGACAAATATGCTTTTAGGTAAATTTTCACACTGCTGTTAGTAGAATAATGAATAACTCAAATTTCGACCAACCCTGAAGTTCAACTACTATGTCATTCATGCAATTTTACCCACCATAGCAAAGTTGGACAAAGTTGTTACGACTACCACTATGGACGATCAGACATTGTACATTTTACTGGTACACCTGCTGGGTAATTAGGCATATGTAACATGCAGTGGTTAAAATATGGGTCAGTTGCAGAGTTTCCAAATTAAACAGAACTCATCACTCATTTAAATACGTTTCGATATTGAAGTACTGAATTTCATTAAATTTATCATCACTGTCAAAAAGGCAATTTCTTTAATTCTATATGTTCTTTTGAAACGATAATTTTTTCAATTTTTATGAAAATGATTGAAATAAAGTTTTTAAAGGCCATCTATCACAAATAAAATGTGGCAGCGTACACGTTATTCAAAAATGATTCTGATTGGGCTATCAATATAAGTGCACAATGTACCATTGCGTTTCGACCAATCAAAACAAAATCTGTTTACCTCCATGTCACAGACGATAACTGGCGTTTAAGTGGTTGAAATTCTGAGCTACCATGCTACTAGCAAAGGAGAATGTATTATGAAAGAGGATGCACTTTATAAATGGATGAAACTGGGTGCATGGATTGATTATTTTGATGGGTGCAGGGGAGGGGGGAAGGGGGATGCTACAGCAAATAATTTACTGACTACTTGGCTTCAAATTTGTCATCTTTAGATGTAGTTGGTACAATTGTAGTTTCGTTCAAGTTGTCTTAGTGATCTACTTATGATCGTAAACACAGTAATGTTTTACTGACCTGATCCCAATTTTACTAATTGGTCTCAAATTTTACTGACAAGTTCAAAAATTAAGGGTGGGGTGTGATGCACCCCTGGTATGGGACTAACATAAAGCTCCCGTTATGGAATGTTCTGGATGTGATACAGTAATGCATGCACACACACAAATTGTGAAGCAGTCAGCGTTTACTTTGACACATCTGCAATGTCCATCTCAAACCATTGTTATTAATATTCCAAGGGTGCCGTTATATGTTATAAAAACATCACAAAAACTGCTACACATTTGTTTTCAGATATTTACGGTCCAGTTATGAGAGAATCAGAGGATGTGATGAAAGTTTTAAGAAATCTCCAGAATAGTCTGGCAAAGGAATTGGAATACCATGATACGCTGGAGGAGATTCAGGGCATGTTGGACACCATCTTGATTGCATCACAAACAAACATCACGGTGGATGCAACGCCAAATCTGCCAATTGGAGCAGATTTACCAAAGGGGGCATCGGACATAGATTTATCCTCTGAACAATTGCTGAAAAGTTGACACAAGGCTTGAAAATGATATGAGGGAAAGAATTAAGTGGATCTAAGATTTTGAAAGTACCATGGAAGTGGTCACAAATTCATAGATACTACAAAGTTTGTCTGTCTCCATTAAAAGGAGATATTCCTGACAGTCACAATCACAGATAATTGAACTCCTTTTGGGCACGGAAATTGGAACTGCCTTTCTTTTTTGGAGACGACAAAATTCCACAAAATGAGTACCTTATTTTGATAGTAATGGAACGCCTGAAAGGATTAGTAAAGTGGTGAGAGATGTCCATTTTGTATGGTAGACAACAGCCAGAGAAGTGAAAGTGGGAAGAAGTAGATTTGTATATACTTCCCTTTTTCACATTTAATCAGTTTTTTGGGGGGAGAGAGGAAGGGGGGGGGAACAGCTGAAAATAACTTTACAAATGTCTTCAGATAGCAAATTATAATTATTTGGATTATGGGTTGAAGGCTGTCACATTTTAACCATTGAAACAAAAGTGGTTTAAAGGATTAGTTTAGGGGTCAGGCAAATTTATCTTATATAAAGGAGGACTTTCATAGAAACTAAATGGTGAAGAAACGACTTCAATATCTCATTCCATTAAAGAGATATTCATGTTCTGTGTTATCTGCATAGAAATGACTGATTAGGAAGTCTACTGTAGCAGATTGACACCCTAATTCTCACTTTCTTGACAATTAACTTCTTTAAGTACGGAAATAGGCCACACCCACCATAGTAACATGGTAACTAGGTGGGGCAAACAAACCTCAAATCTGCAATCATGCATTAACATTTAGATGTTCGTGTGGCCTGCCGCAAGCTTTGATCCGTTCATGACACTTCTCCAGATCTTTAGAGTTTTTAGCGAAAGAAATAAACAAACTTTTTTTGCTAACCGTTCCAGGTAACAGGAATCGAATTTACAAAGCCTGTGTTTTTATTCAGCATCTTGTTTGTGCAGAAATGTGTTTTGTACAGTAAGTTGCATCGACTGCATGCTGCTAGCTAGCTGTACTGTACCAGTACCACGTAGGATGTTTGCCCCACTTACTTACACAGATTTTGTTGCTAGGCAATGGTTGAAAAAGCTGTCAATCAACCAACTCAGATAAGTTAAGTGTGAGTGCATATTCAAGAAAATTGCTTCACTTTATTTTCTATTTGAATCATTTCTCCTCAAATTTTCTTCAGGTGGTAAATTACTAGATTATGTTTACTACCTTTCTGACATACGCAATGGGGTTTAAGTCACAAAAATTGCAGAAAAATGTTTTATAGAACACAAAAACGTTGGGAATCTGGGGATGTGATGTCACAACCACTCTAGTTAGTCATTTTCACACAAACTTTAATCTTAAATATCTTTGTAGCGGAATAAAATTTGTCATCTTTACCACTGAACTAATCCTTCAATTTTCCACATAGCTTTGGATACACATATCCTTGCCTTTAAATAAAAGGTTGATGCATACGTGATTACTACTGTGGGGATAATTTATAAGGTAAAATTAGAAGACCCCAAAATAGTTATTTTTGAATATCATTTGGTAACGAGCAAGAAGGACATCCGAGGAGGGTCGTGCACAGACATCCCGAGGAGGTTCGTGATCTCCTGGAATTCATGAAATCATGAAAAATATTTTAAAACTGTTGGGTATTACAAGGCTTTCTGTGATATGAAAACCCAACTCCCCCCACCTCCTTCCCCTCCAAATAGGAGCAGGATGGTATTGATCTCAATAAGCAACTTCACCAAATTCAACAAGGATTTGTACAAGCTGTGCAAACATGTTACCTTTACATGACACAACCATAGCTTCCAACAGAGTGGGGCAGGAAGAGCGGACCAAGGGGCCATCGCCCCTTCACTTTTCAGGAATTCCAGTTTTAATCCTCTTCCCCCCCCCCCTTTTATACTCCCCACAACTTCCTCACTATTTCGGTCAAATCCAAGCTACTTTCTAAGAAAAATATTCAGATGACAAAAACTGAAAATTTTCAGGGTGTTGGCCCCCCTACTTATGAAAAATTTCTGGTGCCGCTGTTTCAACTTCAGCATGTAGGGTGTGGATGTTGTATCTTCTATTTTGTATTTTTCAAGGTGAAATATGTAATAAACAATTTACTGTTTAATAACAAATGTTATGTACATTGTGTTTTTGGTTTTTTTGCATATATATTTCTCTTTGTGTAATTCTAAAAGTTTAGTGAAATGCAGGCAGGGCTCTAATTCTCCAAAAAGTGAGGGGGACTGGCGGCAAAATGAGTTCGGGTGGAGCACTATACCCCTTCCTCTCAAGAGGTCAACATTTACACCCCTTCCTCTCAAGAGGTCAACATTTACACCCCTTCCTCTCAAGAGGTCAACATTTACACCCCTTCCTCTCAAGAGGTCAACATCTACCACGATGTACATCTCAACTCAAAGAATATCAAAGCAAAAATGTTTTTGAAATAATATACTTCATTTAGTGGTGTGTGTGTACAGGGGAAGGGGGGGGGGGACAGATCTCCCCAGCAATTACAGCTATGAGAGTCAGATGACTCTTCCTGGTTGGAGCACCTATGAAATATGAGGATGCCACCCCAGTGGCTGTACTTTTTGTATGTAGTTTACGACTGATATAATTTGGACACAAGCAGGAGTGGCGGAAAATAGGTCGTTTGGATGCTGCAGATTTTGAGGGTTTCTGTATGATCTACTAACTTGAAAGGATCTACACATTCTAAATGAAAGGATCTACACATTTTAAATGAAAGGATCTACACATTCTTAATGAAAGGATCCACACATTCTAAATGAAAGGATCTACACATTCTAAATGAAAGGATCTACACATTCTAAATGAAAGGATCTACACATTCTAAATGAAAGGATCAACACATTCTAAATGAAAGGATCTACACATTCTAAATGAAAGGATCTACACATTCTAAATGAAAGGATCTACACATTCTAAATGAAAGGATCTACACATTCTAATTGAAAGGATCTACACATTCTAAATGAAAGGATCTACACATTTTAAATGAAAGGATCTACACATTCTAAATAAAAGGATCTACACATTCTAATTCGAAAAGGGATAAGCAGCAATAAATGTTTGTGTCTGATGAAGGCTTAATGGCACCATGACAGCGAGGGTTAAATTGTGCTAGAGAGGTTAGATCATTAAAGAGGTAGGAAGAAAGAAAAAATAGGAGTTTGAGAGAAGTACAGAGACTAATAGTAAGAAGCTGGGATCGAGAGAGAAAGTGCAGGGGTGCTAAAAAAAGGAAAAAGAAGGTAGAGGGGGTGGGAGAGGAAGACTAAATATAGTTGTAGAGGGAGGCAAGATGAAGGAAGGAGATAATTTTATCCGGAGTTTTTCTGGAAGAGCTCGGCCATGGAGTTGTGAAGGGTGAGGGAAGGTTGTACAGGGGGCAGGCAAAGAGGATGTGGTGGACTGAGGGGACAATGAAAGCTTTGTTAGTAGAGCACAAATCAATCAAACCCAGGGACCAATATTTCAAAGGGTAATTCTGGAAAAAGTACATTTATGAGGTATATAAAGTATGTGTCCAATTCAGATCCCAATAAGCTGTTTTAGGAAATACAAATGAAAAAGGTCCAGCTTTGGCCCTGCCTTAGCTTTGGCCCTGCCTCAGCTTTGGCCCTGCCTCAGCTTTGGCCCTGCCTCACACTACTTTCCGGTATGTATTTTTAATCTTTGCGAGTGTATTTCAAGCATATTTACCCTCAGCATGTGCATTTCTAAATTCTTTTACTGATTCTATTTCATTTTTGAATAGATCTTTAAAACAATTTGGCTAATGTTGCCTCTAAACGCCAATAGACAGAATGATAAAATGCAGTTCCAGCATTTTCATAACACTGCATTCTTTCTTAAGATCTTTCAAAATTATTAGTGAAACATAAACTTGGTTGTATTTTCTTGTTGGTTATGGTTTTTTGTTAATTCTCCAATAAATTATTTTCCACAATCGGCTCATAAACTTGTGGTAGGTTTAAGAAGGAAAAACAAATCCATGGCTTAATTAAGTGATTAATTTGGTATCCTTTTGATTTGTTATATTTAAAGGAGATGATACAGCCTGATGCAATTCTTATTTCATATGAGAGATGATTACAATTTTAACCAGAGTATCACTGATGCAGAAACTACTCACTTGAAATTTTGTGTCTTTTCTGTAGATAGAGCAAATTTCTGCAGACTCCATTGAATACGTGCCCAAGTGTTTATAGAATATTTTTTCCAGGTCCCATCTTTAGTCAGAATATCTTCACCCGATGAAAGTCAAGAATTTAAACACTATAGACTTAAAACATTCAATGATACATGTTAGGACTGTCTGGGCATGCTGAGTGTGGTGAGCAATATGCCACCATCCTTGATGACCCACTGTGATTCATGTCTTATAAGTTCCTCTCAAATTGGGTATTAAGTTTTGATGGTCCAGTGGTTATGATGCAGTTGTCTTCATAAAATAAAGTGCCTCTCAAAGAAAGTTAAGTTTTTGATGGTCCAGTGGTGGTGATTTGTTGTCAACATAAGAGAAATATGGCTCGAGGAAGGTAAGAGAACTATGGCTCGAGGAAGGTAAGAGAAATATGGCTCGAGGAAGGTAAGAGAAATATGGCTCGAGGAAGGAAGAGAACTATAGCTGAGGAAGGTAAGAGAACTATGGCTCGAGGAAGGTAAGAGAACTATGGCTCGAGGAAGGTAAGAGAACTATGGCTCGAGGAAGGTAAGAGAACTATGGCTTGAGGAAGGTAAGAGAAATATGGCTTGAGGAAGGTAAGAGAACTATGGCTCGAGGAAGGTAAGAGAACTATGGCTCGAGGAAGGTAAGAAAATATGGCTCGAGGAAGGTTACTGTCAAGTCCCTAGTCCTTTGAAATAATGTGCCATGTTTTTATTGAGAAGATATTGATTGTATGTAGTTAATTGTTTGAGGGCTTAACAGCACCACAACAGTGAGGGTCAAATTGTGCCTGAGAGGTCAGATCATTCCAGATGTAGAAAGAAAAGTAGTTGCAGTTGAGAACTTTTTAATGGAATTCTTTCATTTCTGTCCTAAATTTTAGTCACTGAAAATTATCAAACTGATACCATCCTAATTTCATGATAGATTAAATCTAAACAACCAAAAAACAGGGAGTCAGTCTTTTTTCTATTTGAAGTTTTTCATGTTTGAAGTTGACTTATGTAGACTGCTATTTTGTTCAGTTCTGTATTGAAATCTCACAAATGACGACACTTATTTCCCCAAATGGGACATATCAATATTTCTTTATACAGTTTAATAAATAAAGTTTTTATTCCGAAATGATTTGACACAAAGTTTTAACAGCATGTTTTGATTATTTCATGTGTACACAAAAATGGCCAGAACATTCCCACATCCTGATGGGATGATGACATCATTTTCAGTGTTTTAAAATGGCAGCTCCCATAGTGGTAGCATTTAAATTTTTCATAATTACAACAAATGTGTGAAAATGCTTTGGGAGATGTGAAACTTAGAAGATTTGTTACTTTTAATTCTATCAGATAAAGTAGGGATATTGTCAGACTTTACGTCACTTTACGTCTCCTTTAATTATTTAAAGGAGTAGCACATACAATTTAGGTGTTTAGGAGCAAACATGAACTGTTTATTCAAGGACCAATGCCCTCCTGAAAAAATACACCTTTCCAGAAATTGCAAACTAATGGATTCAGTTTTTGAGAGAAGTAAATTGTTTGTTTGATGAGGTCTTAATGGCACCACGACAACGAGGGTCAAATTGTGCCTAAGAGGTCAGATCATTTTAGAGGTAGAAAGGAAAGAAAACAGGGGAATGAGAGAAATTCAAGAACAAAAGTCAGAAAGCTGTGATCGAGAGAGGAGGTGCATGGTTGAAACAAAAACAAAGTAGAGAGGCGGTGGAACAGGAGAATTAAATATGGTTGTAGAGGGAAGCATGAAGGAAGGAGATAATTTTATCCAGAGGATTTTTCTGGAAGAACTCAGCAATTAAGTTGTGGGGAGCGAGGGAAGGTTGTACAGGGGGCAAGCAAGGAGAATGTGATGGATAGTAAGGATGCAGTGGCAATTGTTACAGAGGGGTTGGGGGGAACCAATAAGGAGGTGGAGTGAGTGAGGTGGGTGTAGAAGGAAGCATGATGAAGATAATTTTATCCAGAGGGTTTTTCTGGAAGAGCTCGGCTATTGAGTTGTGTGGAGCGAGTGCTCTGGGAAGGTTGTACAGGGGACAAGCAAGGAGAACATGATGGACTGAGGTTGCAATGGCAATTGTTGCAGAGGGTGGGGCAGCCAATAAGGTGGAAGTTTGTTTGTTTGACAAGGGCTTAACGGCACCATGACAAGGGTTAAATTAAGCCTGAGAGGTCAGATCTTTCTAGAGATAGGAAGGAAAGAAAACGGGGAGAATGAGAGAAATTCAAGAACTAAATCAGAAAGCTGGGATCGAGAGAAGAGGTTCTTGGGTGAAATAAAATAATAAGTAGAGTAGGGGGTGGGAGAGGAGGACTAAATATGGTTGTAGAGGGAAGCATGGTAAAGGAAGGACAAAATTTTATCCAGAGGGTTTTTCTGGAAGAACTCAGCAATTGAGTTGTGGGGAGCAGGGGAAGCTATAGGAAGGTTATACAGGGGGAAAGCAAGGAGAATGTGATGGACTGTAAGGGTGCAATGGCAATTGTTGCAGAGGGGTTGGGGGAGCCAATAAGGTGGGAGTGAGATGGGTGTGACCAGGGAGTTCTATTCCAACTCCCTGGTGTGACCTATTCTAAGACAGGTAATATGAACATTGTCGACACGAGAGAGGTTCTTGATGGTGGGTTTGATCGGAATGGTAGGCTGAATGACGTGGAGTTTGTTATCAATTTGGTAGTCCCATGAGGTTTGCCAGCGGTCATGAACAAGGGAATCGATAAGCGGTTTGATGGCAGAAAGGGTTTTGGGAAATGGGGTAGGGGGGAAGTTGAGGGCAAGCTTAGCAGCTGCACCAGCTCTGTCTTTGCCAGGGATGCCAACATGGCTGGGTATCCATTCTTGAACAAGGTGTGTAGAAAGTCTTTCCACCAGAATTAAACAAATGTCACAAAATGTCTCCAGATCATATACAGTTCAAACCATTTTTTTTGTTTGCATTCAACATTAAAAGAGGGAATTTATTCTGAAGAAAATCCAATTATTACCAGTAAAGTCACTTCTGTGGCGGATAACTGATTGGCTTGTTAAAGATTGTGTAAAAAGTTTGACCAATCAGAAAAATTAGATTGTAGCACATTTTGATCTCCACTTTAACACAATTTTCAAAAAAGAATGAAAAATTAGTAGCAGGGAAGGAACATTTTTTGGGGTCAGATATTTAAACTATGTTTGCTTATGTTCCCCCAAAAGGATTAGTTTAGTGGTCAGGCATGTCCATCTTATTTGAAAGAGGACTTCAAAAGAAACACAATGGTGAAGAAAGCATTCAAAACTCTTATTCTGTTAAAGAGATATTTTCGTTTAAAGTGTGGTATCATTTGTGTAGAAATGACTGAAATCAGACTAGTTGTGATGTCATAGCCTCAGATTCCTCAAAAAGTCTTTATGTATTCTATCATATTTTGTCCTGCGATTTTGTGGCTTAAAAACCATGGGATATGTCAGAAAAGTAGTAAAACTTAATCTAGGAAAGGTATTTATAATATACCACCTAAAGAAAGTTTGAGGGAAAATAATTTAAATAGTGAAAAAATAAAGTAAACTTTCTAAAAATACATAAGACTTTGAGGAATCTGAGGCTGTGACGTCACAACTAGTCTCATTTCAGTAGTTTCTACAGAAATCATACCAAACTTTAAACTTAAATATCTCCTTAACGGAGTAAGATTTTGCAATGCTTTCTTCACCATTTTGTTTCTTTTGAAGTCCTCTTTTATATGAGATGGACAGGCTTGACTGAACTAATCCTTTAATAATAAAACTTGCCTACTTGCTTTTTGGCACAAATTGAGAAATTTTACAAACATTAGCACATGTGACATAACACAATATGAGCTTTCAGCTTTATTCGAACATTGTTTACAAAATGTGTTTAAGACATGAATCTACATCTAATTTTTAAACAAAGAACACACCACATAACAAAAATACATCTTGTGATTTTCACTTAAAAATAAAAACTTGACACTATGCACAATAAAGAAGTTGAGTGGCCTGATTATCACAAAAGACAATAACAAGGGAATGCATTTGTTCCCACGTTAATGGTAAGCTTTAAAATCCCCACCAAAATAAAAGGATTCGATTTTGGAACAGGAAATGACATCACTTGTTTGCCAATAATCAATGAATCTAATTGTAAATGAGTCAATGAAAACCAAAAATATAATTAATTTCTGATTATATATTCATAGGTTAGACATAAGCTCCCAAATTGATTGTTTCGATAAAATATTTTTGTACGAAGCCTGTGATGTCATTACCTGTCAAATAATTGTCGTAAACCAGCCAGCAGTCATTTTTGATATAAAGAAGCCAATAACATTTCAAAATCAGCACCTAAATGAGATTGAAGAAATCTTGTTATACATGTTTGTATTATTAAGACAGAAAAGACATACCACCAAACTTATCCTTCAAAATAAACGAGGTAAGGGGAAGGCAAAATATAATTAGTTGATAAAAATTTGTTCACAAAAAACAGATGTTTGAAAATCCAGAGGATATCTCAGGCTGATTATCAGCCTGAATTCCTCAGTGCTTTCTGGGTAGAAGATAATGAATCTGGAACTTGGAATCAAAAAGTCAATAATTAATTAGAACTAGGAAATACTGATTATATTGCTAAATACTGTAGATGTGCTGATATCCACTGAAGGCACATACGAGGCACACCCCTTAATTAGGTTTGATATTACGTTATAAACAGGGATATGCATAAAGATACCGATCAAACAGAATGGTACAGTATATGCACAGTATATTCAGAGGACTGTGAAATGTAAGAAAAAGCATTTGTTGATGTAACTTCAAACGTCAGAAACTCAGGAGTTGGAATTAATGTGTTGAAAATCATCCCACGAAAAATCATGACAGAAATAAAATCAATGTAGTGAACAAATGTTTATATACTTCCCTCTTTTGCAATTGAATGTACTTTTCATCACACAATTACATAGGGGACGTTTTTAGAGCACTTGTCTACCATATGTATTCAAGAAACTCAAAAACATATAATCAATATTTTTCCTTCCCAAGAATTTCTGATTCCAACAGTTATAACTGCTGAAACTGTAGAATTTTTCCATAATTTTTGCTCAGGGCCTGTGGGGTTTACCCACCCTTTTGTTGCCTCACTCCTAACCATCTTCAATGCGGTGAACTAGGAGAACAAATGGGAGCTGAATAACTAAATAACACAAATTCACATTTAAAATAATAAGCACCTAGCTATGACTCTCCCCCTTGACAACCACAACATAAAATGGCTGAGAGAATCTTTCCAATAAGCAGTTAAACATTTTTTTGTTTTAAAAAAAAAATGAAAATAGCTTGGTGGTGGAGTTTGGTTTGCATACCAAATGTCATTTTTACATTTCCTTATTTTCTCCCTAATTTTTAGTCTTGAAAATCCTTTAATCAAAAACTATCTTGCAAATGATTTTTAACTTCTGCAAAAAAAAACATTTTTGAATGTGATTCTTTGCTTTAACTATACTTAAAATTGCACTTGAAAAGAGTCCACCAAAAGCAAAGTTTTTATGACCAAACTAGAAGATTTAGTGATAATAGAAAATGTATAAGCAAGAGTATCATTTTCAAGTGAAATAGAAATAGTTGGTAATGAAAACACTGTGCTCAAAAGGTATGGGCATACAAACAGCATGGAATACAACAGATGTTGCCACAATACTTATTTTGTTCCTGATCTAATTAATGGTTTTCAATTATGTCAATTAATGGGCATAGAAGAAACAAAAATACATATATCAAATTTACAACCAAAAGTGGTAGAAAATGAATGCAAGTAATGCAAGACCTTCTCTTAATGTGTGATAAACAAAAAAGTGATCCACAACGCTCTGATCACATGCGTAAAAATATTCATAGAAATGAAAAACAGGTACGTATAAATGGCATAGAAGAAATTTGAAGATCAAGATTCCAGAGCTCCATCTTGGTTAAATATGAGATGAGTATCCATGGAGGAGTACGCTTAGCAACGATGGACGAAGGAGAACCAATCAGCAGAGGTCACTAATGCTCTCGTTGATTTCCTGTATCTTTGATTCCAGCTTTCTCCATTGGTCGACAGTCAGACTGATTCCTATCAAAAGAAACAAAATAAATTTATGAGGTATTATACCTGATACCGCTAAATCAACATATCATTATTTCTATTCTAAGAATTAAAATTGTTTTGTTTTAGAAGGTAATTACGATCTTATCATGTTAGAATTTGGATGAAAAATATAAAATAGTATGTCCAACAGTAGAGTAAGGACATGGAAGATAATTAAGTCTGATTCTGATTGTAAATGAGCAATCTTTTCACCCAGGATTGGAAAAACCAAGTAGAAATATTATAACATATTGTGTGGTACTTATAACACTTAATTAAACCTTAGCTAAGTTGTGTAATGATTTATTGATTTGTGATTGACTTTTTATGTATTTTTCCAACCCTGCCCCCACCCCATTTCATTTAGCAAGTAATATGCTCCTCACCTCCATCCAATTTAATATCAGGGACTTGTCCTATTTTTTTGGTTGGTTGTAACTGCACCTTACACAGTTATGTGCCATGAGCCAGTGATGTACCAATTGCTGAGCACTATTTAATGCAAGCATGAGCAGGTGATGTAGAAAATGATGAGTGCACATAAATGTGGTCAATTTAGAATGACTCAAAACATTCAGGGATGAAGCAAGTCCATCTTATATGAAAGAGGACTTCAAAAAGGAACAAAATGGTGAAGAAAGCATTCAAAAAGCTTATTCTGTTAAAGGATTAGTTCAGTGGTCAAGCAAGTCCATCTTATATGAAAGAGGACTTCAAAAGGTACAAAATGGTGAAGAAAACATTCAAATATCTTATTCCCTTAAAGGATTAGTTCAGTGGTCAAGCAAGGCTATCTTATATAAAAGAGGACTTTAAAAAGGTACAAAATGGTGAAGAAAGCATTCAAATATCTTATTCCATTAAAGGATTAGTTCAGTGGTCAAGCAAGTCCATCTTATATAAAAGAGGACTTAAAAAAGGAACAAATGGTGAAGAAAGCATTCAAAAATCTTATTCCATTAGAGAGATATTCAAGTTTGAAGTTTGGTATCATTGTGTAGAAACGACTAAAATCAGACTAGTTGTGATGTCACAGACTCAGATTCCTAAAGGTCTTTGTATTCTATCATATTTTGTCCTGCGATTTTGTAGCCTAAAAACCAATGGATATGTCAGAAAAGTAGTAAACAGAATCTTGTAAGAGTAATTATAATTTACAGTACCACCTGAAAAAAGTTCGAGGAAAAATAATTCAAATAGTAAAAAAAGTTGAATACATTTTTTTTACAATACATTAACACTTGTTCCGAATGTGAAGTTGAGAGCCCCAACCTTTCGTATAAGACTTACTACACCAGTCACTTATGCATATATAAGACAGAGCTTTAAACTTAAATATCTCCTTAGCAGAATCAGATATTAAGTGGTTTCTTCACCTCTCAACATCCTCTTTCATATGAGATGAACTTGCTTGACCATTGAACTAATCCTATAATGTAGAGGTGGTAAGTTGGCAAGGATTGCTTGATGGTGAAGGGTACGAGTTGAAAGAGAGCAGGAGTGGCCTCGAATGGGTACTAGATTAATAATCAAATGCTGTCGTAATACTGGGTATTTCAAAGAAAGTTGAGCACAAGAATTTTTCTATAAAAAAAAGATCTCCTGTTGAATCACTTGGATGAAGTATTTCCTTCTGGTTTAAGGATAAGAGAACATGGGTGACATTCAGGGTATTACTAGTGAGGACGCAAGTCACAGTAGACACTAAATCTTACCTTTTTTACCAGGTCGAAGCTCTCCATCATCTGCATCATAAAATTCTCTTATGTCAACTAAGACCTTACCACGGAAATCTCTGACTGTCACAAATCTTTTACTGGCAATCTAAAAAAATACAGATAATAATGATGAAAATATTTACTCTCGCATTAAAAGATAAATATTGGATTAATCACTTCCACTACAAACAAGTTTTCCTATAAATTTGGGGCAATACTTTATTTTCATGTCAATGTTCAGTATTAGATCAATGTTACTCAAACATAGGGAGGGAGGCAGCTGAGATGCTAGAGGTCCCAGGTTCAAGTACAATGGCGATTTAAGCAACTATTTTTCCACAGATATGCAAAATGATATGGTGACATCAAGTGCAGAGGCTTGTCTTCTGCATCACACTTTTCCTCTACCCGACTTTGGGTAAACTGGCCAATGGTTGGGAGGAGCTCACCGTGCTTCAGTAGTTTGGAGGGAGGTAAAGCTGTCGGTCCTGGTGGTAGGAGATTCACCCCTGCCTAGTTCTCTGAACACTTATCAAAATGAGCAGGGTGTAAAGCTGATGTTCATCAACTTCATGTCCTAATAAATTCACTGGGACCACACTGAATACAAGTCAATTGTGACATACATGTGCTTTCCCCGCATTGCCTAAAAGTGCAAACAAACATTGTGCTTCTGTATTGTTGAAATTTCCCAGGTTCTCTTTACTTCAGAAGTTTGGAAGGGAGGTAAAGCTGTCGGTCCTGGTGGTAGGAGATTCATCCCTGCCTGGTTCTCTGTCACATTTATTCAAATTCAAGCTTTACGAAAGCCATATTCAATTCATATATAGCTTCTGAGAAATATCCACAAAAATTATTAGTTTCATGATTGAATAAAATCATCTTATATGGAAGGACTTCAAAAGAAACAAAATGGTAAAAAAACATTCAAAATGTATATAGAACAGCTGAAATCAGATAAGTTGTGATGTCACAGCCTCACATTCCATAAGTCTTTATCTATTATATTTTCCTGAAATTTTGTGGCATAAAAACAGATTTGTCTGAAAAATTGTCAAACATAAATTTATTGTTAAGTGATTAAAATTTCAAACCTGAAGAATGTTTAAGAAATTAATTCAATTTGTGAAAAGGTTATAACATTTTTCATAAAAATACATTAAAATTGTTAAGAAAGTGATGAGAGGGCAGCAGCCTTCTACAGCAGACCGATATTCCACATCAGTCATTTTAACACAAATTAGAGAAAAGTTTCAACTTTTACGATAGTTTAAAGTAAGATAATAAAGTTGTTTCTTCACCACTTTAACACCACTTTTGTTAATCGCATAAACTTAAAAAAGTAAATATTGAGAAAACCTAACCATATTTTTCAATACTTTTTTTTCTGCAGTAAATGTTACTTTCAGTTGTTTTTTAATGAAACAAGTGAATATTTTATGCAAAACTATTTAAGGTACATTGAAGATAGGCTTATTTAAAGTTTGCCATTTTTTTCTGGAAGATCACAAGTGCAAACACTCACAGCATATCTATGGTCCTCCTCTCCTTTCTCCTTTTTCTCCTTCTTCTTCTCTTTCTTCTGCTTCTTAGGTGGTGGTGGTGTCTGGGAGTAAAATTTAAAGAAGTAATCAAATCAAATTATAACTCAAAAACAATGGATATAGTTTGCCACCATGATACCCACACTCCTTGAATTTGTTATTTCATTGCTTATATGTAAGCGCGTGAAATTCTGAATATCTTTAAATTCAAAGGAGTTTAAAGGAGCATTAGAATGAAAAGTGAGAGCGCTCGTTTGGGGGAATTTCACAGATATAATATCCACAACAGATCGATAAATTTCATTTCTCCATACCCCACAGATGACTTGAGGGCAAAGGTCACTTGAATATTAATATTAACAAAAAAATTGCTGTACCATTGTGTGATGCATTCAATTTTTGGGGGACCCCTAAAATACACCCTCACTTTTCGTTCCAGTGCTCCTTTAATTTCCAAGTCACTGCTGATGAAAGGTGGACTAGACCAATATGCGAGTGTCTTTTTCGTAAATTTTGAAACTATTTGAGCTATTTTGCCTCTCAAATTAATCAAATGTTATTGTTTATAATCTCTGGTAAATGCAGTACTTAGTATAAATATTGGTCTTAGAGAAGTTATGTACTGTGGATCTCCACAAGAGTCCCTTAAAAATAAGGCTTTCACTTTTTGGTCTACTGCCCCTGTAAAAAATTCAACATTTTTTTCATGTTTGCAAAATTGATATCAGAGCGGTATCAAAAAATTTAGTAAAATAGTGTCACAAATCACACTTAAAATTCATTTATGAAAATAATGAAAATTAAAAACAAAAAATTAATTTTTATTCAAACTTTTACACATACCTCAAATGATCAAATTCTACTTACTATCAGAAAACGCGTTAACGACAAATTTGTCGTATATTACGCTATGGCTGAAATTTCTTACAACACAAATAGTACCTGCGTCATAAGATTTAGATATAGCGTGTAGACTTTCACGCCAAATTTTTCATTAACATAAATGAAAATCATGAACATCTTACTTCTCTGATGCGATTCAAAGTTTTATTTTAAACAAAAATGATTTTGAATTAACTCGTAAATAAAAGAAAAATGACACAACTACGAGACTAACGGCCAAATGATTCAACATGCCCACACCAGTACTGTACATAGCTAGTATACAGGCCCTATACATGATGTACATACACTGTACACGTATGTACGTAAGTTTTGATGTTGTTTTAAATGCAGGATGTCAATTGTCAACAATATTATAGCTAGGATTCTACTTTCCTCCTGTATTGTGTTGATCGTGTATCTGGAAGTGATCACAATCTGCAAGTCAAGTTACTATACTCTACGAAAGTAGGCGTGTTCGAGATCTAAATAGTAGTATATTATTGTTGACAATTGGTCAAAGTTCACTAAGACCTCCTGAAAGTTTGGATATAATAAACAGCAGTATTTTTTTATTTTTTTTATTGTTAACACACCTTTCATGATTCAACAATCAACGTTATACAAGGATTGGATTGAACTTTTTCTTAATATTATCTATAATAATAGTCCAATCTTTTAATGTTTTTGTAATTTAAGCGCAATTTTCATTCACTAGTGAGGCAGGCATGACACAAGTGTGCATGTGTTAACAATACTTGCAAGCTTTGCTGGCACGTAGTGCCATGTACATTACGCAGTACCCTGTACATACGACAGCAAATTTACAAAATACGGCGAAAATCAAGGGCTTGTCGTAACCAAATACGCCAGACAAAAAATCATAACGCAACCTCTGCTTACTATACCTACCAAAGCGTTGAAACTTTTGAGCAATTTATGCAGATTTTGTGTGATTTTAAGCAGACTTTTCAAAAAAGTTAGATCCTACTAACCAACTATCCAATTCAAGCCATAGTTGTCAAGCTAAAATGGATATTAAAAATGAAATTTGTATATAATGATCACTAAAGGCATTTTTGCTCAACATTGCATAAGCTATTCTATAAAAAATAAAATAAAAATACAATACTGTAGGATACCACAAGAGAGCACACAGCTTTAAGCACTAGGCCTACCGTCACAAAATAAACATTTTTTTTAAAAGAACTTGTATATTCATTGTGCTAAGTTATTTACAAAATTTATTGCACATTCCAGTGAATACAATGCATGTTAACTTGAATAAAAACAGTCTTAGCTTTCCAAAAAATAATGAAATGACAAACTATGAGCCAAACAACTAAATTTTCCTATCTATGCCTATTTGACAATTCAGTAAAAGTGAACCAAAACTGATCCTGGAAGTGGGATTTTAAAAAATTAAATAAGAAAAAAACCCGTTTTCAACTAATTTTGAAGGATTTTTTTGCTATTTTCATGTTTTTATTACACAGGTATGCAAAGGCTATAGGCTAGGAACAGGTTGGGATGGGGGAAAAGAGCTCAGTTGGGAGCTCTTGTTGCGTACTGTATGTGTAAGTAACTAACGTTAGGCCTAGGCCTAGGCCCTAGTACTAGTACTACTAGCGTTAGGCTTAATCTTTGTGAACTGCTTCCAAATTCATGGAAAATTTTGAGTTTTTCTTTGACTTACGGGCTCGTTCTCAGAATCGCTTCCACTAACGCTAGCAGCACTACTGCTGTCCGAAACTGTTTCTTTGGACGAATGTTTGGGCATCTTGGTTGTTCCTTTGTTTGTCTGTAGCCTACAACAAGCACTGTACTGTCCACTGCAATGCGCTCAACGTGATGATGCTGCTTGGCACTGGCCTTGGAGTTGTAATTGTATTGCTTGCTTAGCCTGGGACTCAAATTTACTTTCGCGTCAGATTCCGATACTACAAAAAAACAGCCTTCCGTTCTTTGCTCCAAACTTAAATGATTTACAAGAACTTTACAATTTGAATATCTTGTAGAAACGGAAGATAATTATATTGCTGGTAGAATAAAAACTGCAATTTTCACGGATGATGATCAATCTTCAGGGTAGTCCGTGGTCTGTATATTCTAGTTTGTCAACTGTCCAAACAAGTTAGACAGAAAAAACGTGTTAACACAGAATTAACTTCGTTGTAGTTTCGAAGCTAGCTGCGAAATTGAAAAGCTTTGCGCGCATCGATGTTATTAATGTTGGATTAAAAACAAAATCAGGAAGACAAAGATTCCCTGATCGAAATGTAGTATCACCAGTCAGTCAGTGGCGGGCGGCTGTAAGAGATTTTGCATGCGAGGGGAAAGCATGATTGAGTGTGGGGGAAAGGGGAGGGGGTGAATGATAATTGATTTTAATGATACATCTTATTCAAGTATATTTGTATTCTTATTAGTCTGTTAGTACAAAGAAAAACTAGTTTTTTTGGGAAGGGGGGGGGGGGGGGAATTGACCCTCTTACCCAATGGCAAGCCACCCATGTGTAGTATGATCCTCTTATTTTTCTGTACCCTCTGCAATTTATTTCTGCCCTTCTTTTGTTCATTATTTTCTTTTCTTTCTATGTTCTTCACCACGTCAGTATTGATCGCGCGGCGCGTCGATTTAATCAAATTCAGATTTGAGTTGCTGAATGTAATATGTACTAGATACAAGAGTGTAGGAAGCCTTCTAAAAGTGGGGGCACGACCTTTTTGGGGGCACTTCCCAAGTTATATGCATATGTCTCCCATCCCAATTTTGTAGAGATTGCCTGGTGAGCCCAAAACAACAAAGTAAAGTAAAAAGGGCACTTTATTTTTAGAAAGGGGTACTTTTTCAATGAAGGCATTCCTCCTATACATGGAGCTGACAAAAGTCGCCAGTTTATATAATATTGTGTTATCATGATTAAGGGAACTTCAATGGGCACTTTTGTAATATTTTTTTATATTATTTTTTTTGTAGTAAGTGTGCGCATATTCTACCAGTTCTTGCTCCTTTGACAGTATAATCAGGGAGCTGTTATCAGGCACTTTTCAATTTAAAAAGGGCACGGAAAAGTGGTTGGGGAGGAGTAACGTCCCCACTGTTCCCCTATAGTTCCTAAACCTATAACTAGATACAGAGGTTTTATTTCCGGGGACAGGGGGACTTGTTCTCCACTTTCATGATGGGAGGTCAAAAATCAAGTCCATATTGTTTCTGATATAAAAAAAAAAAAAAATTATTTGTCAGTTTGTATCTTTTAACAAAAAAAACAATTAAAATTGTTCGACAATTGCAGGAGAGTTTTTAGCAACGTTTAATGGAAACTTAACCCTGTTCTCCCATAAACCCTTGGTATTTGAATCCCTACTTGTGAGCTATGACCACTTTGGAGGTCTTTTAACACACTGTTAATTAAAGTATCTATAAAACTGCTATAGTCAATTGTTTTTTTTCTTCTGATATACGGTTCATTTTTGTGAGAACATTATATTTTCCGACAAAACTCTGACTGAGACTTGGTGGGGTGATGCCCTCCCCACAGGCCTTGTAATCCGCTAGTTACGTCACTGGTGGTCTTTGCTATAGGTGTATGGCGGAAATGAGCCAATGTTTGGAATTGAGGTGGAGCCATTGACTTGGCAAGTTAAGTTTCAAGTCATGATATTTTGTAAGTCATTTTCCCAAGTCAAGTCGCATGTCAAAATAAGTGTGTGTGTATATATATATATATATATATATATATATATATATATATATATATATATATATATATATATATATATATATATATATATATATATATATATATATAAATATACAATATACATACATATATACAATATACATACATATATACATACATATATACAATATACATACATATATACAATATACATACATATATACAATATACATACATATATACAATATACATACATATATACATAATATACATACATATACACAGTTTAGATTATGTTCGTTTTAGCCCATGTTAGCTCGCATTTGATTTTGATGCGAACTACGTTCTTGCTGATGTGTGACTACAGGTCTGTGTTCAAAAGTGATTGCAGAGGTAAAGCGTGGTCGGAATAGCGTGGTCGGAATAGCGTCTGACATACTTGTAGCTGTAGTTAGTGAGATAAGCACTTCGCTCAGTATAGACGCTGCACTACTTGCAAGGCGATACTTGCATATACTGTGTATAGCAGCCATGTAGTGGCTATAGCGTATACTTCAGTCAGACGTTACCTGACTAGCTTTTATACTTGTAGCCTACTTCTCAAGAATAGGAACTGATAATCTAAAACATGTTTGTAGTGTAGCAGCGTGCTCGTTGAATGCATTTCCTGAGCGACATGTTATATTATCAGGGTTCTTATCATGTAATACTAGTACTATATTAAGCATTTCGAATGTTTCCTGCCAGTTTACATTAGAAAAGATCAAACAGAAAACATATTTTTGAACATGTTGTACGTTACGTTTCGGTAATTATTTTCAAGTATGTAATCATGTAGCAAGCAGGGTACCCAGTTTAGTATTGCATTCTCGCCAACAATTCATCAGATCAAAGAGCTGTGTGGAAGCTCTTTGATCAGATCATGGCATCCTCCGCAACTGGAGGGCCCCAATTGGGAATCATGCTCCAGCCATCGTAGGGCCGGGCGCAAAAATTATGAAAATAAGAGGCTACGTCAGTGTTTCCACACTTTGAAAACAGATTTCCCGAATGTCGCCCTCAAATTTCCCGAAATCCAGTGGCCATTTCCCGAAATTGGTGTCTAAGCCGATCCTAGACCCCCCTCCCATAACGAACTGTTCAGATTTAGCCCACTTCCTCTGACAAATTGTCCATGGAAAAGTGAAAGAATTTTTTTTACTAAAATACTTAAACTAGATTGTTATTGTTATTTCTCTTGTGTACAGTACTGGTCGTGTATGCACTCGTGGCATTTGTTATTATAGTTCTAGCATGTATTTTAAACAAAAGATCAATGAAAATATAAAGTCTGGAAATTATCATTGCCACGCGTATTGCCAGGATTGGATTTATCACAAGGGGTGAGGGGTGGGGCCGGTGGGGAGGTAAATTTCGCAGAAAAATTGACGAAACTGAAAAGGTCATTGCTCCAAAACAAGGGGCAATGTGTGCTAATGTGTAGAAAATCCTAAACCTAAACAGTAAGTAAAACTTGATCAAAAGAAAGTAAAATTCGATCCCAAATTATATTTTCTCTTGTTTTTAACTTTTTGGACGTTTTTGATTGGGTCCAGGCCCTTGCTTGTGCCAATGGAAATTATTTGATTTAAAGATGTTACCTTGTTCTTATTGGCTATCCTGCTGAGCCAAAAAGTCTGTTCGTAGTACAGCTACCTCCTCATCATCGGCATTTGACTTCATTTTTGAGTGGAGCTGTAACATGGCTTTGCTCGGGTTCATTTTTGCTGCTTGCATTTGTCCATGCTGTTTGAGGCTGAGTTTTTCTTACCAGTAATCCAAGTAAACTTTCTTGTTTGAGACGAGATCTGTGGTCGTTCTATATTAATTTCAACTGACTAAATACTCTTTCAACGGCAGCATTGGAGAATGGGAAAGAGAATAGCACACCCACAATTTTCCTCAGATTTGAAAACATTAGCTTTCCTTGTTCATCTTTGAATTCGAAAAGGGTCTTCCAGTAATCATAGACTGACATCTTTTCATCCAGCGCTGGATGCACTGCTTGTGCCCTCCACTCTGTGTCAACAGCTTGGGCTGTTGCTACGTCATCAATGTATGGCAATCGTTTGAAGACTGGGGCCAAAGACGGAATTGACAGAGTATGTGCAACTGCTGGTTGTAAGCAGTTAAGAAAGTCCAGTTGCTCAAGATTAGCAAATCTGTTCTGTACATGTTTGACACATTCCACAAGAAACCTTTGCAATATATTTGAAACAATCTTACATCAGGGTGATCACCTCCCAAGTCATCTATTATACTTTGATTGTGCATGTCGCCTTAACAGCTTAATTCCTGTGTATACTTTTTTAAGAGGTACATGATGGTTTTCCAGACTGACATCTATTTTCAGAGGGTCCGTCTGTCTCACATAGGATAGGTCCATTAAATCTCCCGCAAGTCCCGATAGCAATTTTGAAACTTCGCCTTTCAGCTCATGAAGCAGAGGAATTCCACTTTGAAAAAGTGTATTAAAGGATGTCAATCTGCCTAGATTGTATGACATGAATTCCAGATAAGCTTGTGTGAACATGTTACTGAGACTTTTCACAATTGCATCGTTGGTGTGTGATGGGTCCCTTCATGCAGCACCTCTGAAGTAGAGCTTTAGTGCTTCGTACTGCTCCAACAATCTGTCTACACACATTTTCATCGACAGCCATCTAGTTTGCTCTGCCCTTAGAATCTGATGCTGGTTCAGATGAAAGAAGTCCTGAAACTCATTGAAGGCATCGCATCTTTGGGATGATTAACGAAAATATGAATAGACATTCCTACACAAATCTTCAAGGGACTTCGGAAGAATCTTGGAGGCGTGAGAGGCGCAAAAATGGAACAAATGACACGAACATTTGATTGGTATAATCCAAGGGTGGTTTTTCACAAGAAGTTGTGCCACCGAGTGATGAGCTCCAAACATCACATTACAAGTATCTGCACAGAAGCCAATGATATTCTTCATAGGAATGTTTTTGTCATTAAAACATTGCAGAACAGCGTTGTAAATGGTATCAGCCTTCCCATCAGGCATGCTAATGAGATCCACAAATATTTTACTCATCCTGAAATTTACTGTATCGAAATGTGTTGCGAGTACAGCCATTTGACTTTTAGTTGATTTGTCCGTTGTTTCATCAATAATCATGGAAAACTTTGCACCTTTCAACATGTTCTCCTTCATGTAGTAAAATCCAAGTTGTCTGTCTGACAGTGTTTGTTGCTTTTTGTTTCCCTAAAGTTACATTCTTGAGTGTTTCATCAGCTGGAAACAAACTTTTCAGAAGGGCTACCAAATCATCCGATAATGAAAGTGGAAGGTTGTTTTCCGCCAAAAAGCCACACAGTTTTATTTCCATTTTCGACACTGAATTCGATGATGTAGGTTTATAAAATGACTGAATGCTAGACTGCGACTTGCCAACCTCTTGAAATCGTTTTATGACTTCCTGGTGTGACTTACTTTCCTTATGTCTCATTATGGCACTTTTGCCCAAAGAAATGTTTACCATGCACTTGGTACAGTACGGTACAAATTTGTCGCCGTTTTTCTTCTTTTGCAAGAAATCCTTAAACAAGGGATTTGAAAGCCACTCATCACTAAACTTTATTTCATAGTTCATACGCTTCTTTCTTTCTTCAACTTCTTCACTCATTTTAAACTAGAAATTCGTCTTCTAAAGTTATAGAAAAATTGTCTAGCTTAGCTTAGTATGCAACTATTCCTATGCGTGTTATAATTTATCACATACAGACTTATACAGCCAGTATAGTCCTAGCAGCCCGGTCGCACGTGCTGTGCACGTTGTGAATGGCATGTCAGCAAAATGGGCAAACTCGAAGACTACGAGAAATGGGGTGTCGGCACTGTCGTCTGCTTATTTGATTAGTGATTCGGTGATTAAAAACATAATTTCATTATTGATTTTCACAACGAAATGTTTGACATTCTGAGTTAATTTTTTCTTGCACGTAATTTCCTCAAATTTCCCGGAAACTTTTGATTTCCCGGAAAATTACCCGAAATCGTTCTGATTTCCCGAAATTTACCGTTTTCCGGGTAATTTCCTTGAAAGTGGAAACACTGGGCTACGTAAACAGTCGGCCTTGGGCGGGGAGCCTATAGTGATCGTATGTATAGGTGGTTGGGGTCTCGAGGCATGGGGTGGGGAAGGGGTTGGGTGTTCGAGGCAAGTAGAGCACCCCAGTCAGGGCCGGAGGTTTAGGGGGAAGGGCAAACGGAGCGCTCTCCCACGGCCCACGCAAGGGGCTCTCACAACTTTATAAGCTTACATTAATAGTTTGACAACGCTTCACATGCTAAAAACAAATTGGTGAAACTTGAATGGGACGAATTAAGTTGTGAAAATTTTGTGAGGAAATTAAGTCTCAATTGACATTAATTGGCAGTTTTCAATATTTGACTGAAATAGATGATGTAAGTGTTAACTGCCTAGTACATGCAATATATTCTGCTGAGGCAAATATGGAAATAAATGCCAAGTTGCTACAGTCATCACACAAGAAAGAAAAAAAATACGCAAAATAGTTGGTTTGGTAGGCTACCGGGGTTATTTATGCTAAGAGGGAAAAGTGGAGTAAATTGAGAATTTATAGAAAAGAATAATCTGTTAGCATTCTAAACGCATATCTGGAATCTAGAAGGCATTTAAAAATAATTTGTGTATAGAAAAACAAGAATTTTCAGAGTAACTGTACACCTGAACTAATATTATCATTGAACATTAAAAAAAGAATTGGTTCACTTTAGAGGATTAGTTCAGGGGTCAAACAAGTCCGTCTTATATGAAAGTAGACTTCAAAAGAAACAAAATGGTGAAGAAAGCATTCAACAATCTTATTCCGTTAAGGAGATATTTAAGTTAAAAGTTTGGTATCATTTCTGTAGAAATGACTGAGATCAGACTAGTTGTGATGTCACAGCCTCAGATTCCTCAAAGTCTTTATGCATTCTTATCATATTTTGTCCTGCGATTTTGTGGCTTAAAAACCATGGGATATGTCAAAAAAGTAGCAAAACTGAATCTAGGAAGGGTATTTCTAATATACCACTTGAAGAAAATTTGAGGTTAAATAATTTAAATAGTGAAAATATTCAATTAATTTTCTGTAAAATACATAAAAAATTTGAGGAATCCGAGGCTGTGACGTCACAACTAGTCTCATTTCAGTCGTTTCTTCAGAAATCATACCAAACCTTAAACTTGAATATCTCCTTAACGGAAAAAGATTGTTGAATGCTTTCTCCACCATTGTTTTTTTTTTTTTTAATCCTCTATCATATAAGATGAACATGCGTGACCACTGAACTAACTCTTCAAGAAGGTACATCCCTAGGTATAGTCATACGACTAATATAGTCCGTCTATGTCCAATTTTGCTGATCATTATGGTAAATTGTTATATAGTACTAACAATGATCACAGAGAATTTAACACCAACCTGCTTTGGTCAGATCCTGCCATAGTAAATGATGACGAAAAATGTATTTTTAATGATGGGATTACATTTACTGAAATCAGAGATAGCAGACGCGAACTCAAAAACAATCATTCTCCTGGTTTTGATGGTCTGCCACCTGAATTTTAAAAATACCTTCATATGTTTTGTGCCAACCATTGCATACTATTTTCAATCATATTTTCGTGCAGAATTCATTCCCTATATCCGATTGAACAAAAGGTATTTTGATCCCGTTGCATAAAAGTGGTAGTAAAAAGGATGTTGAGAATGACATATAGGCCTATAGGTATTATTTTATTGTCATATTTAAGTAAGATCTTCACTTCAAAATTGAATAATTGACTTAAAGTTTAGATAGATGAATCGAAGAAACTTAATGAAGATCAAGCTAGTTTCCGTGCTGGTTACAGCACAGTAGATATCATATTTGTTTTGCACAGTATTGTGCAAAAGGTACTAAGCGTAAAACGCCGTGCTTGTTATAGTCTATTTGTTGACTTCGGTAGGTTCGACTCTTAAAACAGGTATTCACTCTTCCCTAGATTGACTTTTTAAGATTAAAGGGATGACTATTAAGTGCGATACTTGCAATGTGGGCTACAAATACTTTCAGGTGTGCGTGAGCGACGGTAAATATGTCTCAGACTTTTTTCCAATTGTAATAAAGGTGATAGACAAGGTTGTGTCCTTAGCCCAACCCTTTACACATTATACATTTATTCATTTGCCGCGGAAATGGTTAAACAAAATAATGATGACATTCTACTCCACCTCTTATGATGTCGGATTGTCGTTCTCATTTCAGACAGTATGATTTGGGGCTTACAACGTCATGTTAATACATCTTTCTGTGAGTTAAGTGATATGAAAGTTAAGTCTTAAAAAGACAAAGGCCATTGTTTTTAAAAATGGTGGGCGGCTAAGTAAACATGTAAAGGGTAAAAATCAATTGCGTTTCTTATTATAAATATCTATAGGTCTATTGCTTTCTACTAGCAATATTTGGAGTAAAGCTATTAGTACTCTATTTATTCAAGGTGAAAAAAATCAAATTTTATTCATTTTTCGTCACGTTCTGTGAAGCAAGTGTTAACATTTATGCTAAAAGTATTCGATACTATGATTTCACCTGCTTTGTGTTATGGTTCAGAAATTTGGGGCCATACGCTTTATCCTAAAATTGAAAAAGTGCAAATTCATTATTTTAAACGCTTTCTTGGTGTCAAGAAACGTGCTTCGGGATGTGCTGTTCTTGGAGACTGTGGTCGACATACACTGTTTATTCATACTGTTATTAAATGTATCAAATTTTGGCTCAAAATAATTCGACTTCCAAATTATACACCAAGAAATGTTAGGATATGCTCAGGAGAAAAAGTTCATGGGCCTCAAATGTGAAAAATATTCTGCAAAGTTACGGTTTTCATGTTTGGTCTTATCAGGAGGTAGGAAATTAATGTAATAAGTCATCACTAGGAGGAGTAATCACTGAATCATAATGCTGCTATGATATAAGCTGGTAAATAACTGTATGATTAAAGGAACATAAAGAGAAAAGATAAAGATTGGTCATGAGGGGGAAAATAATGATGGGTCGTGAGGAGGAAAATAAAGATGGGTCGTGAGGGGGGAAATATCACTTACAACTCTCCCCGCCGAATATTGTCACATCCTCGGGACAATGGTGAACATGAAAAAAACTTACGGATACATGAATACATTAACTACAAATCGTATAAACGCTATACTACTAACTAAATATAGAATATAATCATCATGGACGGATGTCACATAAGCCAAGTATGATATAGTCAGTAGAGAATCAGGAAACAAAGCAAAGTTTAAATACAAATAACAAAGATGATAAACGCATCAAATCAATCAAACCACTGCTCCTCAATTCAGCATCAAAATAATCAAAAGAATAATAATGACAATTCAACATATCACGATCAGTTCAATTGTTCCAATGCTACATGTACAGATGTAACTACCATGCAGACCCCAAAAGGATAAATGAGGAATAAATTCTTGTAGCATAAAAATGCAGCGTTTACAGGAAAAGAAAAGCACCTGCTAGCAGTATAGCAATATGATATAAGATACAAACGTACAAGTGAGTGTCATAAATGGCATTTCATTTTCAACCACAAAATAACTATTTTGGATTCACATAAATAATTACAATTTCACAACAAATTCAAAATTTTAACTGAAAATTACGTGACTATATATAATATAACTATGACTATAAGTAGATAGTGAAGTTTAAGTTGAATTATCAAACAAGTGCGCTTATTAAGCTCAAAATTAGTTAGTAACATACGGGACACAATAAAACAAATATGGGAGAAAGAAACCCTAATAGTTTCATCACTGAGTATATGATCGGAACCAATCACTCCAATTGTTTTGGGTCTGAACTATAGCATTAATCTGATTACCCTGAATTTTTCTGCATAATAATGAAACTATCGTCACTTGCCGAATGTCTGTCTAATTCACCCTTATCTAAAAACGAAGTAAAGCTTGTAAAAGCTTACGACAACTAAGTATAGCCTAAGCATTAAAGTAGAACACCTTTGCAAAATAACAATAGTCCACAAAATGAAACCATTCTTAACTTAAAGCAGTGACTCATCAGTCACCAGCCATTCCGAAATGCAAAGAACTCAATGCTATACCTGCATGTTTGATCTAAGACAGCTACATGTACTGTTAATTCCATCATACTTCTTTACAAACCATGGTAATGCATGCATTGGATTTACTCACCGTAAGACAAGCTTGTCGACGACTATGCCGAACCAACCAAACCTGGTTGTCCCTGGTGCCTTGTTCCCCATTCGGACCCTAATCGTGAGGGGAAAATATATCTTACAAGTATATTGAAAACTTAAAATAATAGTGCAGTTGCAGAAAGATGGTTGTTTGAGACAAAGGAAGCTTGAGACACTTTTCGTGAATTCGGACAATGAATTGCAATAACCCTTTTAAGCAAGATCTTTTCCCAAGTGTCACTTTGATTGATTTTACGGCTTCGATTTCCGTTTTCGGCTGTGAAAAGATTAAGCCGTAGCGAAATTTTGGTCGTACTTGACATTTGACCAAATATTGAGTATGATATATGTTTACTTCTATCAAATGTAGAAAAGACTTAGTTGGTAGCGCCGCCGAGAGCCAATGCTGGCCCGGGGGTCACATCTTGACAACACGACGGGCACCTTTGCAGGATTGTGGCAGTGGCGTAGGAATACGGGCAGAGAAAATTGCCTACCCTGACGGGCAATTTTTGAAAAATTCGGAGAATTTAGAACACTCAAATTGCCCTCCCTAGCAAGAAATTTTAGATTTCGGAAAATTATTCAGAAAATTTGCCTTCTTAGTTCCCTGGCAAAAATGTCTAGCTACAAATTCGGAAAATTATTCGGAAATTTTACTTTCTTTGCCACTGGAGAAAGTCTATATATACGCCACTGTGTCGTGCCTAGTAGTTCATGATATGAAATATGATGCTCGACTCGTTATTTAAAGAAAACGGACCGTCTCCTTGTCCAGGATTTTTATTTTTTATTTTTACGGAACAACATGATGTATTATTGCAACATGAAAGGAAAATTGTAATTTAAGAACATTTTATAAAAGGCGAATCAAGGGCCTCCACATACGAGAATGCCCTGGGCCCACATATTTCTAAATCCGGCCCTGCCCTAGGTCCTACACCGATTGGTCCACTTTTGGGGGCCTCATACACTCTATAGCTTCGGTCCTGCTTGACACAAAGGACTTACCGATCAAAGGATACGTTTAGCCAGTGGCGGAGATTTCTTCTCAACATTGCGGGGGGGTGGGGGGGGGGGGGGACGAACCCAGATAGTGGTGTAGTCTGTCATATGGGCTTTATGTAAGGCTTCATATTTAGGGGGACATAATGATATCATTCGTCCCCGACAAAATTATTGGGGGAGTGGCTGCCCCTCCCCTGTCCTCCGATTGCCGCCTATGCGTTCAGCGATCAGCTAGCTTTGCACATCTTATCTGAATGATAAAGTCACCAAAATAATATATATGTATTTATATATATATATATATATATATATATATATATATATATATATATATATATATATATATATATATATATATATATATATATATATATATATATATATTTTATATATATATATATATATATATATATATATATATATATATATATATATATATATATATATATATATATATATATATATATATATATATATATATATATATACATATATATATATATACATACATACATACATTTTTTTTGCTCCGTTTATTTCATTGTTTACTTTAAACGTATACATTGTTCACAAACACTTTCTGTTGCTAATAATTACAATCATTGTCTTTACAAAGTCTTTTCTGCTATTTACATTCTATACATATCTACATCGTCATCTACAATTGTCCCTTCCTTTTTCCTGCATATTTATACCAAAGAGCTTCTTTGTTTATACATTGTTCACAAACACGTTCTGTTGCTAATATTTACAATCATTGTTTTTACAACGTTTTTTTTTGTGTGCTATTTACATTCTACACATATCTACATTATCATCTACAATTGTCTCATCCATCTTGCTACATTGTTCGCAAAACAGTTATTGTTATGACCATGTTTTCTATGCTATGTATATTCTATGCACATCCCAAGCGTCAACAATAGCATCTGCTTAAGCAGTTAAGAGATATATGTAATGGTAGTACTCGTACATGAGAGATTATACGACACAATACTAGCTACTATACTAGCTACTATACTATACTTGAATGGAATACAATGGGCGAATGCTTAATTAAAGAACTTCAAGAAACAATCTACACCTGCCTTGGTATTGTTCAAATGTTTGTAGACTTTAAGGTTGAAAGATAAAATGTTATGAAAGTGATTGACTTGAGGTTGGGACTTCCTAGCTCTACATGTATATATATAATACTTAGCATTGATAACGAACAAATTGAGAGGGGATCTGAAATGGCCGAGGTAACCGAAGAAAACAAGACCCATGTCTAAGTTTACAAGGGAGTTAATGAAGAGATGCATAGCATCCCTCCCAAAAGTTGGCGATAATGGGGAAATCCCAAAATAAATGAGAGATACTTTCATTACAAGAATTACAAAAAGTACAAAGTGGGGAATCTAGCATTCCAATTTTGTGTACAAAATTATTGCAAGTAAGAACACGATGAATGAAACTAAACTGAAAGTAACGAAGTCTGGAGCTGGAGACCGTCCTATGTGGTAACAAAAATATTATATCCCAATCCAAATTATAAGAGAACTCTTCGCTCCATTTGTTAACACTAGTGGCAGTCTTAGTATGTACATTCACATAGATGAATAAACGGCTCTGTTAAGAGTGACTTTAGCATTGAAAATAGATAATTGGAGTTCATTCGTATTAAGAGTAGTTATCACAATATCAGCTTGCTCACGCATGTGAGATTTCCAGGATACCGGAAGTGACGAAATAATTCCAAAATAAAGAGTGAATGGTTATGAGTGTAAATTAAAATCATTAATGAAAGTATGTTTTTTCTTTGGGGAACCATTGACATCATAAAAATCGTGAACATGATAGGCGCCACTCTGAAAGAGGCGTTGGTCAAATACAAGTTTCTTATCAATTTTAACAAAAGAGTTACGGTATTCAAAATGATTTCGTTTTCAAACCCTCTATTCGGGGTATGATAATTATAAGAAGACCAAGCGATACAGACTTGCTTAATAAAGATATTTGAAATATTAGGTACATCATTGGTGTAAACATTACACTTAAAAAAGAAATTAGTACCATTTTTACGTAAGAAAACATCAAAATACACCCTCCAATTACTAGTTGTACCAAAATAGTATCTCCGGATCCAAGAGCGCTTTAAACTTTTAATAAATGAATCAATGTGGATCATCCGTGCGCCACCATATTTAAGATCATTAATTAAGACGACTGTTTAATTTTGTGGCGTCTCTCTTTCCGAATAAATAAAAAGTGTTTTATTAAGCTCGAGTATAAAATTACGCGGTGGGTCAGGCAGAACAGTAAAAAGGTCAACTAATTAGGAGATAGCGAATGATTTGATAACTGTGATTTTCCCTATCGGCGTAAGGTCTCTTGTTGACCATAGGTTTAATAACTTTTTGAGACACGATAACTTAGGTAAATAATCTAATCGAAAAAAAACCTCAGGATGATTCGTAAAAGAAATGCCTAAATAATGAATTGGACCATTCGAAATGTTGAAAGAGAAATCATTCAAATACGAAGGGTGTGTGTCGGCATACGGGCCAATGGGGAAAATGAATGATTTGTCAAAATTCGTGATAAGACCTGACACTTTCTTAAAGTCGTTTAATGCTGTAACAGTAACTATAGAATCAAGTACAGTTCTAGAACTATCAGTAAAAAGTACAGTATCATCCGCATATTGGGATATTTTGAAGGAAATGTTATCTATGTTAATGCCCTTTATGTTAGGGTCACATTTGATACGCCGACATAATATTTCAGAACAAATAATGTGAAGATAGGGGCTGAGAGGACAGCCTTGCCTAACGCCACGTGAAACTGGGGAAAAGTTGGTACGGAATCATATACATATATACATATATATGAATATATATATAAGTATATATATATCTGTATATATATATATATATATATATATATATATATATATATATATATATATATATATATATATATATATATATATATATATATAAATATATATATATATATATATATATATATATATATATATATATATATATATATATATATATATATATATATATATATATATATATATATATATATATATATATATATATATATATATATATATATATATATATATATATATATATATATATATATATATATATATATATATATATATATATATATATATATATATATATATATATATATATATATATATATATATATATATATATATATATATATATATATATATATATATATATATATATATATATATATATATATATATATATATATATATATATATATATACTGAGTCATATAGCAGCCATATCAAATTGGTTATACATTCCCAAAGATATATTCAGGAGACCATCTCCTCGTTAAAGGATACCCAGAACCCCAATGCAAGTTTAAAGCCCATTAGGCCCTAAGTACAGGAACCATGCCTATTGATCATGTCTATTGATCATGTCTATTGATCATGTCTATTGATCATGTCTATTGATCATGTCTATTGATCATGTCTACAGACTATATAGATACTGAATTCGGACTGATTTTTCAGATATTGCATCAATTGTAAAACCTTCAGTGTTTTTCAATTTGAAATTTCTGAAAATTATTCAGAAAATTTGCCTTCTTCGCCTTCTTCGATAGATTGGGGCTGCTAAGTGGCGACATACTGTCAGCAAAACTATTTTTTTGTTTTTAGCTAACTTTTTTACAATGAATATTTGTCGTTTTAACATTAATTTTGGTGGTAGATGTTGTTGTGTGCTCAATTTGGTGACTTTTGTGCTTTTTATTGTTTTTTACTCTTCCTGGAGCTTCTTCCAACGATTTTAGTGATGGCCTCGTACCGAGACTTACTTACAACTCTACTGAACTCAAACGGCTAAACGGTTACGCCCTATTCAAGTGCTTAGGCCATTCGACTACAATAATTACCCCAAGGACACAAAGAAGCGTAAAAGAGGTAAGAAAGACGGGATCCGACTTCGTATAAGACGTCTGAGCAGGGAGTCTGAGGCATAAAACGCCTCTACCCACAATTATACTTGTTTTACAGAGACTTGGCTTAATCCCGATACACCTGATAGTGCAGTTGTAATTGATCAATTTACTCTTATTAAAGCTGACTGTACTCATACTTCGGGAAAATCTGGTGGTGTTTGTCTTTATTTCAATAATAACTGGTGCAATAACCAGGGACTTGGCATTGGACCCTGCAATAACTATGTCGTAAAGGAGAAATATTGTTGTGAGGACCAGAATTACTGACCGTCGGATTGCGGCCTTTTTATCTTCCCCGGGAATTCGGTCAGTTGTTCATTAACTGTTGTTTATAATCACAAAGGCGAACAATAGTAAAGCTATTGATACCCTATCAGACAGGATCCAAAATATTAATGCATCAAATCCTGACGCTGTACAACTTATTATGGGAGATTTCAATCAATGTGACTTTCGATATCCTAATTTGTGCAATACATTGACAAGCGTACGAGAGGGAATGCTGTTTTAGACAAATGTTTTGAAAACGTTAAATGTAAATTCAAGGTCAAGCTGTGCTCACCCCTCGGAAATTGGATCATAATACTGTGCGCTTATTACCGCTTTACAAACAGACGGTCAAACAAAAGAAACTGACAAAAGTTACATACCATGACTGATCAGATACAGTCACGGATGAATTGCGCGGGTGTTTTGAAAGCACCGACTGGAGTGTGTTTAGTGATGACGACATCAATAAGAAGGTTACAGCTGTCAATGAAAATATCAACTTTTGTGTTGAGTCTATTGTACCACGGGGCTATTATCTGAGAGCTCCATGATTGTACCCACTACAACACGAATGGTATTCTCGAACAGCAAACCATGGATATCAAAAGAATTGACGATGTTGATTAAGC
>JAIGNY010000690.1:1372500-1620000 GCA_020152595.1 Chiridota heheva
AGATCAGCCAATGACGTTAGATCAGCCAATGACGTTTGATCAGCCAATGACGTTTGATCAGCCAGTGACGTTTGATCAGCCAGTGACGTTTGATCAGCCAATGACTGCAACTAGAATTGCGTTCATCACAAATCAAAAAGTTATCTGCTTAGATTGTAATACTCTTCCACCATTGTATATCCATAGACCTTTTCTACCATTGTATATCCATAGACCTGTTCCACCATTGCATATCCATAGACCTGTTCCACCATTGTATATCCATAGACCTGTTCCACCATTGTATCTCCCTAGAACTGTTCCACCATTGTATATCCATAGACCTGTTCCACCATTGTATCTCCCTAGAACTGTTCCACCATTGTATATCCATAGACCTGTTCCACCATTGTATATCCATAGACCTGTTCCACCATTGTATATCCATAGACCTGTTCCACCATTGTATATCCATAGACCTGTTCCACCATTGTATATCCATAGACCTGTTCCACCATTGTATATCCATAGACCTGTTCCACCATTGCATATCCATAGACCTGTTCCACCATTGTATATCCATAGACCTGTTCCACTATTGTATATCCATAGACCTGTTCCACCATTGTATATCCATATACCTGTTCCACCATTGTATCTCCATAGACCTTTTCTACCATTGTATATCCATAGACCTGTTCCACCATTGCATATCCATAGACCTGTTCCACCATTGTATATCCATAGACCTGTTCCACCATTGTATCTCCCTAGAACTGTTCCACCATTGTATATCCATAGACCTGTTCCACCATTGTATCTCCCTAGAACTGTTCCACCATTGTATATCCATAGACCTGTTCCACCATTGTATATCCATAGACCTGTTCCACCATTGTATATCCATAGACCTGTTCCACCATTGTATATCCATAGACCTGTTCCACCATTGTATATCCATAGACCTGTTCCACCATTGTATATCCATAGACCTGTTCCACCATTGTATATCCATAGACCTGTTCCACCATTGTATATCCATAGACCTGTTCCACCATTGTATATCCATAGACCTGTTCTACCATTGTATATCCATAGACCTGTTCCACCATTGTATATCCATAGACCTGTTCCACCATTGTATATCCATAGACCTGTTCCACCATTGTATCTCCCTAGAACTGTTCCACCATTGTATATCCATAGACCTGTTTCACCATTGTATATCCATAGACCTGTTCCACCATTGTATATCCATAGACCTGTTCCACCATTGTATATCCATAGACCTGTTCTACCATTGTATATCCATAGACCTGTTCCACCATTGTATATCCATAGACCTGTTCCACCATTGTATATCCATAGACCTGTTCCACCATTGTATATCCATAGACCTGTTCCACCATTGTATATCCATAGACCTGTTCCACCACTGTATATCCATAGACCTGTTCTACCATTGTATCTCCCTAGAACTGTTTCACCACTGTATATCCATAGACCTGTTCTACCATTGTATATCCATAGACCTGTTCCACCATTGTATATCCATAGACCTGTTCCACCACTGTATATCCATAGACCTGTTCCACCATTGTATCTCCCTAGAACTGTTCCACCATTGCATATCCATAGACCTGTTTCACCATTGTATCTCCCTAGAACTGTTCCACCATTGTATATCCATAGACCTGTTTCACCATTGTATATCCATAGACCTGTTCCACCATTGTATATCCATAGACCTGTTCTACCATTGTATATCCATAGACCTGTTCCACCATTGTATATCCATAGACCTGTTCCACCATTGTATATCCATAGACCTGTTCCTCTATTGTATATCCATAGACCTGTTCCACCATTGTATATCCATAGACCTGTTCCACCATTGTATATCCATAGACCTGTTCCACCATTGTATATCCATAGACCTGTTCCACCATTGTATATCCATAGACCTGTTCCACCATTGCATATCGATAGACTTGTTCCACCATTGGATATTCATAGACCTGTAGGCTACTGTGCAGCCACATATAAGGCAAGAATATGTCCTTCAGCTTAAATCTACCTACTGTGGTGTAGCGGTTATCATACCTGTCTACAGACCACGAGGCCCCGGGTTCAATCCTGGGGTGGGTAGACACGCCAGTGCACCACAACTGGTTATCAAAGGCCGTGGACATTGACTTGGTTGTCGATGTTATGTCTGTCCGTACGTCGTACCTGTGTTCTCGTCCGGGTCGTATTAAGCGTTTCGTGATTGCATTTGTACTATCATAACCGAATACGCAGGCGACGACCCCGTCATTGTAATTGTGTGTTCAACTCTCTCTCTCTCTCTACAGCTTAAAACTGATTAGCGCCCTTTTCTTCTTCAACTCTTTAGGAATTGACAGTTTGAGTAAGTTTGAGTTCATGAAGTAATTTATTCAAAATACCGTGAAGCTGCAACAGCAACATATCCGTTTCGCACTCACATCCACACCCGAAATTTAAAAAAAATTGGTTAAATTAAAAGATTTTTTTAGAAGGTTGCCATGGTAGTATTAAAATAAACATTTAACATTTCCTGAAATTGAAGAAAAGTTCCCGAAAATGAAGGAAAGTTTCCAAAAAATGTCCCAAAAGTCGAAGCAAATTTATCAAAAATGTAGAAAATTGCCCAAAATTTGAAACAGATTTTCCTAAAATTCAAGCATATTTCCAAACTTCCCGTGAGAAAGAAGTGAGAGGGGAGAAAGAGAGGAAGGGGGGGGTGGGGACTTACAAGATTGTGGTCACAATTCAAGGGAAGGTGAGGGGAACTTATGGAACAGGGAGTTGGGTCATTCCGTAAAAGAGACAACAGCAAAGTGACATTTAGTTAACGATATATGATTAAAGTCTGACATGCCTGCATATTCAGATAAGCCTGGAAAAGAGGGTAATTTACTTGAATCCACCGCAAACAAAATTACAATCATCGGCCGTACAGCCGTACAGGCTAAGTAACATCCCACAGTTCTCCGTGTAGCCAGTCTTGAGGTATCCCGAGTTAACAAACTGACGTCCTAAGACTAGGAGATACCAAACGCGAGTGAAAGCAGAGAGTTGGCTTAAAGCCAAAAAAATTCTCCATTTTTTTTTAGCTAAGACCAAAAAATTACACTGACTTACAAAAATTAAAGCTTTAATAGGCATGAAAACATCTTGCATTAGCTAAAATTTCTGAGGTAAAAAAGTGAAGAAATCATACGATTTTATTAACCTTAAAGGATAACTTCAGTGGTCAAGCATGTCCATCTTATATGAAAGAGGACTTGAAAAGAAACAAAATGGTGAAGATTCAAAGACCTTATTCCGTTAAGGAAATATGGAAGTTTGCTAGTTTGGTATCATTTGTGTAGAAACGACTAAAATCAGGCTAGTTGTGATATCATAGCCTCAGATTCCTCAAATTCTTTATGCATTCCATCATATTTTGTCCTGAGATTTTGTGGCTTAAAACCATGAGATGTGTCAAAAAAGTAGTAAAACTGAATCTAGGAAGGGTATTTATAATATACCACCTGAAGAGAGTTAGAGGAAAAATAATTTGAATAGTAAAAAACTAAATAAACTTTCTTTGAAATACATTAACAATTGCTAAGAATGTGAGGGTGAGGACACCAACTTTCCATAGTAGACTTATTACACCAGTCATTTCTACACAGATAAGACTCGAATATCTCCTTAACGGAATAAGATTTTTTTAATGCTTTCTTCACCATTTTGTTTCTTTTAAAGTCCTCTTCATATAAGATGGACATACTTGATCACTGAAGTTATCCTTTAAGGTAAATAAAATCGTATAGTTTCCTCATTTGTTTACTTCTGAAATTTTGGCTCAGACAAGATGTTTTCATGCCAATTAAAACTTGTATTTTTCTAAGAATAAATCAGTGTAATTTTTTAGTTATAGCTAAAAATAGGTGCAATTTTTCATATTTTAAAGTGTCATATTTCACACTCAGTAAGCACAGGCTTCCCCTGAGGACTTTTATTTCAAAACCAAATTGCCCATCGTGCATGAATAGACATCAGGTAAATTACTTTTAGTTAACCAACAGACCACTATGAACCATTGGTTGTTTGAAAGAATCTATTTTAAGTTTCGATTAAATTCCTTATCTCAATATGTATTGTTTAGTATTGATACTTATTTTTGTCCCACTTGCAACTTCGTATGTAATTCCTCCCATTCAAATAAAGTTGGTGGGGATTTAAAAAAACAGCAAGTTCACATAAGGAAATTTATGTGTTTTATGGTTGTGTTGTCACAAAATTTATATCAAACTTGTATTATTATTATTATTATTATTATTTTGCAGCAAGGCCTACAAATTAAAATTGATATAAATTCGTAATTTTTTTGATAAAAATGTTTATTATTTTCATGTTTTATAGCATATTTTCTTGCAGTAAAGCTTAAGTCAAATTAGGCTCAAGCTTACCCATTGTCCATATAGATATATTTAATTAGGCCTATGCCAAAGTTGGTCCGAAAAAAAAAAAAAACTTTAAAACTTTTTACCCAAATTGTTGAGTCTGACCTTTTCTTTTATTACCGGTTTTCTGAAGAGTTTGAAATAATGGTTTTAAAGGGTGTGAAATAAAAGGCGGTTTTTGAAAATTAAGTAATTTGTTCCGTAAACTGGCAGAATTTTTCAAAAAATTTATCAAAATTACCAGCGACCGCTGAAAATTTGTTTCATTTAGTCAATTTTCAGGAAATTCTTTTCCTTTCAGACGATATTCGGGAAATGTTGCCAAAATCTTGAAAAATTACTTCCATTTACTTTCACTGCTTGTTTAAACGTCTTTTGCCTTTCCCATGGGGAGGAGCGGTTGCTCCGTCCCTGCTACAGACAATCAATATCTTAGAATAGGTAGCTCGGTTGGCTGCACAATTCAACAACAATCACCACAATTCCACAGCAATCACCACAATTCCACACCAATCACCACAATTCCACACCAATCACCACAATTCCACAACAATTCCACACCAATCACCACAATTCCACACCAATCACCACAATTCCACACCAATCACCACAATTCCACACCAATCACCACAATTCCACAACAATTCCACACCAATCACCACAATTCCACAACAATCACCACAATTCCACACCAATAACCACAATTCCACAGCAATCACCACAAATTCACACCAATCACCACAATTCCACAACAATCACCACAATTTCACACCAATCACCACAATTCCACACCAATCACCACAATTCCACAACAATCACCACAATTCCACACCAATCACCACAATTCCACACCAATCACCACAATTCCACACCAATCACCACAATTCCACACCAATCACCACAATTCCACACCAATCACCACAATTCCACACCAATCACCACAATTCCACACCAATCACCACAATTCCAACACAACAATCACCACAATTCCACACCAATCAACACAATTCCACACCAATCACCACAATTCCACACCAATCACCACATTCCCACACAATTCACACCAATCACCACAATTCCACACCAATCACCACAATTCCACACCAATCACCACAATTCCACAACAATCACCACAATTCCACAACAATCACCACAATTCCACAACAATCACCACAATTCACACACCAATTCACCAATCACCACAATTCCACACCAATCACCACAATTCCACACCAATAACCACAATTCCACAGCAATCACCACAATTCACACCAATCAACAATCACACAATTTCACCAATCACCACAATTCCACAATCACCACAATTTCACACCAATCACCACAATTCCACACCAATCACACAATTCCACACCAATCACCACAATTCCACACCAATCACCACAATTCCACAACAATCACCATAATTCCACACCAATCACCACAATTCCACAACGATCACCACAATTCCACAACAATTCCACAAGATTCACCACAATTCCACAGCAATCACCACAATTCCACACCAATCACCACAATTCCACAACAATCACCACAATTCCACTACAATCACCACAATTCCACACCAATCACCACAATTCCACAACAATTCCACAACAATCACCACAATTTCACAACAATCACTACAATTCCACAACAATCACACAACAACAATCACCACAATTCCACACCAATCACCACAATTCCACAACAATTCCACAACAATCACCACGATTCCACAACAATCACCACGATTCCACAACAATCACCACGATTCCACAACAATCACCACGATTCCACAACAATCACCACGATTCCACAACAATCACCACGATTCCACAACAATCACCACGATTCCACAACAATCACCACGATTCCACAACAAACAACAATCACACACGATTCCACAACAATCACCACAATTTCACAACAATCACCACAATTCCACAACAATCACCACAATTTCACAACAATCACAACAATTCCACAACAATCACCACAATTTCACAACAATCACCACAATTTCACAACAATCACCACAATTTCACAACAATCACCACAATTCCACACCAATCAAAAACTTGACTCAAAATTTCAGCGGTTGATCTGCATCATCGATGATTAGTGCATGTAATAGAAATAAACTTCTTACTGTTTCTGTCTGTTTATTTATGGACTATAATAAAATGAGCAACATATGTCTAATTTAAAATGTGTCTTTGCCTTTGCACAAAATAACATCTCAAACCTTACTAGAGTAGACATACACCAAATGCACTTGAACAAGAAGCTAACAAGGCCATTGACATGTCTGCGCAATTTGAACAAGCCATTCCTGTGCAGAAACTGCAGTTACTTGCGATTATATTAGGATATTAATATGTGCTACCAAACTTTGCGCGTATACGTGCATAGTAATGAAATTCGTTTGGGCAAGGCTCACTGGTAGAGGGAAAACAACATGTAATTTTATAAAATCATATGATAACAAAACTTATCAAATGAGTTCAAAATATTCTTATTGTCTTCGTAAGTAATGTATAAAATTATGTTATAATGCTTAGAACCAAATTTCAAACAATTATCTAAATTTTTATGAAAAAGGTAAGTGACATCTCCCTAAAACTAGAAAAAATGTTTTCTTCCTTTATATTTACTCATTCAACAACCTTTGACCCTTCCCAGAATGCAACTGTACTTTTAGTTGCGGAAAATCCAGTGTACATGAAATGTGCAAAACCGACTAGATATTGGACCTCCGTTCCATCTTTTGCACAATTTTGCTGTTCAAGCCTTTGGACAACAATTATGATGTTTTTCTCCTTACTTTGAAAACTTTGAAGATTACGAAACGGTTATGAGAAGACGGCGCAAGGTCTCCAAACATCACTCAAGCTGTCAGCGGCTTCACCGCAGTTAAGATACGGGGAGACACCGTGGGAGCCATGTTTGATTTTAAGGGTGGATTTGACTCTTTACAATTTGCCGATATTTATTGCATTTCTGGTACATGGAAAGGCTCGATTTTGATACCATTGCATTCTAGAATAAGTAAAGGACATTTATTTTGCTTATTTGGGGCAGTTGGAGGTCCTCCAAATATTTTGGACCTTTTGACATGATGGACAGGGTAAGCATTATTTTTAGTTTTTTTTCTGCTATATTTGCTTCAATTTTGTTTATTTTTACATTAGAACGCCAAAACCAATCTTTTTATTCATTTTCAGTACTTTCTAAGCCATTCAAAAGGTTCAAAAATGCCTTTTGAAAAACTTCATTTTGCCCATTTTTTCACTCCTTTTTGTAAATGAATATAACTTATTTTGGCAGAATTTGAAAAGTTTTGAGTGACTGCCTTACTCATGTTGATGAAAAATTATGATTTTATACAGTGTAAGGGTTTATTTATGGATGAAAATCATTTTAATTGTATTAAGCACTATTGCAGTATTAAATTGTGATTTTTGTTATTAGACTTTCATTGTGATAATTTATTTAACTTTCAAAATACTGAACAGGCCAGTATAGGGTCCAAAGACGAAGAACCCTCCTCACCTGGTGGTGACCAATCTCAAGAAATAGCAAGTAACTCCTCCGAAGTAGAGGATAATTCCAGGTAAGAATTATATCTTGGAGTATTGTTTTTAAATTGTCGATAGTTCTTGACTCGATTTTTGGTAGGCCTATTGTGGAGATCAAAACTTGAACTATTTTTATCTCAAGTTAGTGTATTTTATCCTTTTTGATTATATATTCAGAAGTTTTTCCTTTGTTTTAAATTTAGGGTGTGATCAAATCATTTTCAAGAATTTCAAAATGATCAAGGTCAAATAAATGAATTTTGAATGTATTGTGTATTTTGAGAAAAACTGCACGAACATGTTGATTGTAATGAAGTAGTCCACCAAGACTTGAATTTTGAACTTGTATCTCTTCAGATTTTAAAGTTTTCTTCAGAATTATTATTTTTTAACTATTTAAACTTTATTTTTGTGTTGTATTGATGTGCTCGTATCATAGATAATAAATTGTTCTTCACTTTTAACATACTCAATGTTTTTGGCTTTTTTAAATTTTCCATTTTTCCATCTCTTTATGTTATTATACTAGTCTATTGAATTAACTGTTGTGCAAAGTTGGCTTATATCTGTTGAAATGTGAAAAAGTAAATTAATCTAATCCAGTAATTCATTACCATTTCATTGTTTTCAAACATTAATTTTGCTGCTCTATCAGTGTATTAGATACCCCTTCATACTTTTTTGAAATTTATGTTTTTACATTATTTTAATTCGACTTGCATATCTTCAACACTAGTATCTCATATAGTAAAAGGAGCGTCAACAGTGATTTTTAAAGGAGTACATTGCTTTTTGATTATTTTATTGTGTAAGTATTCACTGCATCTCATCAGTTTACATATTTTTTTGAAACTTTGGAACTTGTTTTTTCTTGATCATCCCCCAAAACACTACTGTAACAGTGTAGTAATGTTGCAGTGCAGTGTAGTAAGTGTACACTAGTAGGCATTGCCTGTCAAATATTTTTTTGTTTTGTGTTGCTATTAGTAATGTTTTTAACATCCTTTGCCAAACAAAGTGTATATTGTATCATTTTGATGCACAACCAATTTTTTTTGCAAATACATGTACATTACTGAATACATGTACATGTACTGTATGCATAATGTTTTACTGTGCCTATATGAGCAGTACATAGTATGGTTATACGTCAAGCCAGCTTACCTGGAGGTACCTTGAAATCAGCTACCCTTGGAAGTTTGTTATTTCAATGATTTTGATTTTAATTTAGTATTGCTTCTAAAAAGCTCATATCACACAAGCCTATTTAATTATTTTCCTTCATTATTTTCCTTTCTTTGACTTGTATACATATTATTATAGTGCTAATTTACTAAGCTACTGAAATCAATTTCATTGAAAGTTGATCTGGTTATTTTTAAGTTCTGATCAATTTATATACAGCAGTCAATTGGTATTCATATTTTATTAATTATTTTTACTGTTCGTGTGTTTAGGTAATTTTACTTCATTGTCGCGCATACACACTGTGCATGTACACTGTGCACACGATGTAACCAACCTTACATACATAGTCTTATATTTTGTTTGTTTTTAATTTCAAAATACTGTAGTGACTTTCTGTAGCTGTTTAAAAGACTTAATCAGCAAATAATAAACTTTCCTTGTTGCTGGTGAAAATCTACAGCTTTTATCTAATTTTTAGTACATTTTGAGGAATAAACAAATCCAGATTTATGTGAGAAAGTATATGTACAGTATGTGACACACTTCAATCCTGGAGGGATTTTGTTTAAGGAAGAACTTTTTTATCTATGTCCAGTTTGCAATTTGACATATTCAGCAATCAAGAGTAAAAACAAGTAAAACACATTTTTGATAGTGAAGGAATAACTAAATGACATACACTGCAGAAATTTCAATTTTTACAAATATTGCTTCAACATGTATGCAAAACAAGTGCTTATTTTATATTTCACTTGTTTTTTGTTTACTATTCCTTAACCATTGATTGGTTGATTTCATATGCAGTGCATTGAAGCACACACTGTATTTTTATTTGATTAAATATTAAGGTTATCCAGTGTCAAATGGAATAATAACTGAAAGAAATTTATTCAACGGTTTCTGGGATCTTTGTTGACACTTTTTTAGGCACATTATGTTGTATCTTTCTAGAAGCAGATGGGCCATTCCACGGTCCATCACATAAGTTATCAACTGGAATGACCCTGGAGTCTGCTAGGGTTATTCCGCGGTCCGTCACATCAGTCACAGACTGCAGAATGGCCCTAGAAGACCCTATTCGTCTGCTAGTTCTATTCCGTGGAATGGCCTAGCAGACCATATTGGTCTGCTAGTGCTATTCCGCGGAATGGCCTAGCAGACCCAATAGCAGCAGTCTCTCACGTAAGTCACAGACTGCCTAAGGGGTCTGCTAGGGCTATTCCGCGGTCTGTCACATAAGTCACAGACTGCCTAAGGGGTCTGCTAGGGCTATTCCGCGGTCTGTCACATAAGTCACAGACTGCCTAAGGGGTCTGCTAGAGCTATTCCGCGGTCTGTCACATAAGTCACAGACTGCCTTAGTGGTCTGCTAGGGCTATTCCGCGGTCTGTCATGTAAGTCACAGACTGCCTAAGGGGTCTGCTAGGGCTATTCTGTGGTCTGTCACATAAGTCACAGACTGCCTAAGGGGTCTGCTAGGGCTATTCCGCGGTCTGTCACATAAGTCACAGACTGCCTAAGGGGTCTGCTAGGGCTATTTCAGGGTCTGTCACATAAGTCACAGACTGCCTAAGGGGTCTGCTAGGGCTATTCTGTGGTCTGTCACGTAAGTCACAGACTGCCTAAGGGGTCTGCTAGGGCTATTTCGTGGTCTGTCACATAAGTCACAGACTGCCTAAGGGGTCTGCTAGGGCTATTCTGCGGTCTGTCACGTAAGTCACAGACTGCGGAATTGCCCAGATGTAGAATCTTAAAACTTGCAAGAATTATGATTTCAAACTGTATGAATGCTGTAGATGACAAAGGAACTATGGACTAGTTATCATACTAAATATATACTGTATTCAACATATTATGAGTTTTATGACAGGTTTATTAATGACAGTACTGTATTGTAATAATCAGTTCTAATTATTGTATTCTAATATTGTAATTGTCATCAATTTTCCAATTAATGAAACAGTTTGATTTTGTTGTGTAATTAACAACTTCCCCATAGTTTACCCTGTCAGCCAGGCTATCTGGTTCAGGCTAGCGGGGCTTACCGATCTGGTCATCCTGTGTAGCCTGGCCATATGATCCGCTATGTGGTAAAAAAAAGAAAGAAATTCAAGTGGAAATAAGTTGAGGAAAAGCAAAATGCGAAGTGAAATTTGGAGTACATGTAGATGATATAGTGTGTCACTGACAAAAAGGTGGAAAACTGTGTTGGAAAGGAGAAATAATGCAGGGCTTTGTAAGGAAGCAAACGTTGAGATTCAAGAACCTGAAATATTGAATGGAACCCAAATGTCCTGACTTTGAGACAAAGATTCTGCCATTTTTCTTGGCCTATACTAAAATGTTATTATTGAAGTGAGATTTTTAAGAGATATATATGCATATAGGAGAAAATGGAAACATTTAGGAGAAAATGAAAACATTTAGGAGAAAAAGGATACATTTAGAAAGAAGAAAAAAACATTTAGCAGGAAATGGAAAAATTTAGGAGAAAATTGAAACATTTGTGGAGAAAATGGAAACATTTAGGAGAAAATGGAAACATACTGTAGGAGAAAATGGAACATTTAGGACAAAATGGAATCATTTAAGAGAAAATGGAAACATTTAGGAGAACATGCAAACATTTAGGAGAAAATGGAAACATGTAGGAGAAAATGGAAGCATTTAGGAGAAAATGGAAACTTTTGGGAGAAAATGGAAACTTTTGGGAGAAAATGGAAACTTTTAGGAGAAAATGGAAACATTTAGAGAAAATGGATATATTTAGAAGAAAATGAAAACATTTAGTAGAAAATGGAAACATCTTGGAGAAAATAAAAACATTTAGGAGAACATGCAAATATTTGTGGAGAAAATGGAAACATTTAGGAGAAAATGAAACATGAGGAGAAAATTGAAGCATTTAAGAGAAAATGGAAACTTGAGAAAATGGAAACTGGAAAAAATAGAAAGATTTAGGAGAAAATGGAAACATTTAGGAGAAAATGGAAGCATATAGGAGAAAATGGAAACTTTTGGGAGAAAATATAAACTTTTAGGAGAAAAGGGAAGAAGCATTTAGGAAAAAATGAAAACATCTTGGAGAAAATAAAAACATTTAGGAGAACATGCAAACATTTAAGGGAAAATGTAAACATTTAGGGAAAAGAAAATACTTAGGAGAAAAAACATTTAGGACAAAATGGGAGAAAATGGAAACATTTGAGGATGCAAAATTTGAAAAGCATTTAGGAGAAAATGGAAAATGAGGGGAGAAAATGGAAACAGGGGGAGAAAATTGAAGCATTTCTGAAAAAATGGAAAGATTTAGGAAAACATAGAAAGATTTAGGAGAAAATGGACAGAATTAGGAGAAAATGGAAAGCATTTAGGAGAAAATGGAAACATGTAGGAGAAAATTGAAGCATTTAGGAGAAAATGGAAACGAGAGAAAATTGAGGCATTTCTGAAAAAATGGAAACTGGAGAAAATGGAAAGATTTAGGAGAACATGGAAAGATTTAGGAGAAAATAGACAGATTTAGGAGAAAATGGACAGATTTAGGAGAAAATGGAAGCATTTAGGAGAAAATGGGAACAACAGTGATCATATATTTATATACAGTATGTTGATCCGTATTTGAATACACCCCTTTTTGTGTTTGTCTTTTTCAAGTGGTAATGAAAGTGCAGAAGAGCCAGAGCAGCAGGAGTCACATGAGGAGGCAAGTCATTCAGAGCATTCGGAACATTCAGATGCTGCACCTGCCTCAGAATCTGAGGAGGAGAAATTTCACCCTGTTTCTCATTCTGAGGAAGAAGTAGATGTAGAAGCAGAGCCTCACTCTGATGCTTCTGTAGAATCTGCAAAAGACTCTGATAATGATGAGGACACAATCGAAAAAGATGAAGATGGGGAAGATGCGGGGGATGAGGAGGAGCAGGATGAAGAGTATGATGATAATGCTTTTAAGGATGAGGATGATGATGATGACCAGGGTGATGAAGATAATGATAGTGATGATGAGCCAAGAAGGGGACGTGGAGGGGGCAGAAGGAAAAAGATAGCAAGCTCTTCAACTAAAAAGGAAACGTTGAGAGATCTCCAAAGAGTAAGTTCTTAAGATTTGATTCAACTTTACCAGCAGCAGTACATGCATTTGTTAAACAGTAAATCCATTTTTATTAAGAGAAACAGAATATTTTTATTAAATGTCAGACCCCTAGCTTGATTTAAATAGGGACAGGGTGCTAGACTTGTTGAGGGGCACATTAATGCATGTATGAAGCGCTGCGTCTTTTTGGCGCGGAGTCCAGGGGCCCTTTTACAAACAGGACAATTGCTTACTCTGCTATCATTCTGTGTTCTGTATTCATTTATGAGTTTAATTAAGATGAGGTTATAAAAAAAAAAATATATGTATATATTTTTTCTCATAAGGGGCAGGGCGGACCCCAGGGGGCAGGGCAGACCCCAGGGGGCAGGGTAGACCCCAGGGGGAAGGGCAGACCCCAGGGGCAGGGCGAATCCCCAGGGGGCAGGGTGGGCCCACGAGCCACCCCTGTAAAAGAGCAAAGCTAGGGGTCTAAATGTGTTCAAACAAGCAACATCCCTGCAGTTGTCACAATGTGGTTATGTAATGCATAAGTAAAACATTTGAAATCAAGAAAACTCAATTAAGATCCTGACCAAAAATGGAAAAATGCAAAATGACTGATTTCTTCTCAACTCGTCCTCTTTTGAATAGGGCTGCCCCAATATGGGTAAATAAGACATTGATTATAATGGACAAAAATACTGTGTATATCACCATATTGCAATATCTATGTTGTGATTATTAACTTTGAAAAACTACGTAGGTTTTTAACTTGTATATATCATTTATCCAATAAAACCTTAGAGCTAAGACTCATAGATGAATCAGATATGCTGCAAATTATCAAATTCTCATTCACGTAAAATGTTTATGAAATTCTGTTTCACAAACTTTTGCTTTAATAAGCATTGTCCATGTGAAAATGGCATATGACGACTTGTAGGTCAGGGTATTTCTGATATCATGGAAGAAACATTATCGCGATATCGTGATGATTGACATTGCACAAGCCTTGTGTTTGATATTTATTTGTATGAGCATCTTAGAATAACTTAAAGGTGTTATATTACAGTATTGAAAGACAATGCTTGAAGCAAAAGTTAACAGTACAAGCCTTAATAGTAAACAGTAAATGTTTATGTGTAAACTAGTTAAATGTGTATGTATATATATATATTTATATATAGATATCTATATATATATATATATATATATATATCTATCTTTAAAAAAAGTAAAAATCTTTAGAAATGTAATAATTTTTTTATATATATATATATATATATCTATATATATATATATATATATATATATATATATATATATATAATGTGTATATATATATATACAGCTATCTATCTATATATATATATATATATATATATATATATATATATATATATATATATATATATATATATATATATATATATATATATATATATATATATATATATAGATAGCTGTATAAATAGATAGCTGTATATAAATAGCTATCTGAGAGAGAAAGAGATACATATATATAGAGAGATTATTATATATCTATATATATATCTACAGTATACTATCTCTCTACTATCTCTCTATCTATCTCTATATAAATATATCTATATATATATATCTCTCTCTCTCTCTATATATATATATATATGTGTATATAAATCTAAAAGATAAGTTTCACGATTGGCCATTACAAACAAAACAGGAAAAAATGACAATGTCTCTATTTGGTTTATAAAAAATCTGTAGGCTAGAGACATTGTCATTTTTTCTGTTTTATTTTTTTTCTGTTTTATATATATATATATATATATATGTATATATATATATATATATATATATATATATATATATATATATATATATATATATATATATATATATATATATATATATATATATATATATATATATATATATATATATATATATATATATATATATATATTATATTATCTATATACTCTTGTGAATTAAATGAAAGTTTCAGTTTGAACTCTCTGATGAAGCTATTCAAACGTGCTTTTCCAAACTTAAGGAAATTTAAATGAATACACTTGGTCGATGAAGATGACTAATTAATTGTAAACTCCTCCTATTTTCTGATTGTTTTTGTTAGATACCTATAACACTTATCATAGATACCCATAACACTTATCAGGAATGTAAATTGGGAGGAGTAGTCTTCTCCTCTATTGTGACATCATGCTGTAAATTGCTGTTGGTTATTAATTCATTTATGATTTTGTACCCCACAAACATATTACGAAGGAGCTACTTCTTAGGGAGTTGCTCTTGTACATTTGACGAATTGGTTGTTTTCTGAAAAACCGTACACTGGCTTCATGTCTTATGTGGTATGCAGATAGCTCATGGTCTGTAGATATGCCCTATTATTTTTCATGGTGATAATATGCATATTAATGAGTAGGCAGGGCTTAATGTAAAAAACTTGAAATGAAATATATTAACAACTGCTTGTCTGTTTTGTTTCATACGCGGTATATTTATGATAGTAGCTGGCAGACCCCTAGCTTTGCTCTGTCAGAGGTACAGCCCGCCCCGCCTCTCCGTTAGCTCGCCCCGCCCCCTTCTAATCCGCCTGCCTCTCATTAGAAAAAAATGTACCCATTTTTTATTTATTTTTTATAATAGTATCTGGCAGACCACTAACTTTGCTGTTTTAGAGGGGTAGCCAGCCCCGCCCCTCTGCTGGCCTGCCCCGCCACTCTGTTGGCCTGCCCCTTACTCTCTGTTGGCCTGCCTCGCTCTGTTAGCCTGCCCAGCCCCTCTGTTGGCCCGCCCTGCCCCTGTGTTGGCCCGCCCCGCCCCTTTCTCCATTGGCCTGCCCTGCCCCTCAGTTGGCCTGCCCTGCCCCTCCGTTGGCCCACCTCTCCCCCTTTTGATCTGCCCTGCCCCTCAAAAAAAATGTAAACAGTATAAAAATCTTAAAAAACTTAATTATCTTAATCAACCTCATAGATGAATATCTACATGGATACAAAACACTGAATGATAGCATAGTAAACGATTATCCTGTTTGGCTAATGACTGGTCCTTATCAGTCAAAATAGTTTCATTCTGAGGTATAATTATAGCTTAAAATCCAGAGCTTCACCAGGGACTTGAATCTTAACCCTTTGGGGACTGAATATAATTTGGGGATTTTGGGGGATTGAACACTTATAGAGAAAAAATGAAATTTTAAAACTATATTTTCAAACTAAAATTAGAGCAAGTCGGAAGTACTTTTTGAAAAATTGTTGCACAGCAATTAGGAATGTGCATTTTCGTTTGATTTATTTTTAAAGTGATAACATGCCGAAAAGTCTTATGAAATCAAGCCCATTGTTTATGTTGTATCTTGTTGCACACACTTTGTTTATGTTGGCTCTTGTTGTACACTGTGTGTACATACAGTACAGTACTAGGCCTGTTTAGTACAGTAAACAATTAGCACGAGTGGCTTCAGAATCTGCATCATTTTAAAGAAGATATCTGGTGATTTACTCTAACAAACACATCTTTGTAACAAAAAACAAAGAACATTCAATAAAGTATAAAAACCATTCACGAATGACTGCCGGAATCAAGATTTTAAATTGAATAAATAAGCTGTTCGATCAGTGTCAAGTACGCGATTACCGCAGCCATTTTGGAGAGGGTGTTGCAACTAGTACATGTTCTATTCAATAGGCTTCCCGACTACTCATCCATCTTTTCAGCCAAGGCAAAGGCCATCCTCCTTGCCCTCAACTTTATTGAGTACTCTCCGCTTATATACTTTGCCATCTTCTCTCAACTCCTAGGTTGTCCTTCTTTACTCAACATTAAATGGGATAACTCCACATCCTACCTCCGAAGAAAACTCCTTTCGCCCACCCTCTGCAGCTAAAGTATTCTTTTCTTCTGGACACCCAGCCATGTTGGCATCCCTGGCATTGACAGGGCTGATGCAGTCGCTAAGCTTGTCCTCAACCTCCCCCTACCCCATTTCCCAAAACCCTTAATGACATCAAACCGCTTATCGTTTCCCTTGTTTGTGACCGCTTGCAAACCTCGTAGGACTCCCAAATTGATAACAAACTCCACGTCATCCAGCCCACCATTCCGATCAAACCCACCATCCACAACCTCCCTCGTGTCGACAACGTTTATATTACCCGTCTTAGAATAGGTCACACCCACCTCCACTCACTCACACCTTCTTATTGGCTCCCCCCAACACCTCTGCAACAATTGCCATCGCACCCTTACAGTCCATCACGTTCTCCTTGCCTGCCCCCTGTACAACCTTCCCAGAGCTTCCCTCGTTCCCCACAACTCAATTGCCGAGTTCTTCCAGAAAAACCCTCCGGATAAAATTATCTCCTTCCTTTATCATTCTTTCCTCTACAACCATATTTAGTCCTCTCCCACCCCCTCTTTCAACTTTTTTTTTTTTCTTCATCCATTCACCTCCTCTCTCGATCCCAGCTTTTTGACTTTTAGTTCTTGTATTTCTCTCAATCTCCGCCTGTTTTTTTTTTCCTTTTTACTTCTAGAATTCTAACCTCTCAGACACAATTCGACCCTCGTTGTCGTGGTGCCGTTAAGCCCTCATCAAACAAACTAAACATGAGAACATTAAAAAGAGAAAACTTCTTCAACAAATAAAATTATGATTGAATTGAATCCGTAAATTTTATTCCTATTGTATTCCCAATAAATACACTTTCTGTAGACAAATGTCTATCAAGATTGCGGACTTCTGTCTTTTAACACCTGATCATTTGGCCAGATAAATGTCGAGTGTGATGCATTGTTGTTAGAGTGCTCCCTTGTTTAAGCACTGAATAGTAAGATGGCCGACATCGGCCGCAATTTAGAGCTTAAAGATAATCCACAATTATATTTGCTATAAAGCCACACAAGTGGACAAGATATTGCTTTTGGTGCATTTAAGGAATTATTACAAGACATTTTGAGGATGTTTTTACTATGCAATGTGAGTATGTGGTGGTCAGAATAACATTGTTGCCATCGGCAAATGGGCTTAGCATTGTTTGTGACGATGATCAGGCCTAGCACACTGTATTGTGCTGGTATTCTGGCCTAGCACACTGTATTGTGCCCGTATTTTGATGACTGAGTTCGTCACGACGGACAAATCAAAGTTATTGATGCTGTAATGGGAAAATATATCGATTTTCTTTGAACGATTTGATTCTCAAAGTGAATGGTTGATATATGGGGAATTGCTTGAATTAAAGTTTTGAGGCCGAATTTCGTTTAAACGAAACACCAATTATTGTAACGGTAAACGATCGTTTATTGGTTAACCGATAAACGGTCACATTCCTAGCACCAATTATGTTCAGAACAAACAGCTCTTTCAAATGATACATGAAATAACTTAAATCAATCAATCATATTCATAGTATGGATAATTTATTTTAAAAATGCAAATTTATGCAAATTTAACCAATATTTTATGATTTACCATTGTTTGTTCTGATAGCATCAGAAACCTATGCGGTCATGATGGCATGTGTATGTATATGTGTGTGTGTGTATGTGAAGGCCAGCTTGTAAACGCGATATCTCAAGAGCGATACACTGGATTTATGTCATATTTGGTACACATATAGCCCATGGTATGTACATTAGATGTGCCCTATTTATTTGGTGGTGATATCATGCATATCAATGATTAGGCATGGCTAAATGTAAATATCGTGAGAAGCTATTTGCTAACAACCGCATGTCTGTTTTGTTTCATATGTGGTACAATTATGACATTAGATGGTGTGTACAAGGTGTGAAAACGTTGAATGTCAATAATATGCATAGTGGGGGGCTTAATACGATTTTACAGAAAAGAGCTTGTAAACACTATATCTCAAGATCAATTCATGTCATATGTGATACACAGATATCCCATGGTCTGTACATGTGCCCTATTGTATTTATGTTGGTGATATCATGCATATTAATGAGTGGGCGGGCCTAATGTAGAAATCTTAAAATGCTCTTATTTTCAACAACCGCATGTCTGTTTAGTTTTAAAGATCATTGAATATTCATAACTTTATTATGTTGATCTAAAGTAATATTTTTTTAAATTAACTTAGTACACTTGTACAGTAAGTGGTTATTTCCGTATCCTTTGTATTTCAAGTAATGATAAACTTCTGTAAAGACTCCTATCTCCAAAAGCTTGGATTCCTGCAGCATATTGTGTATTTTAGATTATTTTTATGGCTCATTATTTCAAGTCAAAGGATAGATAACACAATCCATTGTTTCTTTTTTAAGGTGTGGGAAGATTTTCCAGACCTCTATGGTGTGCGGAGATCAAGCAGGTCAAGGAAGGAGGTCGAGAGATTCGCGGCTGCTGCTCCTGTAAGCATTAATTTCTACTTGTTTGTAGTAAGCATATGCTCTCATTAAAGTGTCAAAATCCATAATAGAAACAGGTTTTTAGTTGTTATCAAATTTCGCAAAAGAGTACAGAAATCTCATCTTATTAGATGAAGAATCATACAGCCCCTTTAGTAGCTTAGATCCAGAAAGTGGTGGGGTGTCTGTAACAGAAAGGGACATTAACAAGTTATACCATGCAGCATGATGTTGGGGAATGTTAATTAGAGAGAGAAATATATACAAGTAGTAGTTCACTGTACCAGTATCTGTATATATTACAGAATTAAAAATAGCATGACATGTCATGAATGTCAAATATTTATACAAATTATGTTTTGTGAAGAAATTTAGAAGTTAGGTGGAAGAGTGGAGCACCCCTCTTGGAAAGTTAATTCAACTAGGGTTATGGAATACAGTGTGCCTCATATAAAAAGTTATTTGTATTATTTACCAAATGTAACACTTTTGCTGGTCGTTCTTTCAGTGTAATGGGACTGACATGGTGGAATGACCTATCAGAATATAATAAACTTGCTCAGTCGGTAAACGTTTTGAAGCATCATTTGAAGACTTACCTTTTCAATCAATTTTAGTAGTATCTCCTGTTTTGTTTGTTTTGTATGTGTTGGTCCCATTGCGCTGGAGGAGCGGCTGTTGTTCTTGTTTTGTCATTGTGTTGATGTTTTATTTGTAAAGCGCCACTGAAGATTGCCAGATCGAAGTGTGCGCTATATAAATTTATGGATTAGGATTATTGTAGCAAAATAAAAAAAATGAACAGAAGTTGTGTAAATTAAATGTGTGTTTGGTACTTACATGAATTATTGATAAGACATAATAAGTTCGGTGTTACAGACCTAACTTTCTTTCAAACTGACTAGCTCAATAGATAGAGCATCCGCTTTCCAGCCGAAAGGTTGCTGGTTTTTAACCTAGGTCAAATCTTACCAAAGACTTCAAAAATAGGACCTACTGCCCTCCCTCTTAGTTCTCGGCATTTGGATTGGAGAAGGGTAATAGTACAGCCTTGTGTGCTGCTTAATGCGCCATGTGTTGAAGCTTTGGAGTATGTATACGTGCATGGAAAAGTGCTGTATAAAAACTAAGTATTATTACAAGATCACAGAACATCACAACAACATATGTTATACAGTTTCTAAGGGGTGTTTGCATTGTTATGATCCCTTGCGTTAAATGCCTTTATTTAGTGCTGTTGATTTGCGATTAATTTACTAAACGTTTAATACCCAAAATTTGTGAGCATTCCGCCTGGATTTCAGCATGCATGATGCAGTACTGTACAGTACCTTAGTAACGTAACTAATGTAGTGTAGTGTACACAAATGAATACACTGTGTAGTCAGGTAGTACTGCACTAGCAGTACTGTAGCAGCCATTCTCAACTGCAATCTGTAGTGTAGGTCCACTATGAATAACTATTTATGTTAAGTTATTGTGTACGGACCATCTTGAATTCAAATTCTTAAATATTGCTGAAAGGAAATTTACTTTTACTTAGCCTAGATCAAGATTTTTTTTTGTAATAAAAAAAGCACAGTCTCTGATACTGTTTTAAGCTTTGCCAGGGTCCAGGGCCTGTTTTTTTGGTTTTGTAAGGGGGCGGTGGGGGTGGGGAGATCAATTCTCGATCAACTGAGCATGGCAGGTATGCTGTACGTACCATCATAAATTTTCTTGATTTATGCGTATGATTTGTTAAACAATATCATTACTGAAAGAAAATTAACTTTTGATTAAAGAAACTTTTTTTTCTTTAACAATCACTGTGCAACTATTTAGGCCCTATCTTTTTTTAGGAGAGTTGAACAATTCTTGATGAACTGAACCTATTACGGGTAGGCCTACACTGCTACTGTGTTTTTTTGTAACTTTAAACTTCCATCTCAATCACTTGCACAACTTGCAGCCACCTTGGCCTATGGCCTGTTATTTATTTATGTTTTCATGCAAGTGCCAGAGTTTTTATCTATTGATCTACCGAACATTACAAGTACACCAGAGGTTGCGTGAAAAATTTTTGCGTGGCATATTTGCTTACGACAAGCCCTTGGAGTTTGGCATATTTTGTCAATTTGCCGTCGTATGTACAGGGCATTGCGTAATGTACAGGGCATTGCGCGCTAGCGAAGCATGCAAGTAATTGTTAACACAACCTCGCTAGAGTGAATGAAAATAGCGCTTAAAATACCAAAAACATTACAAAATCGGACTATTATTATCATAAAAAATATTACGAAAAAGTTCATACCCAATCCTTGTATAATGTTGATTGTTGAGTCATGAAATTTGGGTTAACAATCCCAAAATAAACTAGAAAATACTTTTGTTTATCATATCCAAACTTTCATGAGGTTTTAGTGAACTTTTTACCAATTGTCAACGATAATATACTATTCATATCTTGAACACGTCTACTTCTTTACAGTATAGTAACTTGACTTGCAGACTGATCACTTCACAGATACACCATCAATACAATACAGGAGGAAAGTTAAATCCTAGCTAATAATATCGTTGACAATTGACAGCCTGCATCCAAAACAACATCAAAACTTTCACATACACTGTACAGTGTACGTACATCATGCATAGGGCCTATGTATCAGCCTATATGTGTTTATGGCGGCACTACGGGCATGTTGAATCATTCGGCCGTTAGTCTCGTAGTTGTGTCATTTTTCTTTTATTTATGAGTAATTCAAAATCATTTTTGTGTGAAATAAAACTTTGAATCGCATCAGAGAGGTAAGATGTTCATGATTTTAGTTATGTTAATGAAAAACTGTGGCGTAAAATTCCACATGCTATATCTAAATCTTACGATGCAGGTACAACCTGTGTCGTAAGAAATTTCAGCCATGGCCTAATATACGACAAATTTGTCGTTAACGCGATCTCTGAAGTACACTGTTATTGTGTGTGTACCATCATGAATTGTCTTGATCTGTGTGTATAATTTTAGTAATGATATTGCTGAGAGAAACTTAACTTTTAATTAAATATTTTTTTTTTATTTTATCACATTTTTTTTCTTTTCTTTTTCATTTTCATAAACTAATTATGCATTTTATGCTCATACTTTAAACATTTTATTAATATTCATAATAAATTAATTCATTGACAATTGATTACATATAGTAGTTAAATGTTTGTATTATTTCAACATTTTAATGGAATATTACAAGTTCATTCAAATTAGTTTTAATCAAATTAAATGCATCCAGTTTTGAGCAATGCCATAGTAAGTAAATAACCCAAAATGTGTAGAATTTTAGTTAATCTCACATGATTATTAATGATTTTTTTTAATTACGTGTTTGTTTATCTTGTTATTTAAATTATGCTCACAGTTTAGCTAGAAACTTACAACTGTCAGCTTAATTATTTATTTGAAGCACACCGAAATAATTTCAGATTTGCACACTTTGACCCAATCAGTGAATTGTCTCACTTTTTGTCAATGTTAATTAATTATTTAGATCATTAATTAGACTTTCCCTTTGTTTATTATGTCCTTAGATGCTAATTCTATACATGGCAAAACCATTGCTAAAAACACAGTTTCTTTAGTTTCAAAACTGCATTTAACTCAAATTTAGCAAATTTTACATTAAAACACATTTGTCCCTACTTTTCCAAATTAGTGTATGTTATGGTTTGTTTACACTTTAATTATGTCAATTAATTCTTTAACGATGTCATATTATTAATCATTTATTGTTTTAAGTTGGAAAAGAATATTGTACAGAACAAGAAAATACTTGATAGCAGTGGTAAAGTAACATGTCCAAACATTTATTATGCTTTTAAAATGCTTGATTTTTCAAAATTGACCTAAATTTGGCCAAATGTGGTTGTTGTGGAAATGATCATCAACAACTTAGAAATTAGCAGATTTAAAAAAATCAGATTTAAATTACATTTAAAAAGATCAATTATGACAAAAATAAAATTGCTTTTAAAATAAAACCAGTCAGATGGTTTTTGCACTGCCATTGGTTGAACTATGATATCATTGATGTCTAGTTTGTGTTTTACAATGTTTTTCAGTGTTGCTAATTGTCACTGTACACTACACTAGGCCACCCATATAGTATTTCCATGATTAATCGCTTTAAAGTTTTACTAAACGTTTTTGAAGACTTACAAGCGATTAATTGCTAATGTCAACAGTACTACCTTTAATGCATGACCAGTGATTATTCAGTTTATTCCATTTTCAAAATAGGTAAAAAAAAATATAAATTGATAAAATATATGTAATTATTTCTCATTCTTAATTTTATTATATGCAATTTTATTAATTTTATGCATTTTAAATAATCTTAACAGATTTTATGCAAATAATAATATTTTGGCATTGTGTTTTTATACGTATTTAAAGCGCAATCCAAAGGACTGTGTACTCGCGAATGGCCCTCTTAATGCAAATGCCTTATAAAATTTTAGAATCATTAATTAGTGGATAGATAAACAATTGGAAAGAATTTAGAAAAAAGCAATTCTTGTTGTTGCATTGTATCTCTGAGGCTAAGTAAGGTTCATTTGTTTCTACCCAACTTTCAAGGTTGATGAGGAACCTGAAGAACCAAGGAAAAGACGGAATAGCTCAGGAAGACAGTCTTCTGGTGGCAGACCAAGGGGCAGAAGGCCGTAAGTTTGTCCACCTACAATTACTGTTTAAATAAGATCTATGGATGCATTGTGAAATTACTACTAAGCCATCAAAATATTCAAAACAAATACCAACATTAGTTAAGTTTTGCCTGTTTGCAGTCTTTTGAATTTTCAGTACAATAAACCCAAATCAACAATTACCATCTTTTCTTGTTCATTTGTTTTTTAGATGAAAATTAATGGAAATTAAATCAATCCAAACTTTCTTTTAAGATGTACACTTTGAACAGTTGCAACACTTATTTCAACGTATAGAACAAGGCAAGCCCTTATTAATGTTTGATATACTGTACATCAAAATAATTTCTTGATTTTCCAGATCGCAAAACTGGGTGAAAAAGAAAGAGACCGATAGTTCCGATGAAGAGGCGAGCAGTGAGTCTGACTTTGAGCCAAGCATGAGGAAAGCACCCTTGAAACGAGGAGGAAGATCAGCTGCTGGTAGAAGTAAATTCTTTCTTGTGCATGCTTATTTATATACACCAAGATATTTCAGATTAATGAATATTCATGAAGCCTAATAAGGAAAAAAAATATTTTAATTAATAGGTTTAGCTTTGTGAGTCATTCCAGTTTTTGTATGATTAATTTAAACTGAATGAAAAATGTATTTTGAGAATAGAAATTGAAATGTGTCCATATGATCATTTAGGCCCTGAATTTGTTTGGAAATCTTTTTACCCCTCAGCAGATTATGTCAATTGATGGGATATATTGTTGACATTGAACTTGTGCAAATTTCTTTCCATGAAATTTAATGTGGTAATTTTCAACTCATTGGTACCATTGTTGAGTTTTCAAATAAATGTCCCTTAGCCATTTAATTGATTTCTTTATGTAAAATTTAGGAGGTTTAGCAATCAGTCAGATACTTGTTTAGAGACCCTTTAGTTATTAATTATTTTCTGCAGAAGAATAACAAACATTGTTGTGATGTCTGATTTCTTTTCTTTCAGGAAAAAATTCAATGCCACCAAAAGTCAAAGTGAAAAAGACCCTTACAAGTTCCGAGGAAACTGACAGCAGCCAAGAAGAAAAACGAGCGTCTAACAGAAGCAAAGCTGCCATCAGGTCAGAACCTATTCCTCCCTTTTAAAATGATGTGAATCTGGATTTAGAGCGTGATATCCCCTTCCTTCTGCCAAGCTGCCATTTGGTCCTGTGCTCTTTCACTATTTCCATCAAATCATCACGCTACCACCCACATTCTCTACTGAACAACAGAATATAAGCTTCTAAAAACCCTAGCGTGAACCAAAAAGGGCAGGGTGGCAATGACGACAGGGGAATTTGGCAAGGGCCATGCAGCCTGAATTTGTGGGCATTTCAAACATAACTAAGAGAGGAATCAGTACAATTATGTAGTACATCTGCGTCTTCTTGTTTGGGTGGGGACTAATCAGCATCAGAATAAGGTAAAGCAATTTTTAAAGTAAAATTTTTGATTTTGAAAAGGAGCAGGGTGGAAGAAATAGGGGCAGGGTGGAAGAAAATAGGGGCAGGTGGAAGAAGGGTTGAAGAAAATATGGAAGAAAATAGGGGCAGGGTTGAAGAAAATAGGGGCAGGGTGGAAGAAAATAGGGACAGGGTGAAAGAAAAAATGGAAGAAAATTAGGGCAGGGTGGAAGAAAATAGGGGCGGGTGGAAGAAAATAGGGGAAGGGTGGAAGAACATAAGGGCAGGGTGGAAGAAAATAGGGGCAGGTGCAGGGGAAGAAAATAGGGCAGGGTTGAAGAAAAAAGGTTTAGGGCAGGGTGGAAGAAAATAGGGGCAGGGTGGAAGAAAATAGGGACAGGGTGGAAAAAAAAGGGCAGGGCGGAAGTGGAAGTTTAAAAAATAGTGCAGGGTTGAAGAACATAGTGCAGGGTTGAAGAAAATAGGGGCAGGGTGGAAGAAAATAGGGGCAGGGTGGAAGAAAATAGGGGCAGGGTGGAAGAACATAAGGGCAGGGTTGAAGAAAATAGGGGCAGGGTGGTAGAAAATAGGGACTGGGTGGAAGAAAATAGGGGCAGGGTTGAAGAACATAGTGTAGGGTTGAAGAAAATAGGGGCAGAGTGGAAGATAATAGGGGCAGGGTGGGCATCTCTCTAAAAAGGCTAACCCTGGCCCTACTTCTACAGTTGAGATAAAGACATGACCAAACTGCATTGCCACTTGCATTTTTTATAATTTCCAACCCTTTTCCCCAGGTTTTTCACCATACTAGCATACTAGCATATCATCATACTTGCTATCTTTTCTCTCTTTTTACTTTGTGTTTTCATCTTGCTGGCACATATTGACTTCAGATGCTGAACAAACCCCTTTAGAAATATTGGATTTTGCAGACACGTAGCTTTATTTAAAAAAGGGGCAGGGTGCTAGACTTGTTGAGGGAGGGGTACATTAAAGTCGCGAAGTGCTGCGTCTTTTCAGCATGGAGTCTAGGGCCCCTCTTAAGGCTCAATCACATGGTGAAGAAGCTCTGGGATTTTAGCTATAATTATACATCTCAGAATGAAGCTATTGTGACTGATAAGGACCAGTTATTAGCCATACAGGACAATTGCTTACTATGTTAATTTTTTCCCCTCCTGATGGGCATGGCGGACCCCCAGGGATAGGGCTGACCCCTAAGGACAGGGCAGACCCCCAGGGGGGTATGGAGGGGCGTGGCGGGCCGCCCCTGTGTAACAGCAAAGCTAGTGGTCTGATTTAAAGTTATGGCAGGAAGCATTTGGCAGTTAAATCCTAGTCTAGTTTAGTGCTGTCATGACATATCGATTATTGCGATATCTATTTGCCTACGACATAAATACGCCTCTCGCGACATATTGTGATACCAAAATCTAATACTCAACTAACACATTTTTGTGCGACTAGGCTAGGCTACTTCGTACGTTACTATTCTAACATTACAGTACTAAATCTAAAAGTTAAGTTTAGGCCATTAAAAACGTGCAAAATAATCGTGAAACATAAAAACAACTAATTAATTTGTGATCCGTCACCACACACTGGCATGCTCCGATGTAAGTTGGCAAAAAGAACAAAAATTGGTCCAGAATGTGCCACTCAGGCTCTACTTTGATGATCCATGGTCACGTTGGCGGAATTACTGTGATGAATGTAATAGTCACGCGATCATGTCGTCCGCCAGATCTGCAAATCATTTGTTCTTGCGTTCATCATATCATGGAGTAAATTGTAACTCCATGATCATATAACGTTAGTGATATTAACAATTTGTGTCGTGAGTCAGTTTTCTTGAAAATTATCGCGATATACGATATATCGCGATACTATGATATATCGCGATATATTTCTCCACCATAATCGATACGTAATAGAGCCATGTCGTGACAGCACTAGTCTAGTGTTATTTACTGTAAACAGTAATGCATTTCATATGTATATGTTTAGATTAATGTTTCAAAAAAATGGAAAAGATATTTTTGTATTTGTAAAAAAGCATTGATGATCCATTGTTGAAAGAAATGTCACATTAATTCCTTGAATAACCCATTTAGTTCCACTTTACATGAAAGGACGGAGTTTGTTATAGTAGTATAGTATTTGATGTAAGTAGAATCATGCTCAGTTGAAGATTATTCATGGATAAAGAACCAAAGGTTAATTGCAACATTTAATTTCCATTACTGACAACAGAAGCTCTGGTTAACACTATTGGTAAAATGAGAAAGAACATCTGTGTTAAATTGTGGTTAATTGTCAGAACATTTGTTTCAAAGTGTTATAGTATCATTTATGAGGATGGATATCATGATTGTATTGAAAATAAACAAGGTCAGTGCGTTTAACGTGAGAAGCAACGCTTAATTTGGGTGAAAGTTTGTTCTAAGCATGCCAAAAGAGGGAACATGTAAGCATGCCAAAAGAGGGAACATGTAAGCATGCCAAAAGAGGGAACATGTAAGCATGCCAAAAGAGGGAACATGTAAGCATGCCAAAAGAGGGAACATGTAAGCATGCCAAAAGAGGGCATGCCAAAAGAGGGAACATGTAAGCATGCCAAAAGAGGGAACATGTAAGCATGCCAAAAGAGGGAACATGTAAGCATGCCAAAAGAGGGAACATGTTTCTCTAAAGAACTCATTTTCTGGTTTAGTTGGGATACAGCTAGAAATAAGTCAATTATAATTGGCTTGTAGGCTCGGTGGTAAATTAAAATAATTAGTTTGTAAATCCTTTGATGTTTGCGATGCATTTTAATTGTAGCTGTTTTGAGTATATTGTGAAAATTGCTTTTAGAGATAAATTAGTATAGTTAGTGCTCTTTTAGAGGTAAAATGATTAAATTAATTAAGCACATTTGACACTTAGGTGATTACAAAGACAGTGACAGGTTTTAGGATAAGATCTTACCATTTACCACCAACAGTTACAAGGAAGACAGTGCAGAAGAAACAGATTCCGATGACATCATCGAAGGTTCTAATGCCCAGCCAGAAGAGGATGATGGCACAGAAATGATAGAGAAAGTCCTCAGCCGGCAATTGGGCAAGAAAGGAAGTAGGTCCATTCATCTCGTCATGGGAACTAAGAATCAGAAGCTAACATTAAGAGAGAAATGTTACCATTACATGGCATGCACATACTGATTTTAGAGACTAAGTTGATATCTGAAAGAATTATGTTGAATGAAAGTATTCTGCTGAAAGCGAAAGTTTTTGGTTGATAATTTTTCTATTTTGGATCAGCAAATATTCATTTTCAATTGTTAAAATTTGTAATTTGTTATGTAGATATACGACATACAAGATTCTGCTGAAGTGAATAAAAGTAAGACCTTGTCAAACTTGTTCTGACATTGTTCAGTTTACCAGGAGCGAAAAGCTTATATGTGTATGTGAAGATGTGGCAGTATGATATAGAGTACAAGCTATTTCAGTAAGGACAATTTTATGTGGGATAAGTTGGGGCTGTGAGAGTGACATGTTCATAGTTTTATCATGATTCTAAAAAGCTTCCAATTTTTTATAATTTATTTTTTTGCTCAGATAGATTTTGCTTCAGTTGGTTTGTTGATTTTGATCTCTATCTATCTATCTATTTATATGTATATATATATATATATATATATGTATATATATATATATATATATATGTATAATATATATATATAATATATATATATATATATATATATACATACATACATATATATATGATATATATATATATATACATACATACATATATATATAATATATATATATTTTTCTTATTTATATATATAATATATATATATATACATACATACATATATATATATATATATATATATACATACATACATACATACATATATATAATATATATATATTTTCTTATGTATATATATATATATATATATATATACATATATATATATATATATATTTACTTATATAAATCATCAGCAAAGCGGTGAGAGTGCTTCATGATCTTTAACAGTTCAGAGCAGTTTTATATAAAATTGCAATTAAAATTGCAATTTAAATGATTATATATATATATATATATATATATATATATATATATATATATATATATATATATATATATATATATATATATATATATATATATATATATATATATATATATATATATATATATATATATATACCTTATATATATATATATATATATATATATATATATATATATATATATATATATATATATATATATATATATATATATACCTTATATATACACATATTATGTATATAATATATATATAAACAAAGTTTTTTGCATCTTTTATTTTCAGAAACTGGCAACATGACTACCGTCTACTGCATTGAGGCGGAGGGAGACCCCAGTGATGGTGTAGAACTGGGATCAGAGGAATCAGAAATGCATTACCTCATCAAGTGGAAGAATTGGTCCCATTTGCACAATACATGGGAGTCAGAAGAGAGCATCAAGGAACAGCGCGCTCGAGGAGTCAAGAAATTGGATAATTTTATTCAAAGAGAGGATGAAGTACAAGCATGGTGAGAAAACTTACATTTTCTTTTTGAGACTAAAAACAAGCGTTGACATTAGGGTTTAATTTTGGGTATTTATTATTATTTTAATTTTCGGGGGTGGGAAGGGGGAGAGTTATCTGCAGGGAGAACTTGAAAATTGTATCTATTCTGTGATTTCCTGTTGAGCATTATTAATTCCGGTCTGCTTGCCTATTTCAAATTTGTGCAGCTTTGGTATGCAGTAGTTATAAGTGTTTATTGTGCGCAAGGGATTTTGAGTTACCCAGTGGGCTTTGGGTGTGGGACCTGAGTTGTGATGTAGGGGGGGGTATTTGGAAAAATGTGGTAAGGGATTTTGCAAGATAGGGGAAGGCAATTGGAAAAATGGGGGTAGGCAATTGGAAAATTGGGGTAGGCAAGTGGAAAATGGGGTGGGCAATTGGAAAATAATGGTACAGATGTTGAAAATAGTGGTGGGGGACTTCACATCTCGAGATCATCTGGCATTGCAAGTTTTGAAGTATTTAAAGATCACAGTTTCTTAAAATAATTGAATTTTGAGTCTTGTGTAAACAGACATTCTAAACGTTGGCAGCCATTAAATAATATATAGGTAATGGATAACATATAGACAAAATGTAGCTTGAAACATCACGTTGGTAGACTTAACTATTATTATCCCCTCACCAATGAAGTTGGTGAATGGGGATATGGGTATTTACTGTTCATCTGTCTGTGCGTCCGTCCGTCTGTGCATACATTAGTCCATGCAGAAGTCTAGGGTTGGAAAGGGTAGGTGGATGGATGACAAGAGGCACACAAGGGTAGATGATGCTAGGTGTGTTGGAAATAATAGACGTATGGGGTTGGTAAGTGAATGGAGGATGAAGTGAATGGGGTATTGAGGATGATAGGTGGGGTGGGTAGGGTGAATGGGTGGGTAGCAGTGAATGGGTTGGAGTAGCAGTGCTGGTAGGGTAGGAAGTGATGATGTGGGGCATGATGTGTGAAAGATGGAGGAATTGGTGATCGAAGACCAAGTTGAAAGTGCATGGGGGATACAGAGCAAGATTGAAATGGGAGGTGGAAGGTTTATAATATCTTATCAGTGGCAACGGAATTTATATCATTTTGCAATGTCTTTAATTATAAATACAGTTCATCCACCCGCTCCTAGGTTACTTCATATTTGTTGTTTGTTTTATTGTATTAAGAATCTATCGTCAAAGTATTGAGATTCTGTTTTAATCAATTTATGAACTACTTTTGCAGGAAAAACAAAGCTTGTCCAGAAGATGTGGAGTACTTTGAGTGTCAGTATGAGATGACCATGCAGTTATTCCAACAGTACCAGGATGTAGAGAGAATCATTGGTATGTGATTCTCAGATCTAGTTAAAATTGACCATTCCGGCCGTTATAACCTCGGGGGAAAAACAGGAATTGCGGGAAGATATTTATTGATTTGTTTTTCTTCTAGATTTCTTGAGTAAGCAACAGTAAATGTGTGCTCTATAAACATTCCCATGTAATTGTGTGATGAATAGTACATTAATTTGTGAAATAGGGAGCATATAAAGATGTATTTACTACATTAATATTATTTCTCTTACGATTTTTTGTGTGAAAGTTTTCGATACTTTTTTTCAGAACATTTGGAAATTTTGTACTAAATTCCAACTCTGGTGGTTCTTATCAATATTACAGAAAATAGTTTGGCTCGTGAAAAATTGTTCCAGGTTTGGCATAAAATGATAAAGCTAATTTTGTTATTAATTCCATTCTTCAAAATTTGTATTCATGCAACAGAAATGATGTATTTGGAATTGTTTCTTGAATGGTGAACAAATATTTACTATTGTGTTACGATGTGTTGAGATGTTTTCAATTCAAAGAAGTATAGAACTGTAATGTCTGATGTAACGGATGCTTGTGGTTCATTCAGTAGTGGTACATTCAAAAGATGGATACCTCTGGTCACTTAAAGGATTAGGTCAGAGGTCAAGCAAGTCTATTGTATATGAAAGAGGACTTAAAAAGAAACATAGTGAAGGAAGCACTCAAGAATTCTATTCCGTTGAGGAGATATTCAAATTTAAAGCTCTATCTTATCTTATGTAGAAATGACTGGTGTAGTGAGTTTAATGTTTGGTATCGTTTGTGTAGAAATGACTGAAATCAGACTAGTTGTGAGGTCATAACCTCAGATTCCTCAAAGTCTTTATGTATTTTATCATATTTTGTCCTGCAATTTTGTTGCTTAAAAACCATGGGATATATCAAAAAAGTAGTAAGACTGAATCTAGGAAGGGTGTTTATAATATGTCACCTGAAAAAAGTTCGAGGAAATATTATTTAAATAGTAAAAATTGGACAAATTTTCTTTAAAATTCATTTAAATTGTTACAAATGTGAGGATGACGACACCAACTTTCCATAGTAGACTTACTACACCAGTCATTTCTACAGATGAGACAGCTTTAAACGTGAATATCTCGTTAACAAAATAAGAGTTTCGAACGCTTTCTTCACCATTTTGTTTCTTTTGAATCCTCTTTCATACAAGATGGACTTGCTTGACCACTGAACTAATTCTTTAAGGGAATAAGATTTTGCCATGTTTTCTTCACTATTTTGTTTCTTTTATATATATATATATATATATATATATATATATATATAGAGATATAGATAGGAGTATTCCTGTAAGAAACCGTTAAGAAACTATTGGGTCATATTTGTGCGAAACAACTATAATAGTTATTTATATTAGTGCTGTCATGACATGTCGATTATCATGATATCTCTTTTCCACGACATGAAATATGCCTCTTGCGACATATTGCGATACCAAAAACTAATGCTCAACTAAGAAATTTTCACGTTACTAGGCTAGGCTACTTCGTACGTTACAATTCTAACATTATGGTATTAAATCTAAAAGTCAAGTTTAAGCCATTAAAAACGTGCAAAAATACCGTGAAACAAAAAAAAACTAATTAAAAATCGTGTTCCGTAATCCCTCACTGGCACGTTCCAATGAAAGTTGGCAAAAAGAAAGGAAAATTGGCCCAGAACATGCGTCTGAGGATCTCACTTTGATGTTTGTGGTCACGTTGGCTGAATTACCAAACATATGCGTGATGAACGTAATAGTCACGTGATCATGTCATCTGCTAGATCTGCAAATTATTTTTTTCTTGCGTTGATCATAAAAGAAGTAACAATTTGTGTCATGAGTCAGTTTTCTTGAAAAGTATCGCGACTCACCAATATATCGCGATATTTTTCTCTCTACTATAATCGATTGGTAATAGAGCCATGTCGTGACAGCACTAATTCATATGCAGTAAAGAGTACTTGTTTATCAATACTTTTCTTTCAGCTCACACAAACCAGAAGCAGCCTGGAGACTACCAATCAGGGTTCCCGGACTACATGTGCAAATGGCGAGGTCTTCCATACTCCGAGTGCACCTGGGAAGACGGAGAGCTCATCTCCAGAAAGTTTCAGTTTTGTATAGATGATTACCACCAACGAAATAAATCTCAGCATATTCCATCCAGAAGTTCAAAGGTCAGTCACTGACTGGAGAGGTTTAACCCTTACTCTACCACCCGGTGATATTCTCGCTGTCTTGGGCGCTCCCTCCGTCTTTGACTCTGCCTCCCAGGCGCATTTTCAAAAAAGTGCTGGTAGAGTAAGGGTTAATCAACCCGCAACAAGTGCGCCAACTTGAAAATATATGCAGCGTGGACCCGGTAGGCGGCCCACCGGGACACTGAGGCGGAACGAGCCTGACTCTGCTGCTCAGCAGACAGAGGACCCTTCAATAATTTGCCTGTGATTAACTCTTACTTTACCATGCAGCGTTATTATTGCCATTTTGGGTGCCTTGTCTTTGACTCCGCCTCCCAGGCGCATTTTCAAAAAGATGCTGGTAGAGTAAGGGTTAAATGCCTGAACCTCTTTTACAGAATCTGTATTTTTGGGAAACTTTAGATAATGCTTTTTTCCCAACATTTTCTTTTTCTTAGCTATCATTACAAGTATGTGTTAACTGAAAGGTAATACTTTGATCTTCACAATGGCCCACATAATTTTGACACTAAAATATGCAAATTAGCTCATCTAATATTGCATGCCCAGTGAACAAAACTGCCTAACTTTGTGTTTATGATAGAATTGATGAAATGTTGATAAAAAGTTCTTTTTAATGATAACACTCACGATTTTTTTGGAAGTAGGAACAATTGGAATATGCAAATTGTGGGAAAGCTTTAACCAGAAAATGAAGTTTTCTTGTTTATGGGATCTTTAAAATGTTGAAAAACAATTGTATGATATTCATAAGGTTGTTTATTGTTTTTGCATACTAATTAATATGCAAATTACCTCAAAATAAGGAATGAAGTAAGATATGAGAATCATATTCATGGTCGGGAAAATGCAAATATCATCTCACCTTTGACTGATTTTCTGATGAAAAAGAGTTTCATGACCCAGATAATCTTTTCATTCTAAAAAGTAGACATATTCTCGCTTAAGATGGTCGATATCTTTGTAATATAAAGTAAAATATTCTCTATTATTTACTGTAGAAATGTATGAAATGCTGTGTATGGTCATGATTTTGTGCAACAGGTATAGGGGATTTACACATACTAGTCAACAGGCCTGAAAAGAATTTTTTTTAAACGCACTGATTTACCTTTACTTGAGACTGCCTCCTTCACTGTTCACCTCTCTCAAGCTCTTTAATAAAGTCTTTCCATCAACCAAAATATTCGCAAAGTTGCGTATCTTTGGAAAGTTGCAATGGTATTTTTTTTTTTGTGTGAGGGAGCTATGCATCAATATAGTAGTTCATTTGAAAGCTGGCTTCAAGGTCTTATAAAATAGCGGAAAAAACATTCCGTTCTGATTTTCCATTCAAGAGCTAGATTTTTTTGAAAATGTAATGGACCAAAAATGGTAGATAACAGTGTAGAATGCCCAAAATTTCAAATTTGATAGAATGATAGTATTTGGTATCCATGAATGACTTTGACCAAAATTAAAGTTAAAACTTTTTCATCCGGAATATTTACCAATTTTTGGAAAATTTGGGTGAAAATTACTAATGTTTGACTCTATTTTACTCAGAAAATCTCAATATGACCTCCATCACTAACGCTTAGAATATGAAAGAATAGAAGTTCTTTAAAATGTTATACAAAGTACTTCCGTATCAGTTTGGTATGGTCCCGAAATTATTTATTAAAAATGGCAAAATTCATGTTGATCCAGCGTTTAATGGTTGAAGGTGGAGTTCCTTGTCATGTGGGACAGGGTGGATTGGCATGTGGGACAGGGTGGGATGGCATTGTGGGACAGAATGTGGGACAGGGTGGGATGGCACTTGTGCAAGGGTTGTTAAAAGTTTGTGAAATATTGCAAACTGCAATGCAACAAGTTTTTGAGGAATATGATTCTGAATATTGATATCTTGTCTTTTTTGCTTGATAGGTTTTAAATTCAGACCGAGGTTTGTCACTTTAAAAGATCAGCCATTATACATTGGTAGTGAAGAATTGAGATTGAGAGATTATCAGCTGGATGGGCTAAATTGGCTGGCTCATTCATGGTGCAAGTAAGTTGAAACAAATCTAGCTTAGTATTTTACGCACAAAAAAGGCATTATGCCTTATTTCGTTCAGCTTAGACTTAAATAGAATGCATGAATCTGGAATACCTGGTTTTGATATGGTAACAAGCAAGTTCAGATGCTTGTTTATTAGGGATGCTACCTGTCATTATCCTCATACCCAGTAAACAGCAGCAATATTTCTAATCTGTTTAATGTGTAAAACGGTTTAGGACAGAATTTTAAGGAATCACCCTTTACCCCAAGTTATCATTTGTACCTCACAAGGTATAGAGCACGATTTCTTAATTAATTTTTTTAAGGGCCACCATTTGACAACAGCCTCAGGCTGCGGGCCAATCATGTGGCAAAACCAGCATAATTAACATGACAAACAAAACCCGTCAAAACAACCCCTGAATACAAACAAGCTGAGAGCACACGTGATAAGGATGTACGCCAGATGTCGGGGTTCTTTTATCCACCTTCCTTTGACACGCCCATTTTATAGCGGGTGTAAAGATAACATTTTATTTGATAAATCACGATGCTCTAGTGCGCTGATCTGCTTTGGAGAACCCCCAAAATAACGAGGATTTGACAGGCCCATGAGTCTGCCCATTTTATAGCGGGTGTAAAGATAACATTTTATTTGATAAATCACGATGCTCTAGTGCACTGATCTGCCTTGGAAAACCCCCAAAATAACGAGGATTTGACAGGCCCATGAGTCTGCCCATTTTATAGCGGGTCTAAAGATAACATTTTATTTGATAAATTACAATGTTCTAATGCGCTGATCTGCCTTGGAAAACCCCAAAATAACGAGGATTTGACAGGCCCATGAGTCTGCCCATTTTATAGCGGGTCTAAAGATAACATTTTATTTGATAAATTACAATGTTCTAATGCGCTGATCTGCCTTGGAAAAACCCCAAAATAACGAGGATTTGACAGGCCCATGAGTCTGCCCATTTTATAGCGGGTGTAAAGATAACATTTTATTTGATAAATTACAATGTTCTAATGTGCTGATCTGCCTTGAAAAACCCCCAAAATAACGAGGATTTGACACGCCCATGAGTCTGCCCATTTTATAGCGGGTCTAAAGATAACATTTTATTTGATAAATTGCAATGTTCTAATGCGCTGATCTGCCTTGGAAAAACCCCAAAATAACGAGGATTTGACAGGCCCATGAGTCTGCCCATTTTATAGCGGGTCTAAAGGTAACATTTTATTTGATAAATTACAATGTTCTAATGTGCTGATCTTGATCTGCCTTGAAAAAACCCCAAAATAACGAGGATTTGACAGGCCCATGAGTCTGCCCATTTTATAGCAGGTGTAAAATAACATTTTATTTGATAAATTACAATGTTCTAATGCGCTGATCTGCCTTGGAAAAACCCAAAAATAATGAGGATTTTGCAATTTTCTCATTCGAATTGATCGGGACGTACTATATATTTTTTTCCACCTTGACTTTTGTTCGCGGGCCAGATTGGATTGTCTGGTGGGCCAGATTTGGCCCGCGGGCCACCTATTAAGAATCCCTGGTATAGAGTGAAAAATTATACATGGAAGAAAAGTGCATGTGGGTCTAATACACAGCAGAATATAACTGATGAAAAGAGAAAGCAGCTTATTTAGAAGCACTTTGTGATCATGTCCTGATCTCATTTGATATTATGTTTTTACCCTTTGTTCATTTATCTAGAATGCCACCCGAAGAACGTAGTTGTTTCTCTTTCCTTTACAGAAAAAACAGTGCTATTCTTGCAGATGAGATGGGCCTTGGTAAGACCATCCAGGTAATAGCGTTCCTCACCTACCTGTATAACGTACACCAGTTATATGGTCCTTACCTTCTAGTAGTGCCACTGTCCACCATGACATCATGGCAACGCGAGTTTGCTGCTTGGGCTCCACATGTCAACGTTGTTGTATACATAGGTGACCTTAACAGTAGAAACGCTGTAAGTTCACGTCAAAAGTTTATTCCATTCAAATTACTTTCTAGGATACTTTTATCTGTACTTTTTGTTCAAATGCTTACAAATTTGAAATGAGAGGTTATTGATGCGTCTATTATTGGGATATTTTTATCATTTGTTTTAAGCAACTGATATCTCTTTTAAATTGTGTTCGTTTTGCATTGATATTTAGAAGGGTATTGCAAGGGATATAGAAGGATATTGCAAGGGATATAAAAGGATATTGCAAGGGATATAGAAGTATATTGCAAGGGATATAGAAGGATATTGCAAGGGATACAGAAGGATATTGCAAGGGATATAGAAGGATATTGCAAGGGATATAGAAGGATATTGCAAGGGATATAGAAGGATATTGCAAGGGATATAGAAGGATATTGCAAGGGATATAGAAGGATATTGCAAGAGATATAGAGGGATATTGCAAGGGATATAGAAGGATATTGCAAGGGATATAGAAGGATAATGCAAGAGATATAGAAGGATATTGCAAGGGATATGGAAGGATATTACAAGGGATATGGAAGGATATTGCAAGGGATATAGAAGGATATTGCAAGGGATATAGAAGGATGTTGCGAGGGATATAGAAGGATATTGCCAGGGATATAGAAGGATATTGCGAGGGATGAAGAAGGATATTGCAAGGGGTATAGGAGGATATTGCAAGGGGTATAGAAGGTTATTGCAAGGGATATAGAAGGATATTGCAAGGGATATAGAAGGATATTGCAAGGGATATAGAAGGATATTGCAAGGGATATAGAAGGACATTACAAGGGATATGTTACATTTGTTACTGATTCTTACTTCTCTGGTATTATATTGGGTATGTATAGTGTCATGCAAAGTGCAAAACTTATGAAATCTTAATTAAAGTTTGGTTTGAAGTGTTAAAAAAATATTAATAATCATAATTTGAGGGAATAACATTTTGTGACAAGAATGTTTGTTATAGTCGAGATTGTTTAATTGGATAAAGCATTTAAAGCAACTTGAACGTTGAAAGACTGAACGGTTCAACAGTTTCCTTAGTTAACTTTATACTATCTTCGCAGAAGATAACGATTGTTGTAGGTGAAGGGGAGGTAAGCCACCCTCACATGTTATACGCAGGGGTGCATTAAGGGCTGTAATTCTCAAAGTGGGAGAGGGGGAGGACATGGGCCATATTTTCCCTCCACGAATTAGTGGAGACAGTGTTTTTTTAAACCTTATATATTTTTTAATATTCTGAAAAGTGTGTGTGGTGGGGAAGGGGGGGATGTCCTTTCTATCCACTCAGGAATTGACCTCTCTGAGTGGGTTGAATGACAGCTTTTTCAACCAATCATCACACAAATTTGCCTAGCAACAAAATCTGTGAACTTAGTGGAGCAAAACTCCTACGCGGTACTGTACACATCTAGCTAGCGGCGCACGCTCATGTAGTCAATGCAATGTACTGCACAAAACACATTTCTGTACATATAGACAGAGTGACGACAAGATGGTGAACAAAACATGTACCTAAAGGATTTGTAAAACTGATTCCTGACCCAGAACGGTTAGGAAACAAATGTTTGTTTATTCTTTTTGCTAAAAACTATAAAGATATAGAGAAGTGCCATAAAGGGATCAAAGCTTGCAGCAGGCCACATGAACATCTAAATGTCATGCTTGATTGATTGGAGTACGTTTGTTTACCCCACCTAGTTACCACGTTGCTATGCTGGGCTCCTAACTCAGAGAGGTTAATTACGGCCCTGGGTGCATTGTTGGGCCATATTCTATATAATTCTAGTATAACCTTGATTTTCCTCCTACAGATCCGAGAACATGAGTGGTGTCATAATGGAAACAGAAGCAAGTTAAAATTCAATGCAATTCTTACAACATATGAAATATTGCTGAAGGACAAGGTAATTATTAGTCATTTTTTCTCTCAAAAGTTTGCTCATTAGTAATTTTGCCTTAAAGATGCTCTGGATTTTAGTGTAGATGCTATGTAGTAAATAGAAATGTAAGGTAGTAGTTTGTGAAGAAAAATAGGGAACACTCATATCCATGCTATAATCTCTGACAAAATTAGTTGTCGAGTTTGTAAACCCCGCGTACCCTGCCACGATGCTGGATTTGAAGAGGAACATCTCAGGATGCTCTCGTTTGAGGCAACATTAAAAGGGGCTACAAGGGGAAAGTGCGACAAGAATGTTGCCCAAGATTGTAGTTGTACTTGGTAAACCTGTATATCACAACACAGGGCTCCCACTGAAACCTTTAATGCAAAGTGGCTCTTTATTTTTCTAAAATGCTCATTAAATCCTTTAAAAACCTTTATTATTTTGTTTTGAGTCATGAAAAATCAAATCACCAAACATATTCCAGTACAATTTCATTTACAGTGTTTCATTCTAGACATTCCAGTCAAGCTGCATACTTGATGTGGACACCCAGGCGTGATTTGTAATACAAAACAGACCACATGTGGCCATTGCCATAGGGTGGACTGGGGGACACCTGCCCCCAGTTTCTGACATAGTAACATTTTTAATTGCAAAATTTTGATGATAAAATCAGGAAGTGTTTACTGTAATATCATATAAATAAGACTGGATAAGAGGAGGTTCATTAGGCCCAAGAGGAGGTTCATTAGGCCCAAGATGAGAAGTTTGTTGTGGTATGTAGGCTTCATTTCCTTTCCATTGAATGCTGATGCTGCAACATAACATAGGTGCACCATGTAGGAATAGGCAACATAACATAGGTGCACCATGTAGGAATAGGCAACATAACATAGGTGCACCATGTAGGAATAGGCAACATAACATGGGTGCACCTGTAGGAATAGGCAACATAACATAGGTGCACCTGTAGGAATAGGCAACATAACATAGGTGCACCATGTAGGAATAGGCAACATAACATAGGTGCACCATGTAGGAATAGGCAACATAACATAGGTGCACCATGTAGGAATAGGCAACATAACATAGGTGCACCTGTAGGAATAGGCAACATAACAGAGGTGCACCTGTAGGAATAGGCAACATAACATAGGTGCACCTGTAGGAATAGGCAACATAACATAGGTGCACCTGTAGGAATAGGCAACATAACATAGGTGCACCTGTAGGAATAGGCAACATAACATAGGTGCACCATGTAGGAATAGGCAAGATAACATAGGTGCACCATGTAGGAATAGGCAACATAACATAGGTGCACCATGTAGGAATAGGCAACATAACATAGGTGCACCTGTAGGAATAGGCAACATAACATAGGTGCACCAAGGAATAGGCAACATAACATAGGTGCACCATGTAGGAATAGGCAACATAACAACACCTGTAGGAATAGGCAACAACATAGGTGCACCTGTAGGAATAGGCAACATAACATAGGTGCACCATGTGAATAGGCAACATAACATAGGTGCACCATGTGAATAGGCAACATAACATAGGTGCACCATGGAATAGGCAACATAACATAGGTGCACCATGTAGGAATAGGCAACATAACATAGGTGCACCATGTAGGAATAGGCAACATAACATAGGTGCACCATGTAGGAATAGGCAACATAACATAGGTGCACCATGTAGGAATAGGCAACATAACATAGGTGCACCATGTAGGAATAGGCAACATAACATAGGTGCACCTGTAGGAATAGGCAACAACATAGGTGCACCTGTAGGAATAGGCAACATAACATAGGTGCACCTGTAGGAATAGGCAACATAACATGGGTGCACCTGTAGGAATAGGCAACATAACATAGGTGCACCATGTAGGAATAGGCAACATAACATAGGTGCACCATGTAGGAATAGGCAACATAACATAGGTGCACCATGTAGGAATAGGCAACATAACATAGGTGCACCATGTAGGAATAGAAGCTAATTACAGTTTCGAGTCTTTACCCCTTGATTTGTAAGTGGCAAAAAATGCTACTTCTTAGTAATTTGACTATATTAGGGTGTTTCAGCTGATGTCATGTGGTCACGTGACTTTGTTTATATCGCTATTTTGTCGGGCGAAAACGATCGTCTGCTGTACACTTTTTTAGACTTACAAACGCTTGCATGTTGTTATATAAGATAATTTTTGTAAGATAATTATGCCGGAATCTTGCTGTGCAGTTGGTTGTACTAATAGACGTGTGCCGGGGAATAAAAAGACATTTTCTCGATTTCCATCTGATCCTGATCGATGTTTGAAGTGGGTTTCTGCTGTACGTCGCAACGTCTTTCAACCTTTGGTATAGGATTTGCAGCGAGCACTTTATGCCTGGTATGTAGGCTTTTTCTGAGTATAACCAACAATCAGATGGCATTCATGTAAAAGTTACTCTTCGTATACCCGGTGAATATATAAAACGTTAGGAAAATATGAAGTAAAATTGCCGCTGTAAACAAAAACAATAAAATTTGCTGAATTGGTAGGTAGGTTAGCAGGCAGTATGTTTGTTGTACTGTGATGTGACTGAGCTGTGTGAAGACGTGTGAAACACAACGACGCTTGCCCTGCAAAATGGCTTCCAGATAAGTTAGAGTCACGTGATGAAATCCCTCTATAGACAGTCAATGGTTACATATGCCTCCTGATGTATTTTTATATTGAATGAACGCTGTGTAATGAGATCCCCTTTTTTGAATATGATTTGAATATGTGGAAGCTTGGGGGTCCAGTGAACAAAATGCCTATTTTTTCCATTGACACTGGTCTTCAAAAAGGAGAGCAGTAAAAAAGCATCCATCATTAAGTCAGTCTAGGTATTGATGAAAATTAAGTTCATGCTCATATGACATCTGGAATAAAATTACACTACTTCGATAAATTTACAGTTGTGGTATGCTATTTTTGAACATGTTGATTGTCTCAAATCAAAACCTGGAAGTATAATTTCTGAGCATCTTGAGGGTCAAAAATGATAAAACATTTTAAACCTCAGCCCCAACATGGTGGGGTTGAGGTCATTTGTGAAATTGAGATCTGTGGAGACAAGATATTTTTAATCAAAAAAAAAAAAAAAAGGGCCATGCGCGACCACAGGCTCTTAAGCCAACCAACCCTTTTACAATCTTTAGCATAGAAATGTGAATTTCAGTGTTTCTGAACATGATTTGAGGGGATTTGAAACGTGGAGGAAGGGGGGGGGCCCCTTGCTCCCTCAATTCCCACCTATGCTTGTATGTCTTCCATTTACGCTCTGCATGGAGCTGGATGTTTCGAGAAGTCATGTTTTGGACCTTGAAAATGGCAGTGAATCTTAAGTTTGGTATGTCTAATTTTGAGGGGTTCCCACTGGAGCTCAGAAAGCATTGAAATTTAAGTCAGGAAATTAAAATTAGGGCCGCAGATATTATTAAGGTCAGCTTTAAATGGTGAATATGTTATGAATTAACTTATATTTGTTGACCTTTATTTACCTTTATTTTACCATTTGAAGCCTTTAAAAACCATTTAGAAAAACCTTTATTTTGTTTAAGATGCACAACATCTATTAAAGGAAAACATGTTCTTTGGATGATTCCTAGTTTTGAGTGTCTGTGGGAGGCCATGGCTTAGTTTTGCTTCACATTCATGATCTTTTGTGAGAATGAATTGTGTTTATTCCACCTGATCATGCTTGTAAGGGGTCACGTAGATTGTTTCACACACGATATACATACTATTGCTGAATTATTGTACAGCATATTGAGCACAGAAATGCAACAGTTTGGGATTGTGGTGTATGTATGACTAGCCACTTTTTGCATTGCCTTTGTTTTTCCATTGTATATCAGAAGTTTTTCAAGGGTCACTTCAAATTGTTACCAAAGGTCTTGAGAGTCTTTACCATACCTGCAATCTTAATTCTTACAAGATTAGACTTTTACATCATTTTTAGTCCAAAGATTACGGAAAGAAATTGAAAGAATTAGATAAACTTTAGAGCTATCCAATCAGTCATGTATCACAGATTACCATATATTACAAGTTTTGCACTCTTACGTCAGCCATAACTCATAAACTAAAACAGCGACTTCCGAATTTAAAAGAGAATAGTTCTACATCAAATTTAAGACTCTTTCAAATATGCCTTGTAACTATATATGTCCATGGACCTCTAGTTTCTATGGCCCTCTAGTTTCTATGGACCTCTAGTTTCTATGGACCTCTAGTTTCTATTGACCTCTAGTTTCTATGGACCTCTAGTTTCTATGGACCTCTAGTCTCTATGGACCTCTAGTTTCTATGGACCTCTAGTTTCTATGGACCTCTAGTCTCTATGGACCTCTAGTCTCTATGCACCTCTAGTTTTTATGGACCTCTAGTTTTTATGGACCTCTAGTCTCTATGGACCTCTAGTCTCTATGGACCTCTAGTCTCTATGGACCTCTAGTCTCTATGGACCTCTAGTCTCTATGGACCTCTAGTCTCTATGGACCTCTAGTTTCTATGGACCTCTAGTTTCTATGGACCTCTAGTTTCTATGGACCTCTAGTTTCTATGGACCTCTAGTTTCTATGGACCTCTAGTTTCTATGGACTTCTAGTTTCTATGGACCTCTAGTTTCTATGGACCGCTAGTTTCTATGGACCTCTAGTTTCTATGGACCTCTAGTCTCTATGGACCTCTAGTCTCTATGGACCTCTAGTCTCTATGGACCTCTAGTTTCTATGGACCTCTAGTTTCTATGGACCTCTAGTTTCTATGGACCTCTAGTTTCTATGGACCTCTAGTCTCTATGGACCTCTAGTCTCTATGGACCTCTAGTCTCTATGGACCTCTAGTCTCTATGGACCTCTAGTTTCTATGGACCTCTAGTTTCTATGGACCTCTAGTCTCTATGGACCTCTAGTCTCTATGGACCTCTAGTTTCTATTGACCTCTAGTTTCTATGAACCTTTAGTTTCTATGGACCTCTAGTTTCCATGGACCTTATATACAAAACAATGATTTTTTTTTTTTATATCTGTGATCTATAACCTTCGATATTTTTTTTAAACAATGAATTTTTTTTTCTTCATATGTGTGATCTATAACCTTCGATATTTTTTTCAAACAATGAAATGTTTTTTTTTTTTCATATCTGTAATCTATAACCTTTCTATATATTTTTCAAACAATGAAATGTTTTTTTTCTTCATATCTGTGCTATAACCATGTATATTTGTTTCTTTATTATAGTCCTTCTTAGGCAGCATATCATGGGCAGCTCTTGTGGTGGACGAAGCTCATCGTCTGAAAAATGATGACTCTCTACTGTACAAATCTCTAGTGGAGTTTGAGACATTTCACAGGTTACTTATTACCGGCACACCCCTGCAGAACTCCTTGAAGGACCTCTGGGCCCTCTTACATTTCATCATGCCCTCTGAGTGAGTTTGGGGTCAAATCTTAGTATAGCAAAATTGGCAAAATGTGTTTCTTGTAATACAATTTTAATCCGTTATTGAAATGACTGATTTAAAAAAAAAAAAATAATAATATGAAATTTTATTTCAAGAATAAAAATAAAGTAATGAAAAATGTTAATCTTAGAAACGCATAGTGAACTGACTTCATGGAACTCTAGATAGCATTTTACCGCTATACTGGGATTTTTCTGAATTTTGTTACCTTCTGACCTGCCACTGTCTTGTCTTGTGATATTTATTTTGTTATAGTTTGTCATTGGAATGGTTGCTCTAAATTATCATTAAACTAAAGATTTTTGTTTAAGTATTCATGCCCGTTAAATTGTAATTGATGTTATGTGTATCATTGTCTGTTTTTATTTTATTTTGTTAAATTTTGCATCATTTTATTAGTTTGCAAACATCAAATTTTGTAAGCGATGGTTTTGTCAAAATGATATTCTTGTGAAGAAATGTGACTTGTTGTTATGCTAGCTTGTGTAGAATGTAACAAAATAGTTTTCTAGCACCAATTTTTGATTTTTTTCATTTGAATATCAATTTTACGAAACCATGTACTTTGCTCTCTTTGGACAAAGTGTAAATTATTATCTTAGTTCCCGTCTGTGTTCCATCAGCTGTTTATTAACATCAACCATTTTCCCTCCAATCAGTTTTCCAGAGTGGGAAAGCTTTGAGAGCAAGTTTTCTAATGCTGACAAAAACGGGTATCAGCAGCTTCACCAGGAGCTGGAGCCCTTCCTGTTGAGGAGAGTGAAGAAAGACGTGGAGAAGTCGCTCCCTGCCAAGGTGGAGAGAATTCTCAGAGTAGAGATGAGTTCAATACAGAAACAGTACTACAAGTGAGAAAATGTAACAAGTAGATGTTGTAACAAGTAGATGTTGTAACAAGTAGATGTTGTAACAAGTAGATGTTGTAACAAGTAGATGTTGTAACAAGTAGATGTTGTAACAAGTAGATGTTGTAACAAGTAGATGTTGTAACAAGTAGATGTTGTAAAATGTGTTATTTTGTTAAGTGAGTTACGGTATGCGACGTAATAAAGCCTGGGGCGCTTCTGAAAATAGAATAGGCCCACTTTTTAGGCCCAAAGTTTCTTTCTGATAAGTGCCCATACTTCGGCCGCGTGCATTGTGCTATTCGAACTGCATTGTGTTTAACAGGTTCTATGATACCAGCCACACAATAACCACCACAAAAATATTGTGAGCGTCAGATGCACAATATGCAAATAAGTAAGAAAACTTATTTTAAGTCTTCAAGTTAATAAAATAAATTAATCTGTCAAAAATGTTGGTTGGGTGCTCATTAGGGCAAAGCCGCTTAATAACCCTTACTCTACCACGCGGCGATAAAAACAGGACTTGACCAAAGTCCTATGGAGTAATCTTGGTATCATTGTAAAGTACTCGGATATTTCTTTTACAAAATGTAACTTTTTTGTAGGTGGTCGGTCATATTACAGAATTTTGAGGAAAATTTGCTTGAAAAAGGGTAAAACTCAAAAAGGGTAAAAAAAGGGGCAATTTTTTTTTTTTTTCCTTCTTCTTTTGAATGCTACAATAACTTCAATATTGCATTTTTGCTTCAAAATCAAACATGCAAATCCTAAGACATGAATGATATTATTGATTTTTGGTCTAATTTTTATAATTCCTACCTGCAATCTTTTGTTCAGGAGAAATTTCTTTAAAATTTCATGACTTTCTGCCATTTTTGACTCATTTTTTTTTTTCTTCAATTTTTTTGTACCAAACCCGTACATCGCACATGATTCATTCAATTGCCATTTGAAAGTGCTTGCAATTTCCTTTCATTTGATATAAATACAGGCATACCCCCTCTATTTGGACCCTTTCCTATAATAATTAAATTTGACCACATCATTTTCAATGATTTTGTGGTGTAGTGGATATGAACGCGGCCAGCTTGCTAGTGCACCAGGTTTAGTCCCATCGTGACTACGGCGCTATTATTTTTTTGCTGCAGTTTTCAGGGGTCGTTTCACTAAAATAATTTTTGGTGTTTTTTTATCTTTCCTTTCTTTCTAAAAATTCTAGATTAGCATCATTGGTAAGGGAATTTTTATAAAGAATTGAAATATGTCACACAAATCTCTGTTTTCAATACTGACAAGAAGTTATACTTGTGCAAAGATTGGCCATTTGTTGACCAAATTTACCCAAAAATTGCTTTGCAAATTTTGGTCCAATATTTCCTAATTTGGCTTTCATTACTCAAAAGATAAATATCTTAGCTTGCATTCCAAGCAAACATGTCATGAAAGAAAATGAATGGAATGTTGTCAAAAATGCATATGAAAAACAAAGTTATGAAAATTGGGCTCGCATTTTTCAAAGCCCTGGTAGAGTGTCGAATACGGAATATATATCTGGGACCATAGAAAGTCCTCATTTTTTTTTCTGTGAGCATACCATTAGAACAATAACAAAACCACATCCTTAATTCCAATAGGAAATATCAGTTTAGTGGCCAGTAAAGAATTGTTAGTTTATGAAAATGTATTATCCCCTTTTCTTTCCATTTTTCGCTGTTTTTTCTCCTATTTTCCATTCTTTTTCTTTCATTTTTCTCTTTTCCTCCTAATTTTCTTTCTGCAGACGTACACATTTTTGGGACCGTTGGTGCCATGGTCCGCTATATTTTCCACCCCTGATCTATGCCTACTGCCTAAAGCATGAGTTCAGTGCAGGGATTAAACCTAAATGTGGTCTTTTGATTATGCAGAAAAATGGCTAAAAAATCCACTAAATAGTCCAGTTAAAAAAAATCAGAGCAGATTAATTGATATACCTAAAATATGTTAATAACTTCTTCAATTGTTAGTCTGACCACAGATTTTTTGGTTTAAAATTAAAGATTTTTTGGCCCCCAATTTTTGTTTTAGGATTATACCACTTCCAATTCCAAATGACTCTCGGCCTTAATCATTTGACCCTGTGTAATTAACCTTTCCAGGTTTCCAAATAGGCCATGCCCACCATAGCAATGCGGTAACTATGTGGGGCAAACAAACCTCAAATCCGCAATCGTGCATTATCAATGCGTTGACATTTAGTCTAACTTAAATGTTCGTGAGGTTTGCTGCAAGCTTTGATTCATTTATGGCACTTCTTGGATTTTTAGAGATTTTAGCAAATAGGATAAACAAAATTTAGTTTGCTAACTGTTTTGGGTAACAGCAATCAGATTTACAAAGCCCGCAGCGGGCCCATAAGCGCAATTTTTGTTTTTGCCGTCACCCAGTCTGTGTGCAGAAATTTGTTTTGTACAGTGTGTTGTATTGACTACATCATTGACTACATCATACTGTACCAGTACCGCATAGGATATTTGCCTCCTCTTAGTTATGCAGATTTTGTTAATAAATAACTAATAACTAAACTTATTAAGCGCAGAAATCCAGAAAAAACATCTGTTTACGGCGCTGTACAAAATTAATCGTTCGAAAAATGTAAATCAAAAAGATGAGTTTTCAGTTGTCTTTTAAATGATTCCAGTGTTGGGAAAAATCTCAGGTGGCGAGGCAGTGAATTCCAAAGCTTGGATGCAGAGGCAGAAAAAGAAATATCACCAAAATGTGTTCTTGTTGTCGGCTGTAATAGTTGACAAGAGTCACCAGAACGAAGGGTGCCACTTGGGGTATATCCCCTTCGCACTTGTTGCTAGGCAGATTTGTACAGTGATTGGTTAAAACAAGCTGTCAATCATTAAACCCAGAAAGGTTAATTGATTTTATGGTCAGATCAGTGTGAGTTTAAACGTAAAATCTGTGTGATCGTTTCACCGTATCCCCTTCGCACTTGTTGCTAGGCAGATTTGTACAGTGATTGGTTAAAACAAGCTGTCAATCATTAAACCCAGAAAGGTTAATTGATTATATGGTCAGATCAGTGTGAGTTCAAACGTAAAATCTGTGTGATCGTTTTACCTTAAAAGTAAAAATATTTGATATATCAATAACTTTTCTCAACAATTTAGTAACTTAACTGATTGTAATTAACACATTTTCCACTATGCAATGTTTCCATCAATTTCAACAACATTTGAGCTGGCTGAGTTGAAAGTGTATTTATTGAAATATTTATCTTGGTGTCTCTTTGTTCTGTATTTGCTCTGAATAATAATCTTATATTTCTGTACAGATGGATATTAACGAAGAATTTTAAAGCTCTCAACAAGGGAAACATAGGCAAAATGAGCTCATTCATCAACATCGTGGTTGAACTAAAAAAATGCTGTAACCACCCCATGTTAGTCAAGAGATTAAAAGGGCAACCGGAACTCTCAGTAAGTGCTGTTGTACCATTTTGTTTTCAGATTTTGGCCGTTTGGTGGAAACTCAGTAAGTTTGTTAAACTTGAAGCATGTGTCTTTGAATTGTGTTAAAGGAATATTCTTATGGATTTTAAGTTTTTGGTTCGCATGCGAAGCATAATGCGAACCTATAGTAATGGCGATTATGTCCGTCTGGCCGCCCACAGTTTTATCCTGAGATTTTTTCAGAAATGTTAAAGTTTTTTGAGAATTCCTCAGAAAATGTTAAAGTTTCTTCAGAGTCCCTCAAAAAAGTTAAGTTTTTTCAGATACCTTATGGAAGGTAAGAATTTCCTTACAAAATGATAAAGTTTTTCAGAGACACTTTATTCAGGATTGAAGACTAGTTTCCTTAAAATGTCTACAAAACATTTAATATTTTCTTTGAAGATAACTGTAAAATGATTATAATTTTCCAATATTCTTCAGAGATTCTCAAGTGTCTCTCTTGTAGCATTTGAGATTTAAATTTTAAAATTCTTCAAAATATTTGGGCACCAACAGTTGTATCAGGCATGATTATTAAACTCCACCTTTATTATTGTGGTCATTTGCATAAAGTCGCTACAATATATGAACTGACTAGATTTTTTTTATTTAGTATGCTTAGTCAGGGAGTGTGACAGGATGTGATTGCATATGGACATAGGGAGGGATGCCATGTGGGACATGGATGGGGGCCATGAGGTACATATGATATAATATATACAATGTGGTGTACGCCAAGGGCTATATCAGGCATAATTATTTGACTCCACCTTGTTTTCTTATTCAGCAACTCATTTGCATATTATTTGCATATTATATGAACTGACGCTTTCATACATAGTATGCTCAATCAGGGACCGTGATAGCTAATATGAGACTTATGGAGACTATGGGACGTCATATGGGACATAGGGTGGGATACCATGTGGGACATGGGGTGGGATGCCATGTAGAACAGGGTGGAATGCCATGTAGAATATATGGTGGAATGCCATGTAGGACATAGGGTGGAATGCCATGGGATGGAATGTCATGTGGGACATGGGATGTCATGTGGGACATGGGGTCCCACCCCATTTCAACAAGTCATTTGCATATAAATTAGTATATGAACTGACACTTTCATACATAGTATGTTCAATCAGGGACTGTGATAGCTAGGATGAGACTTCTTATGGAGCCTATGGGATGTCATGTGGGACATGGGTGGGATGCCATGTGGAACAGGGTAGAATGCCATGTGGGACATGGTGGGATGCCACAAGTAACACAGAGTGTGACAGGTCGGGATGCCATGTGTGACATAGGGTAGGAGGCTATGTGGGACATAGGGTAGGAGGCCATGGGGACATGGGATGTGATGCCATGTGGGACATAAAGTAGGATGTCATTGGGAGGGATACCATGTGGAACATATGGTGGGACATAAGGTGGGATGCCATGTGGGACATCAGGTGGGAAGCCACTGATGTGGGACACAGGGATGGGATGTCATGTGGGATATTGGGAGGGATGTCATGTGGTACATATGGTTGGATTAATGTGGGACATACATATAGGATGGGATCCATGTGGGTCATAGCGTCGGATGCCATGTGGGACATATGGTGGAATGCCATGTGGGACATATGGTGGAATGCCATGTGAGACACAGTATGGTGGAATGCCATGTGGGACAAAGCATGGAATGTCATGTGGGACATGCGGTGGGATGTCATTTGGGACATGGAATGTGATATATGTGGGACATAGGGTGGAATGCTATGTGGGTCACAGGATGGGATGCCCTGTGGGACATATGATGGAATGCCACGTGGGATAAGGGATGGGATGGGATGTTATTTGAGACATGGAGTGGGATGCCATGTGGGAGATATGGTGGAATGCCATGTGGGACATGGTATGGGGTGGGATGGGATGTCATGTGGGACATGGGGTGGGATGTGCCATGTGGGACATGGGATGCCATGTGGGACATGGGATGCCATGTGGGACTTGGGGTGCCATGTGGGACATGGGATGCCATGTGGGACATGGGATGCCATGTGGGACATGGATGCCATGTGGGACATGGATGCCATGTGGGACATGGATGCCATGTGGGACATGGATGCCATGTGGGACATGGGATGCCATGTGGGACATGGATGCCATGTGGGACATGGATGCCATGTGGGACGTGGGATGCCATGTGGGACGTGGGGTGCCATGTGGGGACGTGGGATGCCATGTGGGATGCCATGTGGGATGCCATGTGGGATGCCATGTGGGGATGCCATGTGGGATGCCATGTGGGATGCCATGTGGGATGCCATGTGGGACGTGGGCTGCCATGTGGGATGCCATGTGGGACGTGGGATGCCATGTGGGATGCCATGTGGGATGCCATGTGGGATGCCATGTGGGATGCCATGTGGGATGCCATGTGGGATGCCATGTGGGATGCCATGTGGGACGGGATGCCATGTGGGATGCCATGTGGGACGTGGATGCCATGTGGGACGGGATGCCATGTGGACGGGATGCCATGTGGGGACGGGATGCCATGTGGGACGGGATGCCATGTGGGACGTGGATGCCATGTGGGGACGTGGGATGCCATGTGGGATGCCATGGGACGTGGGATGCCATGTGGGGGATGCCATGTGGGACGTGGATGCCATGTGGGACGGGATGCCATGTGGGACGTGGGATGCCATGGGACGTGGGATGCCATGTGGGACGTGGGATGCCATGTGGGGACGTGGGATGCCATGTGGGGACGTGGATGCCATGTGGGGACGTGGGATGCCATGTGGGACGTGGGATGCCATGTGGGGACGTGGGATGCCATGTGGGACGTGGGATGCCATGTGGGACGGGATGCCATGTGGGACGTGGGATGCCATGTGGGGACGTGGGATGCCATGTGGGGACGGGATGCCACGTGGGATGCCATGTGGGGACGGGATGCCACGTGGGATGCCATGTGGGACGTGGGATGCCATGTGGGACGTGGGATGCCATTTTTATTATTGGCTGGGTCATATGATATGGGTGTCAATTTGCATGGGCATGTGAACCATGACGGTATTTACCGTACTACTTTCATATATGATAGAGAAAAGTTTTAGAAACAAAGTGGTGAAAAAACTATGTTGATATCTTATTCTGTTTAGAAGTTTGAAATGTTAAAGTATTTTTTTAATTTGGACAAAAGTGACTGATTTGGCAACATCTGTGATGTCATAGAGACAATTTCAACAAAACGTTTTTTGTTTTTTTTAAAATGATTTGGATTTTTTATCATTGTACACCAAGAAAAAAACAAAATACTTTCTTGTAAATTATACATTCCACCCTATTTCTATAATAAATAAAAAATGCTGTTTGATAATGTTAAAAAAGTGTTATTAGATTCATAAGAAATACATAAGGACTGTGCTGGAATTGCCTTGATGACATCACCAAGCTGAAGGACATATTGTACAAGGTGTTTTTAGAATATTTTTCTATTCTTTTAAATTGTTATAATTCTAAACGATACAAGATTTTAAGATATTTTTTTACCACTTTGTTTCTACAAATTTTCTCTATCATATATTACGAAATAAAAATCCATGGAAATAATTTTTTAAGATAATAATTCTTGAATCTTTTAAAGCATGATTTGTCGTGATAAGAATGAATATTGATTAGAATGATTACGTATTAAGAATGATTACATGATTAGGATGATAACGTGATTAGAATGATTACACATTTAGAATGATTATGTGATTAGAATGATTTTGTGATTAGAATGATTTTGTGATTAGAATGATAACACATTTAGAATGATTATGTGATTAGAATGATTACACATTTAGAATGATTATGTGATTAGAATGATTACACATTTAGAATGATTATGTGATTAGAATGATTACACATTTAGAATGATTATGTGATTAGAATGATTTTGTGATTAGAATGATAACATGATTAGAATGATAACGTGAGTAAAATGATTACTGCTTATCAGTATTAGTGCAATTTGAACCATTGTATTCTAACCACTAGAAACACGAATTGAAATCTATCTCCAGGATAACTGGTCTTCTGTGAAATCTGCTAGATAAGGATGTAGTCTTTAATTTCCTGTGGAAACTGTTTATTATTATATAAGTAATTGTGAAAAGTTGATGCCCTATTAAGTTTAGTTCATCGCAGGGCAGCGTTGGGCTTCAAAGATTCAAATGAAGGCATAAAAGTTAGTGCATAAAGCTTAGAGCTTCTGTGAGCCACTTGTAGACTAGCATGTTAAGCTTATGATGTGGGAGAAGGATTGTTAATGATAGCAGCTTTTACTGTTGACTGGTAAATACATAACGTAAAGCTACTTTAAAGTCTTGAAAGGTGTATGGGCAGGTAGCAGCAACATCAACCTAAATGGTTTAAATATACTACAAACAGTGTAAAGTCCCATCAGAATCGGTTAGAAATTGTCCATTTTGCAGCATTTTAAAACATAGTTACCTAATTAGCATAAATTGCCCAATATTTTGTGACCTCAGAATGGGACCACTAGGAAATTGCTTATGTAACTTATTGTTTTTTGGTCCTTCCCTCAAATATTTTGAATTGTAGAAGTTGGCTATAGTGAAGAGGAAATTGAATATTATTATAACTTGACCCAGATTTAGCAGTAGAATGCAATTTGAGAATCTATGGTAACTACAATTCGGGAAGGAATATAAAGAAGTACATTGAAGAATATTAGCTGTATTCCTTTGTATACATTGTCACTTTTGCACATGCTGAACAATTGTACAAGCTTACATTTGTCAGCTTATAGTGGTGTGTTGATACGCTATTGTGATTGTTCTGATCAGAATATAAAGCTCTTTTATCCCTAGCAAATGTATACCTGTCCCTATGAAAGGAAACATGTAAAGCCTTGTGTTTCTGTTGGATACTTGTGTGCTAGAATGTTCAACAGCTTGTTAAGTTTATGAAATATCAAGTATGGTGATCTAGATGTCCTGTCTTGTACCATATAGTACGGTGAATACATCACTTATACAGACCCCTAGCTTGATTTAAAAAGGGGCAGGGTACTAGACTTGTTGAGGGGCACATTAATGTGCATGCGAAACGCTGCGTCTTTTCGGCGTGGAGTTCAGGGACACCTGTAAGGCTCAATCCCTTAGTGAAGAAGCTTTGGGACTTTTGCTATAATCATACATTTGAGAATGAGGCTGTTCTGACTGATAAGGAACAGTTTATTATTCTGGGTTCTGTAAAGTATTTCATTTATGAGGCTATTCAGATTATCAGGTTTAAAAAAAAATTATAATAAAAATTCTGATGAGGGGCAGGGCGGACCCCAAAAGGGCAGGGCGGGCCCACAGAGAGGCAGGGCGGAGGGGCACATTAATGTGCATGCGAAACGCTGAGTCCTTTCGGCGTGGAGTTCAAGGACACCTGTTAGGCTCAATCCCTTAGTGAAGAAGCTTTGGGACTTTTGCTATAATCATACATTTGAGAATGAAGCTGTTCTGACTGATAAGGAACAGTTTATTATTCTGGGTTCTGTAAAGTATTTCATTTATGAGGCTATTCAGATTATTAGGTTTAAAAAAATTATAATAAAAATTCTGATGAGGGGCAGGGCGGACCCCAAAAGGGCAGGGCGGGCCCACAGAGGGGCAGGGCGGGCCGCCCCTGTTAAACAGCAAAGCTAGGGGTTTGCTTATATGTCTAAATTCATGTAGAAGTGTGCTCGGTTTCCTTTTGAATGTTTGTCTCTTCCGTTCATGATATATCATTGATAGACTTTAAACAGAAGTAATGTTCTTCCTTGAAGTACCTGTTGAGTAAGGGTGTTTTAGCTGACGCCATGATGTCACATGACTTTGTTTACATTGCCATTTTGTCGGGCAGGAACACTGTTGTCTGCTGTACACTTAATTAGACTTACAAACGTTTGCATGTGGTTATATCAGATTATTTTTGTAAGATAGTTATGCTGGAATCTTGCTGTGCCGTTGATTACGCTAATAGATGTGTGCCGGGGAATAAAAAGAGGTTTTTTCAATTTCCATCTGATCCTACTCGATGTTCAGAGTAGGTTTATGCTGTACGAAGCGACGGCTTTCAACCTACGGTTTACATTAACGTTAGGATTTGCAGTAGCACTTTATATCAGGTTTGTAGGCTTTGTCTGAGTATAATGAACAATCAGCGGGCATTTACATAAAAGTTTCTCTTCGTTTACCCGATAAATACGTAAAACAAGGAAAATATGCAGTAATATCAAAAGCGAATAAAAATTGTAATTAGTCAAAGTTGCTAAACTGGTCCTGGTAGGTTAGCGTGTAGTATGTTTGTTGTACGTGTGATGTGACTGGGCCGTGTGAAATGCAATGACGCCGCTGCCCTGCAAAATGGCTTTCAGATGAGTTAAGAGTTATGTGATGAAATCCCTCTATAGAACTCTTATCAACAGTTACAAATGACAGTCACAATTGTACTCAGAAGAGTACTTCCCAGACCCATTGAGAACATAAGCCCCTGGTAAAATCACCATTAACAACGTCTTGTTTTCTCTTTCTAGAAAACGATAATAGAGAGTGGAAAGATGGTGCTTCTAGATAAGTTGCTAACAAGACTTCATGAAAGAGGCCATAGAGTCTTAATCTTCTCACAAATGGTACGGATGCTGGACATCATCTCAGATTACTTAGTAGCTAAGCGGTATCCTTTCCAAGTAAGTGTCATCCTTTAACTAAAAGAACGCGTTTGATATATCAGTTGTATTTCGTACTCGAGTAAGACCTCCAGTTAAGTTAATGTACTGTGATATAGGGTACTGAAATATGTTTTTTATGAAAACCTTAACAGTTCTATTTGGACCCTAATTTGTAGGAATTTGATATTTACTTCAAAAGTGTTCATATTGTATTGGTTTTGTTAAGCATTGCTCGATGAAGAACGTTCTCAGTAGGAAGATGATGAATGAAGCAGATTTTGATCAAATTTGTTTTATTTATTGGGGCATGGACCGTTTAATTTCTTTGATGCAATCCTGGATATGATAATCTGACGAGGATGCTCCTGCAACTGATCTGCACCCCTTCAAAGAATCTCTCTCTCTCTCTATATATATATATATATATATATATATATATCGTCATTCATTCAATCAAATTATGTATTTCATGTGAATGGAGAAGTTTCACTCATGTACTTCCTCTCTCAATTCCAGCTTTCTGGCTTTTAGTTCCTGTGTTTCTCTCAATCCCCCCGTATTTTCTTTTCTTCCTACCTGTGGAATGATCTAACCTGTCAGACACAATTTGACCCTCGCTGTCGTAGTGCCGTTAAGCCCTCATCAAACAAACAAAGTATCTGACTTTCTATCACTATGATTTTTCTCTGCTGAAATTGAATTTGACTCTCAATTGGCTTTTTGTCCATTGGTATCCAGTGTTAACTTTGTGCCTGTTAAGCTGTGTTTGACGGGTTTTCATGTATTCTTGATCAGACATCTAACATCTAGAATGACACAAAAGTTTAAACATAATTTTTCACTCAAGTTTTTCTCAGTTGAATTTTATGTGCAAACCTAAGACGTTTATTACATTTTGGGAGGAATAAATATGTAAATAAATTTTTCAGTTCATATTGGTAAAATCTGACTGTGGTCTGTGATCCTATTTGTTCTTGTTCCTCAGAGATTGGATGGATCAATACGAGGGGAGCTGAGAAAGCAGGCTCTTGATCACTTCAATGCAGACGGCTCAGTGGTATAAATATTTCTTACAGATCCTCTCCCAACCACACCCCATCCCTGAACACTTAAGAAAAGTATTATCATGATAAGTTATATTGTTTATTTTAGATTTGAGAGGATAATTGTAAGAAAATTCAATATAAGAAGACTAACAGAGGCAGTCAAGGCAACACTGCTGTGATTCAGTAACTTGAAACGTGTGTGTTCTGACTTGATGGTTTGCCCTTTATTGTTATGTCATTTGAATCCTAAGATGTGTTGCAGTTATTCTTGAGAAACATTTTGTAGCATCACTTGATGAAAACACATTGTAATATCGATATTTCGACAAAGCAAATTAATTTAATCAGTGAATTGATAAGTGGATGATGTTTTTCTGCCCCCTAAGGTTTATTGATTGAAATTAATAGATTGATTAATCATTGGGAGCATTGATTGGGACAAAAAAGATGGGCTCAAGCATTCTATGTGAGATGATGGGCTTAAGCATTCTATGTAAGACAATGGGCTTAAGCATTCCATGTAAGATGGCGATGTAAACATTTGAAGGTTGATATTAACATATTTGTTGATAAGTCTTTGTTTTGTGTATTTCCACATCAAGGTGCCTATTTCATTTTGTTGGCTTCCTCTCTAATTAACCTCTCTGGGTTTAATGATTGACAGCTTGTTTTAACCAATCACCACACGAATTTGCCTAGCAACAAAATCTGCATAACTAAGTGGGGGCAAACATTCTACGCGGTACTGGTACAGTACAGCTAGCTAACGGCACGCACTCATGTAGTCAATCTAACTTACTGCATTAAACAAATTTCTGCACACACAGACTGAGTGACAGCAAAATGGTGAACAAAAATTGGGCTTATGGGTCCGCTGCAGGCTTTGTAAATCTGATTGCTGTTACCCAGAACAGTTAGCAAACTGAATTTTGTTTATCCCTTTTGCTAAAAACTCTAAAGATCAGGGGAAGTGCCATAAATGATTCAAAGCTTGCGGCAAGCCTCGCAAACATCTGAATGTCAACACATTGGTATTGCACGATTGCGGATTTGAGGTTTGTTTGTCCCACATAGTTACCGTGTTGCTATGGTGGGTGTGGCCTATTTGGAAACCTAGAAAGGTTAATTGATAGAAAGAAAGACAATTTTTTAGTTTTACGATTATAAGAATATATAAACCTTATCTGATAAAACACCTTGGTAACAAGTTTCTTTTTTTAAAGGACTTCTGCTTCCTGTTATCAACTCGAGCAGGTGGATTGGGTTTGAATCTTGCCACAGCTGACACGGTTGTTATCTTTGATTCTGACTGGAACCCACAGAATGATATTCAGGCCATGGCCCGAGCACACAGGATAGGTCAGAGTAAGCAGGTATGGGCGAAATGCAAGATTGGGTACTGTGTATGATATTGTATTTGTAGTGGAAAAGGTTTTTTGATCCTGTTAGATGCGTCACGGTCACTGACATTATTGTAACATAAAAACTCCTTCTTCCACCCCTACTTCCTATCTCCTGAACCTCTTTTCACCTCTTGACCTAATTTATTCTCTCTGGCACAGTTTTACCATTGCTGTCAAGGTTCCGTTAAACCCCACCAAGCAAGCAAGCATATAATATTTGGAATGTATATACGCCAAACTTTGCTACTGGTGATCTATTTGATCAGTGGTGGTGATCTATTTGATCAGGGGTGGTGATCTATTTGATCAAGGGTGGTGCCAAAGAGAATAAATATTCATGTTAGAACATAGTGAATGTTAAGGAAAATGATAGAATGTTGAGTAATGTTATAATTTAAAATATTATTTTTTCGATACAATTTTGATTGAATAAGATGACATGGATGGAGAAAAGGAAAAACGGGTCAAAGTGAAAATTATATCATACTAACATACATCTTTGCAGCACTGGAGCTGTTTAGGGTTTACTCGTGAAGATAAACATTTGTACAGTTGATGTCACAAACCCACAACTGCTATAATGATTGGGACACCGCTCCACGGGTTCTTTCTTAGTACTCAAATACCTTTGTTTATCGCAGGTAAACATCTTTCGACTTGTGACAAAAGGCAGTATTGAAGAAGACATCATCGAAAGGGCAAAGAAAAAGATGGTGTTAGATCATTTGGTCATTCAGAGAATGGACACCACTGGTCGAACAGTCCTATCTAAATCTGCAAATCCTGTTGGGTAAGATGGAGAACATACTGTTTGTTAATCTTTGTGTGGAGGAATAAACTTGAATTACACTTTTGATTTGTATGGAAGATTGAAGGTGTTTACAGCAATGGTTTCTTGATAAATGGAGAGGGTTTTTATGTTTTCTGTGGTTTGAAGAATTAAAAAAGCCTTGTATTTGCTTTCTTTAAAAGTCCAGACTTGAAAATTAAATGGTAAAATACTGAGGAGTTTTTGCTTGTAATGATTATCTCTGAGTTAATATTTTCTTGTAGGAGTGCAGAGCACCGATACTTTTCCAACAAGTATATTGAATACGGCATAGTTACCAATTCAATTCCAGAGATTTACATCTTTTACCCGTAAAAGAGTGACTATTTGTATTTTCCCCCACAGAAACACACCTTTTAACAAAGACGAACTGGCAGCTTTGCTGAAATTTGGAGCTGAGGATTTGTTTAAAGAAGGAGACAATGACGAATGTGAGGCACAAGTGAGTTGAATTGTTACGAAGTAGATGTGTTTGTTCATGTGTTTGTTCATGTGTTTGTTCATGTGTTTCCACAATTGACTGAACCACTAAGATCTTGGTATTCTGATTTTAAAGAAGGAAAGACCTGGTTTGAAATTTAAAGAAATAATAAACTTTCTGCAGGCCAGTACTTACAAGTGATGAAGATCTGGAGAAGTGCCATAAATGGATCAAAGCTTGCAGCAGGCTTTGTGAACATCTAAATGTCAGTGCATGATTGCGGATTTGAGTTTTGTTTGCCCCACCTAGTTACCGCATTGCTATGGTGGGTGTGGCCTAATTCGTAACTCAGAGACGTTAATTGCTGTTGTCAATGGACAGTTCCTACTTAAGACTACTCACTCCTCCTCATCTCCTAAGCCTCCTTAACCCCTTTAACTCCATCATCGAGCTTCAATCTATCATCGAGCTTCAACTCCATCATCGAGCTTCAACTCCATCATCGAGCTTCAACTCCATCATCGAGCTTCAACTCCATCATCGAGCTTCAACTCCATCATCGAGCTTCAACTCCATCATCGAGCTTTTCCGCAACATGCAGCAGCATTCAACAAATCACATCAACAACATCTTAACCCTTATTCTACCAACTCCATCCGGCGATATTATCGCGCTTTTCCAACATGCAGCAGCATTCAACAAACCATCAACAACATCTTAACCCTTATTTACTAAATAAAATCGGGACTTTACCAAAGTCCTATAGAAGTAATCTTGGTGTCATTTTAAAGTACTTGGATATTTCTTTTACAAATGAAACTTTTTTGTTGGGTCATATTAGAGAATTTTGAGAAAAAGTAGCTTGAAAAGTCAAAAATCGGCAAAAAATGTATTTTTTATTTTTTATTTTAAATCTTACAATAATTTCAAGATCACTTTTTGCTTTAAAATCAAACACGCAAATCCTAAGACATGATGTTATTGATTTCTGGTCTAATTTTTACCCTACCTGCAATCTTTTGTTCTGGAGAATTTTCTTCAAAATTTCATGACTTTTTGCCATTTTTGACTTTTTGTTGTTTTGTCTTTAAAAAATTGTGTACCAAAACCGTACATCACACATGCTTCGTTGAGCCGCCGTTCGAAAGTGCTAACATTTTCCTTACATTTGATATATAAATACAGGCATACCCCCTCTATTTGGACCCTTTCATATGATAATTAAATTTCACCACAGCATTTTCAATAATCATCTCGTGGTGTAGTGGATATGAATGCGGCCAGCACGCGAGCACACCAGGTTCGAGTTTCACATAACTGCGTTATAATTTTCCTGCTGCAGTTTTCAGGGATCATTTGACTAAAATCATTTTTAATGTTTTTCATGTTTCCTTTCTTTCTAAAAATTCCAGATTAGCATCAGTGGAAAAGAATTTTTATAAAGAATCTAAATATGTAACACAAATCTGTTTTCAATATTGACAAGAAGTTATACTTGTGCAAAGATTGGCCATTTGTTGACCAAATTTAACCATAAATTGTTTTTAATTTGCATATTTTTGTCCAATATTCCATTCCAACCAAACTTGTAATGAAAGAAAGGTTGTCAAAAATGTATATAAAAAAAGTTACGAAAATTGGGCTCGCATTTCTCAAAGCCCTGGTAGAGTAAGGGTTAACTCCTACTCGGCTAACTATCTCCTTTCACCCTTTACTTCTCCAATGACATAATCTTATCTTTCTGGCACAACATGACTCACAGTTGTGGTGCCATTAAACCCCATGGACCAACTAACCATATTATTCTAATGTCTCTAGAATAATGGAATACATCTCTGGCATGTAACGGGACTGAATTTCATAATTGCCAGTGAATCATGTAATCAACAAAATTAATAGACTAAATATGCAGAAGAAAAAAAACCTTACTTTTGTTTTGATCAAGTGCTCTGTGCAAATATTCTCCCTACTCGAAATGAATACCATTGATCTGCATCTCAGACATTCTTTTGGGTTCAAGATAGTGCCACTTATAAGTATGTTTTGCGTTATAATGTATACGTACAACCTTTGACCTTCATGTTTATTGCAGGAGATGGATATAGATGCAATTTTAGAAAGTGCAGAAATGCAAGAGGCAGAAGGTGGGGGCGCTGGTGAAGAACTTCTTTCTCAGTTTAAGGTATCTAACACATTCTTTTTTATGCACACATGCCCTTAAAGGAATATTCCTGTGGATGTTTATTTTGATATATATGATAGAGGACTAATGAAGAAACAATTGGGTGTAAAAATCATGTTAATATCTTTTTCCATTTAGAAGTTATTTGCATTTCAAAGATTGTGTGAGTGTATTAAATTGGTGACCTCACAGTGTAAAATGTGATGTCATAAAGGCAGATCTAAGACAATTTGTATGTATTTCTATCAAACAAAAACAACAATTTTCTTTTTCTTACAATGTTAAGTTCATCATCAGATGGGCAAAGCATGTTCTTATAAAAATGTATGTCATAACCCATTTCAATAATTAAATAAACAAAAATGCTTACAGTAATTTAGGAAAGAGCCAATCAATTTTCAAAGAAATACACAAAAATTGTCTTGGGATTTGCCTTTATGACATCACACTGTACACGGTCACTTTTCAACACACTTGCAGAATCTTTGAAATGCAATAACTGTTAAACAGAAAAAGATATCCACATGATTTTTACACAAAATTGTTTCTTTTATAGTCCTATATGGAAATACAAGTTCACAGGAATATTCCTTTGAATGCTTGGCACAATGAATGCACCTTGATCTGCATTTCTGCAGGTTAATACTGCAATACCATCCACAGCTGATTGAACGAAGTTGAAACTCTTTGTCTTTTGTAAAACCTTTAGTCCAGTTTGCCATTACGTGACCCAGATTTCTCAACGTGTTTTATACATCTTAAGGGTGAATTTGATTAGTTTTGAGTATTTATTGTGGAGCTATCTGTTCTGGTTTACTTGGTTGAAGTCTTAACTTAGTAACAGCAACGCTTTCATAATGTTATGAAAATGTCTGCCAGTGAATCAGACCTGATTGTTTGTATACAACTGATAATACTATCTGACCGAGGTAGGATAGGAGGGGGTGGGGGGTTGGGTGAAAAATAATGCCTCGAGTTGTTAGCTATTGATCAAATTTCTAGTAGAATACTTCCCACACCTTTAATGATGGTATATGGACAGGTAGAGATTTTATTTTCGCTTATGTTTTTTAAAGAATTATGTTAAAAGCACCTATAGCATCCTAGTTATGGCCAAGTATCCTAGTTACGGCCAAGCACCTATGGTATCCTAGCTACGGCCAAGCACCTATGGTATCCTAGCTACGGCCAAGCACCTATAGTATCCTAGTTACAGCCAAGCACCTATGGTATCCTAGTTACGGCTAAGCACCTATAGTATCCTAGTTACGGCCAAGCACCTATGGTATCCTAGTTACGGCCAAGCACCTATGGTATCCTAGTTACAGCCAAGCACCTATGGTATCCTAGTTACGGCCAAGCACCTATAGTATCCTAGTTACGGCCAAGCACCTATAGTATCCTAGTTACAGCCAAGCACCTATAGTATCCTAGTTACGGCCAAGCACCTATGGTATCCTAGTTATGGCCAAGCACCTATGGTATCCCAGCTACGGCCAAGCACCTATGGTATCCTAGTTACGGCCAAGCACCTATGGTATCCTAGTTACGGCCAAGCACCTATGGTATCCTAGTTACGGCTAAGCACCTATGGTATCTACTTAGTGGTACGGCCAAGCACCTATGGTATCCTAGTTACGGCCAAGCACCTATGGTATCCTAGCTACGGCCAAGCACCTATGGTATCCTAGCTACGGCCAAGCACCTATGGTATCCTAGTTACGGCCAAGCACATATGGTATCCTAGTTACAGCCAAGCACCTATGGTATCCCAGCTACGGCCAAGCACCTATGGTATCCTAGTTACGGCTAAGCACCTATGGTATCCTAGTTACGGCTAAGCACCTATGGTATCCTATTTACGGCCAAGCACCTATGGTATCCCAGCTACGGCCAAGCGCCTATGGTATCCTAGTTACCGCCAAGCGCCTATAGTATCCTAGTTACGGCCAAGCACGTATGGTATCCTAGTTACGACCAAGCACCTATGGTATCCTAGCTACGGCCAAGCACTTATGGTATCCTAGTTACGGCCAAGCACCTATGGTATCCTAGCTACGGCCAAGCACCTATGGTATCCTAGTTACGGCCAAGCACTTATGGTATCCTAGTTACGGCCAAGCACCTATGGTATCCTAGTTACGGCCAAACACCTATAGTATTCTAGTTACGCCAAGCAACTATAGTATCCCAGTTACGCCAAGCACCTATAGTATCCTAGTTACGCCAAGCACCTATGCTATCCTAGTTACGGCCAAGCACCCTAGTTTGCCAAGCAACTATAGTATCCTAGTTACGGCCAAGCACCTATGGTATCCTAGTTACGGCCAAGCACCTATGGTATCCTAGTTACGGCCAAGCACCTATAGTATCCTAGCTACGGTTAATCAAATTTAAAGACTTTTTATGTTTGTAAAAGTTGTGATGTATGAAAGAGAGGATAGCTCAAAATCTTTCATGTAATTCTTGAAATTTATGTCCTAAAAATTAGAAATCACCAGATTGTATCTCCTTTGCTAAATATTGCTTGTGGGTATAATGGAGATGCCAAACCTCCTTGTCATATTCAACCTTTCCCATTCAAATAATGCTGGGAAGGATTGAAAAACGATAAGGTAACATAAGGAAGTTAATTGATGTTCCTGTGTTGATGTCACATATTTTAAATAAAATTTGCATAATTTATTATTATAAGGCATTAAAATTCATTATGATGTAAAATGGTCAATTTTTACTGATTTGAATGGAATATTTTGCTATATGAATTGGTTATAGCCTATTTTCTGCCATAGATCTATTTAACAAAAACGCAAAAACAATCAGTGAGTAATTCTGTCCTAGGTTGCTAACTTTTCAACGATGAAGCAAGATAAGAATGCTGTCGCTAAGACTTGGGAGGACATTATCCCGGAGGAGGAGAGAAACAAGATTGAAGAAGAGGAGAAACAGAAGGATCAGATAGATCTCTACCTACCTCCAAGGATACGAAAGCAGGTCAATCGGGTAAGCAATTCATCCATATCTTTCATATTTCAACAGTGGCTCCTTCATGGTTTTGGTTTGGGGGGAATTTATTGTTTGGGAGGGGGATTGATGGTTTGGGAGGGTGATGAATTGCTTGGGAGGGTGATTGATTGCTTTGGGGGTGATTAATGGTGTGGGTGGGTTTTATGGTTTGGGAAGGGGTTATGGTTTGAAAGGGAGGAAGATTTTATTGTTTGGGAGGGGATTTTGGTTTGGGAGGGGATTAATGGTTTGGGAGGGGATTCATTGTTTGAAAGGGGGATTTACGGTTAATCAAATAAAATAAGCAAAAAAACTGGCGTAATAGATATGGTGGGGTTATGTGCCTTGCGTTACCCCTTAGTGACATGTTTTATGTAATGTTACCCTTAGTGACATGTTTATGTATTGTATGTGGATTTTAAGTACTGTTGACAATAAATTTATTTCTGTAACCTGTTCGAAAGAGTATTACATTATAAGTAAAACAGGTTTTAAATTCTGTCAAATTTTGATTTCAGGTTGTGATTTACAGATGGTAAAATTTTGAAGAATTATTTATAAATTCAAAACTTGTGATGTATTTAGGTGGAATGGAAAGTGAGACCAGTTTTTTGTTGTTAATTGAGCCATTCATGACTTAGATACAAGTGGTAGTGGTATAGTCCAGTTTGAATAATAATCTTTTTTTCAGCTCTATTTGAGATAACTATTTTGGCAGAGGTTAAAGAAATGAGTTGTGAAGTGGAGAAGTTATCAGTTGCTATCACAAATTTGTATTTTGTCCTGACAGTTTAAAAAAGGTGACTGATTTTCACAGTTTGAAATTTTGATGCTAGATTATCTTCTCTGAACCAAATTTGAATGCGAGTGTTTGCAGCAGGGCATCCAGCAGGGCATTAGCAGGGCATCCAGCAGGGCATCCAGCAAGGCATCCTGCAGGGCATCCGGCAGGGCATCCTGCAGGGCATCCGGCAGGGCATCCGGCAGGGCATCCTGCAGGGTTGCAAACCAGGGCACAGCAGGTGGCATCATAGTTGAAACTGAGCGGTGGCCAGGAGGCTGCCAGGAGTCCGGTTCGATCCTGGTCGGGTCATTTCAAAGACTTTAAAAATGGAATCTGCTACTTCTTTATCTGGCCCTTAGCATTAAGAGGACAGAGCGGGGTAATAATGTGGTTGGTGACATGACGCGCCTTTAGGGGTTGCACTGGAACAAAATCCCGCATTGTTCTGGGGCTTGAAAACGGTCTTGGTTTGTATGGCTGGTTGATTTTTTCATAAAGTGCTTTGAGAGGGCTGTGCTTGTAAGAGTTATACAAGCATGACGCATTATTATTATTTTGTCATGTAATGGTTTTAAGTAACTAACTCATTGTTTCTTTATTTCTACAAAATCCTTTTCCACTTCATTCAGATATAACTTAATTAGAATTCATTCCAGTGTTACATATGTTTGCCCCTGCTTCACTCCTGGTTGCCAATGTTTTATTTTTTATTTAAGAAATGTTCACAAACTCATATTGAACCAAGTAATTTGAAACGTACAGTCAATTGGTACTTTAAAATAGAAGTTTACATTGAAAGAACTTGCAAGTGCTATACACGATTAATATGGTTTCTATCTTGCTTTTTCTTCTTTTTTTTCGTGGTAGAGAGGTTGTCCTTAATTTGTATAAGCAGTTGATCAGGCCTCCCCTTAAATATGCCATTCAGGCTTGGAGTCCCTTTTATGAGAAGGATAAGTTCATTTTGGAGCAGGTTCAGCAAAGAGCCACTAGACTTATTCCCGAAGCAAGGAATCTCTCTTATGAATCTAGGTTGCGAATTCTTGGTTTGACTATGCTTCAATTGGGAAGAGTACGTGGCGATATGATTCAGGTTTTTTAAATTCCTATCTGGTAGTGATGCTTCGACTTCCTTTAATTTCTTGCATGTTTCAGCTAATTCTGATGTGACACGTGGTAACAATTTGAAGTTGACTAAAGAGTTCTCACACATAGATATTTAGCCTTTTAGCTTTTTGCAAAGAGTTGTTAATGAGTGGAATGGTTTGCCTGAGTGGGTAGTTAGTTCCAATCCTGTTCACAATTTCAAAGTCAACAGTGATAAGTTCTTTACTAACTCTGGGCGTCTGAGATTTTTTTTTTTGTGTGGTGGTGTTAGTCACCCTTCTTAGCCTATTATCTTGTTATGTTATATTAGATGACATACCAGGGAAGCAGTGACTCTGAAGTCTCTCAGGTCAGCAATAACCATAAAAAACGAAAGAGGCGGCAGCACCATCAATCTTCCAGTAGTTCCATGGATTCAGAACCGGATGATTCAGGGAAGAAAACAAAGAGACCGCGAGGGAGACCTAGAACAGTACCAAGAAATACAATAGAAGGTTTTACTGATGCTGAAATAAGAAGGTAAGGGGATCTTTTTTTTTGTGATAGAATATTAAGAAGCAATAGATTAATAAGGCTCACCCGAAATGAAAATATCTATAGGAGCACTACTATTACGGTCAAGAGGAGTTAAAAACGATTTTATGATTTTGACACAAATTGCACATACCTCAACTGCAAACTCCCAGAAATGTAATTAAAATCTGTTTTGTCATACTAATTCACCCAAGAAATCAAATTTCGCACCCAGGGATGGCTTCAAAAAGTTAAAAAAGCAGCTACTTGCGCACTCCATCCAATCATATCAATCGTATATCCGTGTTTCTTTGGCTCTGTGTGTAGGTGTATTAGACCAGCCGTTTGATGTGTTTTTGCGACCCAATGAAAGTTGGTTATTTGCATGATGATATGCAAATGCTTGGAAAGCAATGACTTGCTTATGTAATTGATAGGACCTCGTTGTTTTAGTGTCATTATGCAAATGTCCAACTTCCATTGGGTTGCCAAAACACACCAAACGATTGATCGAATACGCCTAGAATTGAGGCAAAGATACTCAAAGTTTTGTCACTACGATTGAACGTTGCAGACATGGCAGATGACTTGCATAAGAAGCTGTGCTTGTTTAATCTTTTGCAGCCATTGCAGGGTGCGAAATTCCATTTTTGTTGGTGGAATAGTATGACAAATCAGATTATAATTACATTTCTGGGAGTTTTCAGTTGAAGTATGTGCAATTTTTGTCAAAATCATGCAAAATTGTGTTTTACTCCTATTGACTGAAATGATAGTGCCCCTGTAGATTTTATTTGGGGTGAGCCTTATAGAAAAAGTATGTACTGCTAAAGTTCCACTTGATGAATTAGGCTCTTCAAAATAAGTTAAATCTATTGGAGCCATTAGGCTCATAGGGCCGGTGCTTATCCCTGTTTCCATGGCGGAAGTGGATGAGAGTACACCACTCCCACTGGACAGGATGCCAGTCCATCGCAGGTTAACCCCTGAGCAGTGCCAGTACTCATTTTACAGCTGAGTGGACTGAAGCAAGTGGAGTAAAGTGTCTCGTTTAATGACCCAATGCAGTGCTCTCGACGGGAGTCAAAGTTGGTACTTATCGCATACAAGCATGACTTTTTTAGTCCTCATCCCCCTACCCACTTTAACCTTTCCCCTTTTTTTACACCACTGCACTTCCTCTTTCAGGCCCAACTTCCTAGCTATTAGCCCCCGTCCTTCTATCTGACTTCTCCTTTTATCTTTTTTCCTACCTCTGGAGTGATCTAACCTTTCGGGCACAATTTGACCCTTGTTGTCGTGGTGCCGTTAAGCCTTCATTAAACAAACATTAACCACTGAGCCACAGCACACATAAAAGAGCCTAGTGATGAATGTAGGTAGAAACTGACTTTTGTACTGACTTCATAAATCTGTACAATGTCTCACATTATATTCTTGGCAACATAAATCTTAAAAAACCTCATGTTTTTTTTCAGATTTGTGAAGAGTTATAAGAAATTTGGTGCTCCTCTCACAAGGTAGGTGTTTCAAGATTTGCACACTCTACTCCTTACATCTCCTTAACGGTCTGATGACATCTAGAGGCAACTTGAGAGCTTCAAAAATAGAATGGACTAGTAGTACAGCAAGAACTCACATCAAAATCTGTTCAAAACAGACCATTTTACAGCATTTTGGGCCTTATTGTGCAAAAATTTGTGACAGGCAGATGAACACGTCTTTAATTGTATCTGTATATCCTTTGTTTTTCAATCCTCTCTAAAATATGCTTTTAAGGTCAATATCCGATTCCATCCGGATATTTTCAAACTTGACTATACCCCTAGAGCAACAGGTAACCAGCAAAGAAGAAATAAAAGTTATAACTGCTTAAAACTGAAGGACACATCTTAAAAATTACTTGAAGATTTTAAGCCGTGTTCAGCTGATGACATCACAAAGTTTGCTTGACTGTTAAAAAGCTTTTTTAAAGATTTAAAGGGAATTTTACTGAAGAATTTAATGTTCTTTCACATGTATGTCAAACTACAACATCTCACCTTTGATCATGTTTGATCTGATCTGTTATAAATCCTTCAACAATTTGATTCAATTAGGTTTATCCTGAGACACCTTTAAATCTCTGGAGTGAAAAATAAAAACAATTTCAATGAACTGGGTTGTTGCACTCAGACCAAGCACCAAGCAATCGTTCATAAATAACCTCTTTTGGCACATATGACTTTTAACAGTTGAAGTGCTGTAAACCCAAACATATAAATCAATCATTTATGCTTGAAGGAAGTCGTAAGTCCAGCATGTGCGCTCTTAAATTGTGGATAATTTCATATCTGTTCAATATCTTATCATGGTGTACCATGGTAACAAAGACGGTTGTGCTTCTTTTTGTAGGTTGGAAGCGATAGCAGGAGATGCAGAGCTCCAAGAGAAATCTCAGGTTGACTTGAGGAGACTTGCTGAGATGCTTCATGAAGGATGTGTGAAGGCAGTCCAGGAGTACGAGGCTAAACTCAAGGAGCAGCCGGAGTTTGATGGTCAGTTTGGAGCATGCTTTCTTATCTTTTATGAACATTAATGTGTTTTATGAAGTCATTAATGAGAGATTAATATTATGTATTTACTTCCAAGTTATACCTTACCTTCCATGCTATAAATATGCAATCTGGGCCAATGACCTGATTCTAACGCACTTCTAACCTTTCCTTAAAAACGTAGTTACCAAACCAGCCCTAACCTCCATTATACCTCAAACATTCCTTACTTCTTTTCAGGGCGTTGCTGTCACAACATCATTGAGACTGGTCGCAATTTTCTTCAAATTTTCACCTTTTACTAAACATCTATCTTCTTTGCAACTCCTACCATGCAGGTTTTTAAGCTGTTTGGCTTTTTCTAGCTTTTTCAGTCATCTGAGGTAAGATGAGGTGGCCACGGACCCGGAAAATATTGGGTCCGACTCACAGGACTTTCACCATTGAGATTACACTAAGAACAAGAAGAGTCCCACTCTTATGGCGGGTGTTTGTAGTCCTTAGAACACCTGGTGTGCTAGTTTGTAGGACCTTTTTCCCTTGAGTAGATGTGTTTCTCACCCTAGGCCCCGCCCTACCTCGAGGGTAGCAACACAAGGGGCGGCATCTTAAGAAAGTTACAAGTAATTCCACGGCTCATTGTAGATAGAGCCATAAGATTACTTTCGCAGCTTCAGTGAACGGGTCTGTACGGGTCCATGCGACTTCACAGCATGGGTTCACGGGTCTGTGTCATAGCTTCACGGGTCCATTGTACTGGTCCATACGGCTCCTTATCAAGCTCTACAGGTTTATATGGCTCTGGTGAACAGGTCCATACGGCTTCATAGTATCTGAAAGGGGTAACATACAGAGTACGGTAAACCCGGAAGTAGACCCAATAGCTACAAAGCTACGTGACGAAGTAGTAAGAAAGCAAAACTCCATAGGAAGCATAGCCTCACGAGAGATATTTTCTTCTTTTTTTTGTAGCTAATAGCTACGTTGTTCCACGGCCGTGCGAACTATTGTAGAGAAGTTTTTGCGTTGAACGTTACATTTTCGCAGAACTGTTGCTTGTTTCATGGACACTGAGGACAGATCACCCAGTGCCGGTGCTAGACGCACTCCTGATATCCCTTGATGTGTCGCATGTAAGCGGTTCGTTAAGTTACACTCTGGAGACATCCATAACATGTGTGTTATGCTTGCAGGTTGTGCAGTGAGTCCAACCCATGTACACTCTGCAGTGACTGGGATCAGGCAACGTGGTTAGAGCACCGTCTCTACTGTGACCGCCACTTTCAAAGAGAAGGCGGAGAAGAGACGGTCGAATAGACTGTGGAATAGACTGTGGAATAGACTGTCGAATAGACTGTGGAATAGACTGTGGAAGAGACGGTCGAATAGACTGTGGAATAGACTGTGGAATAGACTGTGGAATAGACTGTGGAATAGACTGTGGAATAGACTGTCGAATAGACTGTCGAATAGACTGTCGAATAGACTGTCGAATAGACTGTCGAATAGACTGTCGAATAGACTGTCGAATAGACTGTCGAATAGACTGTCGAATAGACTGTCGAATAGACTGTCGAACAGACTGTCGAATAGACTGTCGAATAGACTGTCGAATAGACTGTCGAATAGACTGTCGAATAGACTGTCGAATAGACTGTCGAATAGACTGTCGAATAGACTGTCGAATAGACTGTCGAATAGACTGTCGAATAGACTGTCGAATAGACTGTCGAATAGACTGTCGAATAGACTGTCGAATAGACTGTCGAATAGACTGTCGAATAGACTGTCGAATAGACTGTCGAATCAGACTGTCGAATAGACTGTCGAATAGACTGTCGAATAGACTGTCGAATAGACTGTCGAATAGACTGTCGGATAGACTGTCGATAGACTGTCGATAGACTGTCGAATAGACTGTCGAATAGACTGTCGAATAGACTGTCGAATAGACTGTCGAATAGACTGTCGAATAGACTGTCGAATAGACTGTCGAATAGACTGTCATCGTCTTTTTCTCCTCCACCACCGCCGCCCAAGTCTAAGCAGCAGCAGGCAGCACCCTCCCACCAGGGAGGCGTGGCCGCCATCTACACTCAGCAGGACGCCCGATGACGAGCTTCCTCAGCTGATTAGACGTACGCTGACACGTACAACGTACGCCTTTTCCGCTGGACGATGCGGCATTGCCCAGCACTTCCCAGGCTTCCATCCCGCCGTTACTGTCCTCACCTGAGTGAGGTAGGCCCTAAACAAGGGACAGAGAGCAGGGAAATAAGTGTAGGAGGGATCGACGTTACGAGTCCTCTTCCCTTTGTTCTTCCTCACCCTTCCCTGAGCCCAGGTGGAGGCGGAGGAAAAGACATAGGGGAAATCTCTGCAGGATGTTTCCTTCATGGACGCCCTCAAGCAGAAGCTTGAGATAGGGTTTCCCAGGCAATGGAGCAGAGGCTGCCGCCTCCCGCACTCCACCTCTCTGCAGTTGCCGAATTGAGGCAACCTCTTGACCATGTGGTCTTGGAGGATGATGCCCTTGACAGCTACCTTTCGGGGGAAGATGTAAACATTATGGATAACTTGAACCCACCTGCAGAGCCTCTGGACACACCCAGGGCACCGGACCATCCCCTGGAGTAGGGAAATCCTCCCGCCGCCCCTGTTCAAGTTGCTTCTAGTGCCTCCTCGCTGACGCAGGCTACGCTAGATAGGAATCCCGTACCCTGCAGGTTACTGGAGGAGGTCTTGTTCCTGCTGCCCCCACCCGTGGACCCCCTACTACAGAGGGAGTGGGTCCCACAGCTCCTGGATTTCCTGGTGCAGGAGATCAAGCTGGATGTAATGAAAGCACCTCCTACAGACTGTTCACTATGGCCCAAAGAGACGCTAAGCCAGCAGCTAAGCAGTTTCCTATTGATGCTTTCTTGGTGACCCGGGTACAGCATTGAGCCAGGACCCCTGCCAAGGACTGGACGACCTACAACAAAGAGGTTGAACAGGCCACTCGCATCCAGCCAGCAGCTTACCAGGCACTAGTAGGCACCCCCACTATTCTGAACGGAATATGGCATCTCCTCTGCCAGCCCGCGAGTGGCACCCAAGCGGTGTCAAGCTCTGCGGTCAGGGCCAATAAATTTATTGACCCTGTGGTCCAGCAGAGGGAAGAGTCCCTCAAAGCTCCTTTAAGTTTCAGGTGCTTGCCATATGGGTGATTTGAGGGGCTGGACTTGGTCATGTGCAGACATATGCTGGCAGACGTCATCCCAACAACCACACCTTTGCTAGTCAGGCTGTTGGATTTGATCGACGTGACAGTTGACCAACACGCCGGAGCTTCTACAAAGGTGGCCATGGAGAGGGGAAAGGCCTGGACCTTTTTCGCAGGTTGCCTCCAAGATGTCCTGTCACGCCAGGATGGCTGACAGGATGATCTTAGGAAGATTAAGAGGCTATTGTCAAAGACTAAGCCTTTGTCCTCTCCACCTGCACACCACCAGGCCTCAGCCTCCGCGAGAGGCCGAGGCATGGCTGCCCAGCGGCGGGCTTCATGTCATCGTGCTGGCGGTGATGAAGCCCGACACAGCTTCTTCCTCTCACCAGGAGTCCACTTCATGGCTGAAATTTAAAAAAGAAAAATAAGGGGGGAAAAAAATACAGATTTTCAGTTGTCAGGCAAGTTATAATTACAAATTAAGCAGATAAAACTTTCTCAAACTTTTAGCAGTTCTAACTCTGTAAGAATTATTTCTGGTATTGAAGAATTTCTGAAATTCAAATAATATTTTTACCAAAAAGCTTGAAACACTTCTAGTAAGCTTTTCAACTATAGACGTACATAGAAAAAAATGAAAAATATCTGTTATTGAAGCAGACGCACATAGAAAAAATTTTTTTTTTATCTGTTTTTAAAGCAGACGTACATAGAAAAAATGAAAAAAATATCTGTTTTAAAGCTTATGTTTGAAAACATCATTCGTTATATTTTTGTTACAGTAATCTTTATGAGATGATTGCAGTGATTTGTGTATTATTTATCAGTTAATAATTCTCTTATTTAGAAGGAAATCCCATAATTGGGGTAGGCTTAAAAAAAATTCATCTGTCAAGGTGGAAAATTTTCCTCTTCCGGTATCTAGAGTAAAAATGATTCATTTTCTTAGATTCTTCCTCGTTCTGAAGTATGTATAATATTTTTCTAAAATTTCTTCAGGTAAAAAGAGGGGCCCTACCTTGAAGTTATCTAGTGCAACTATAAACGCCCCTTCAGTGCTGAAGCATGAAGAAGAATACGCCCCTCTTGCCCTTATTATTCCAGCTGACCGAGATGAAAGAACAAGGTAGGCACGGCTTTAATCTTTCTTCGCTTAGTTGTCACAGTACTTATTTAGAGAAAATATAAAGCATGGTATTATTAGACACGTCAGTAAATTCGAAAAATTCTGACAATGTGTTTTAAAATCTACAACATACGCATAGTCAATATCTAGTTGGATTATACATTATCTTGATGTTCATTGGGTAAAATGGGAAAGAAATTCATAGAATTATAGAAAGATTTTCTTTATCTACATCACAAATGTTTGAATTATAAAAAAAATACTTGAAAGTTTGATCAACCATAACTCAACAATTGTATTGAAATTTAGAAACTTATTTTGTCCTTAGATCTTAAAATTATTCCAATGAATGTTGAAATGTCAACACACTCCCCCATGGTTCACTCACCCATGGTCCACTCCCCCATGGTCCACTCCCCCATGGTTCACTCTCCCATGGTCCACTCCCCCATGGTTCACTCCCCCATGGTTCACTTTCCCCCCATGGTTCACTTTCCCCCATGGTTCACTCTCCCATGGTCCACTCCCCATGGTTCACTTTCCCCCATGGTTCACTTTCCCCATGGTTCACTTTCCCCCATGGTTCACCCTCCCATGGTTCACTCCCCATGGTTCACTTTCCCATGGTCCACTCCACCATGGTTCACTCCCCCATGGTTCACTCCCCATGGCTCACTTCCCCATGGTTCACTCCCCCATGGTTCACTTTCCCCCATGGTTCACTCTCCCATGGTCCACTCCCCCATGGCTCACTCCCCCCATGGTCCACTCCCCATGGCTCACTCCCCCATGGTTCACTCTCCCATGGTTCACTCCCCCATGGCTCACTCCCCCATGGTTCACTCCCCATGGCTCACCCCCATGGCTCACTCCCCCATGGCTCACTCTTCCATGGCTCACTCCCCCATGGCTCACTCCCCCATGGCTCACTCTCCCATGACTCACTTCCCCATGGTTCACTCCCCCCATGGCTCACTTCCCCCATGGCTCACTCCCCCATGGTTCACTCCCCCCATGGGTCACTCCCCCATGGTTCACTCCCCCATGGGTCTTCGTTCCCCCATGGGTCTTCGTTCACCAGTTCTTCATAACTGGTTTATAAAAGGTCTGTAAACATTATATGGGCTGGCACGATCTGGGTTAATTAGATATTGATTATTACAGACAAATCTTGTTTCATTGGTTGGACCCGTGGGGTTTACCATACTTTCCCACCCTATTGTTGGGGCCATTGTTTGCATCTAAAAATTGCATATCATGTTGGTCAGGGTATTTTTGATTTTGAAAAAAAAAAAAACTATTACAGTATCATCACAATATCACAAAAATCAACATAATGTTACAACACTAGTGTCAATAGACCAATGATGTGCTGCGTACCTTGTATTCTATCAAAAGACCAATTATGTGCTGCGTACCTCATATTCTATCAATAGACCAATGATGTGCTGCGTACCTCATACTCAATGACATATTCCTCTTCAGGTATAAACTTGCATCCAGAGCCAAACATACAAACTGGGATGTGGAGTGGGGCCTAGATGAAGATTCCGATCTGCTGAAAGGCATCTATGAGTATGGAGTGGGGAACTGGGAGGCCATCAAAATGGACCCTGACCTCAATCTCCACAACAAGGTAAACATCCTTCTTCAAATTCTTTAGACAAAATTGCTATTTTGTTTTACAAGTGTGACAGACCATCAGCATGGTAATCTAGAGGGCCTGGGTTCACTCCCCCATGTGTAGAGGGCCTGAGTTCACTCCCCCATGGGTAGAGGGCCTGGGTTCACTCCCCATGGGTAGAGGGCCTGGGTTCACTCCCCCATGGGTGGAGGGCCTGGGTTCACTCCCCAATGGGTCTTCATTCACCAGTGCTTCTTTATATTACCTTAGCTTAGAAAGGGATTTTGAATATCCAATCTATCTACCTACAAGTATTAACTGTTTATGTAACGGTTTAGATTAACTGTTTATGTAATGGTTTAGATTAACTGTTTATGTAATGGTTTAGATTAGCCTTTCATCCTTTTTTATCATATTAAGAGTTTTCTATTAAGAATAATGAATAAGCTGTTTACAACATCTAAAGCTAAATCCATCCAAGCCATTAGGCTCATTGAGCCAGTGCTTATCCCTGGTTTCCATGGCGCAAGCGGATAAGAGCATAGACTCCCTGGACGGGACACCAGTGCATCGCAGATTAACTCCCCAGCAGTGCTGGTACTCATTTTACAGCTGAGTGGACTGAAGCAAGTAGAGTAAAGTGTCTTGCTTAAGTACACAATGCAGCGCTCATGACGGGGAATCTCCCTCGGTACCTCTCGAATACGAGCATGACCCCTTAACCACTGAGCCACAGCACAATTTATAACATAGGATATATTTAATAGGGGTATAATCTCACTCCTTTAGAACTTGAGGAACGAGTCACATGACAATGTATATAAAATATAATTAGAATAGGGGTAATATACAAATTGAGCAATTATTGGAATGATAAAGAAGTGATACATTGTGTTTATATTTTGCTTTCTTTTATTTTCTTTCTTACCCATTCCCTCTCAAAACAAGATGTTAACCTAACAGCACCTTCAAGTCCTGTGTTATTTTTACAAATTAATCCTTTTTTTCAACACCCCTGTATTTCCTTTTCTAACCTTGACCAATTCAGAGTGTAGAATTACCAATAAACCGAAGTAAACGAACAAACATTTTCTTTTCTAAAACAAAACTTGGTATAATAATGAATTCAATTTTATGTTTATTTCTATAGAGCATGGGTTCTTAATTAATTTTTTTCAAGGGCCGTCATATCACAACAGCCTCAGACTGCGGGCCAATTGCGTGGCAAAACCAGCATCACGTGACAAACAAAACCCCTCAAAACAATTCTTGAATACAAACAAGCTGAGAGCGCGCATGATAAGAAGTATGTACGCCAGATGTCTGCAGGTCTCTTATCCACCTTCCTTTGACAAGCCGCGAGTCTGCCCAATTTATAGCAGCACTGAAGATAACATTTTATTTGATAAGCTGCAATGTTTTAGTGCACTGATATGCATAAGAAAACCCTAAAATAAACGAGTATTTTGCGATTTTTACTGATCTCATTCAGAATAAGCAGTATGATTTATTTTTTTCAAATACAACTACTGTTCGCGGGCCAGATTGGATTGTCTGGCAGGCCAAATTTGGCCTATTAGGATTCACCGCTATAGAGTATGGGCCATATGAAACCTATATACTCATATTCAGGGGACTTTTTTTTTCTGGTCGAATACAGATATAAAAAAAAGGGGTGGTGGGAAAAAAACTCTTCAATAAAGGGGGAACTTTTTCATTTGCATCAAAACATTGAGTCTGTATTTCCAGTCAAAATGATTGACATTTCAAAGCCATCCTATGATAAAGGTTGTTGTAGGTTTAAAGAAAGTGAATATTTTTTTAATGATTTTGATTGTTTTTACTTTTCAGATTCTTCTGCCAGAAATGGACAAAAAGCCTCAAGCCAAACAACTCCAAACAAGATGTGACTACCTGATCAAATTGCTGAATAAAGAGGCTAATACACAAAAGGCTATCATGGAGGTGAGCCAGAGCTTTCAAGTCTCAAATTGAGGAAATTGTCCCTTTTGGAATTTTTAGGACTAAGAGAATGTTCCCCTGATTATTCTTCAATGTTGCAGAGTCAACATTAGCTAACTTACTTAATATCTATTAAAATCATGAGAATAATCAAAAATGCATTAAAATATCTGTCAGAAATTGACAGTTTTACAGCTGATTACAGTTTAATTGCTCACCTTTTCCGCCTTGGGCCACCCCCCTTCCTTCTGTCCACCTAGACCTCTCCACTTATAACAAAACTCAAACTCACCCTAATCTCTTCATCAATCTCCACAACCAAATCAAAGACCAACTCTCAAATTACACCTCCATCTATACTGATGGCTCCAAGGAAGGCAACAAGACAGCTGCTGCTGCCATCATCCAAGACATCACCCTCAGTAGCAGACTTCCTGACCACTCATCCATCTTTTCAGCCGAGGCTAAGGCCATTCTCCTCGCCCTCAACTTTATTGAGTACTCTCCTCTTAGTCACTTTGCCATTTTCTCTGACTCAAAGGCTGTTCTTACTTCATTACTCAATCTTAAATGGGATAACCTCACCTGCCACCTCCTCCTCCGGAAACTCTTTTCTCCCACCCTCTGCAGGAAAAGTGTTCTTTTCTTCTGGATACCCAGCCATGTTGGCATCCCTGGCAATGACAGGGCTGATACAGCCGCTAAGCTTGCCCTTAACCTCCTCCCTTCCCCTTTTCCCAAAACCCTCTCTGACATCAAACCGCTTATCGCTTCTCTTGTTCGTGACCGCTGGCAAACCTTATGGAACTTCCAAATTGATAATAAACTCCATGTTATCCAGCCCACAATCCCGATCAAATCCACCATCAACAACCTTTCTCGTATCGACAACGCGTTCATATTACCCGTCTTAGAATTGGTCACACCCACCTCACTCCTCCCACCTCCTTATTGGTTCCCCCAACCCCTCTGTAACAATTGCCACTGCATCCTTACAATCCAACACGTTCTCCTTGCTTGCCCCTGTACAACCTTCCCAGAGCTTCTCTCGCTCCCCACAACTCAATTGCTGAGTTCTTCCAAAAAAATCCTCCAGATAAAATAGTCTCCTTCCTTCAGCATGCATCCCTCTACAACCATATTTAATCCTCCTCTTCCACCCCCTCTCTACTCTGTTTTTAGTTTTACCCATGCACCTCCTCTCTCGATCACAGCTTTCTGGCTTTTGTTCTTGAATTTCTCTCATTCTTCCCCTGGTCTCTTTCCTTACTACCTCTAAAATGATCTGACCTCTCAGGCACAATTTGACCTTCGTTGTCGTGGTGCCGTTAAGACCTCATCAAACAAACAAACAAACATAGCCTGCCCCATTCAACTTCTAGCAGCACTTGACTTAGGAAAGAAATTCTTAGATTTTGTGCTGTCCACCCAGTTATAGATCTCAAATTTAGCAAAGATTTATTATTACTCAAAAGTCATAGATCTCAAATTTAGCATAGATTTATTACTTAAAGCCGTAGATCCCAAATTTAGCATAGATTTATCATTACTCAAAGTCATAGATCTCAAATTTAGCATAGATTTAGTATTACTCAAAATCATAGATCTCAAATTTAGCATAGATTTAATATTACTCAAAGTCGTAGATCCCAAATTTAGCATAGATTTATTACTTAAACCAAAGATCCCAAATTTAGCATACATTTATTATTACTCAGTCATAGATCCAAAATTTAGCATAGATTCATTACTACTCAAATTCATAGATCCCAAATTTAGCATAGATTTATTACTAGTCAGTCATAGATCTCAAATTAAGCATAGATTTATTATCACTGAAAGTCATAGATCCAAAATTTAGCATAGAATTATTATTACTCAAAAGTCATAGATCCCAAATTTAGCATAGATTTATTACTACTCAAAAAGTCATAGATCCCAAATTTAGCATAGATTTATTACTAGTCAGTCATAGATCTCAAATTAAGCATAGATTTATTATCACTGAAAGTCATAGATCCAAAATTTAGCATAGAATTATTATTACTCAAAGTCATAGATCCCAAATTTAGCATAGATTTATTACTACTCAAAAAGTCATAGATCGTAAGTTTAGCATAGATTTATTATTACTCAGTCGTAGATTCCAAATTTAGCATAGATTTATTATTACTCAGTCATAGATTCCAAATTTAGCATAGAATTATTACTACTCAAAGTCATAGATTTCAAATTTAACATTGATTTATTACTACTCAAAGTCATAGATCCCAAATTTAGCATAGATTTATTATTACTTAAATTTGATCAGCTACAACTTGGAACCCCTTTCTAATTGGCAATTCTACTCTAGACATTCATATAGCTGTGATTCTTAGTATGCATTACTTTAGAATGATAAATTCTCAAAATTCATTCTGGCAGGGGGTTGCCTCTTTTCCTTCACAGGCAGCTGAAAAATCCAAACTCAAAAAGAAAGGAAAAACAGACAAGAAGAAAACAGATGCAGACTCAAAACCTGGGAGGAAACGGAAGACGAACGATGGCTCAGAGGCTAAAGGTGCTAAAACGAAGGAGTCAGGAAAACCTGGCAGGAAGAAAAAGGAAGATATGGATGAGAAGAAAGGAAAATCCAGGAAGAGGAGAAAGAAAGATGAAATCAAGCAGGAGGATGGGGAGGAGGATGAAGATGGAAAAGATGGAGATGAGGAAATCGAAGAGGGAGAGATTGAAGAACCAAAGAAAAGGGTAAGAGGGGGGGATTGCGGAACCAAAGAAAAGGGTAAGAGGGGAGATTGAGGAAGCAAAGACAAAAGTAAGAGTGGGGATTGAGATCTCAAAGAAAAGGGTAAGAGGGGGAGATCAAGGAACCAAAGACAAGGGTAAGAGGGGGAGATCAAGGAATCAAAGAAAAGGGTAAGAGGGGGAGATCAAGGAACCAAAGACAAGGGTAAGAGGGGGAGATTAAGGAACCAAAGACAAGGGTAAGACGGGAGATCAAGGAACCAAAGAAAAGGGTAAGAGGGGGAGATCAAGGGGGGAACCAAAGAAAGAAAGAAAAGGGAGAGGGGAGATCAAGGAACCAAAGACAAGGGTAAAGGGGGTAAGAGGGGGAGATCAAGGAACCAAAGAAAATGGTAAGAGGGGGATTGCAGAACCAAAGAAACGGGTAAGAGGGGAGATTGAGGAACCAAAGACAAGGGTAAGAGGGGGAGATCAAGGAACCAAAGAAAAGGGTGAGAGGGGGGATTGCAGAACCAAAGTAAAGGGTAAGAGGGGAGATTGAGGAACCAAAGACAAGGGTAAGAGGGGGAGATCAAGGAACAAAAGAAAAGGGTAAGAGGGGGAGATCTGGGAACTAAGGAAATATTTGTAGATAAGTCATAAGTATTGGTAAAAAGTTTGATGAATGATTATAGATAAAAGTTTTATTCCAAGGACAATTTTTCAATTGGATCTTGGCGGCTAATGAGAATTTTGAAATTAAAATGTGTAGAGATTGAGTTTCATCCCTGAATGCTGTATTAGAGGCTAGAAATCAGGAAATATCACAAACAAAACAGCAAGGGTTTTGCCAGAAGGAAATGAATCTTTTGATTTCTGTAAATGTGTCAATTAAAATGAACTTTTGTTTATTTTGCTAATCTTCTTTTTGTGTGGTACTTGTCATCTCAGGTGGTGTTGTCAGGTATGTGTGATGTACTCCAGTATCTTGGCAATATCTCTTGTTGTTGTAGATGTCATCAACATAATCTTAAAATAAAAAAACAATGAAGGAAATGCATAGAAATACAACAAAAGTTACTTTTTAACAAAATAAGATGGGTCAACAATTTTTATATAATTTTTTTTGTACAGGGAGGTCAAAAGAAAGCCTTGAAAAACTTGCCGCCAGCTGAAAGAAAACCTGTCTTCATTGACCCTGCAGGTGACCTGGATGAAGCTACATTCAGTGCTGTAAGTTGACCTGTTTGTTCTTTTTAATAGTAAAAAAGGTCATTCATGAAGGAGAAAGACCACAAATTTTCAAGATTTTAGTGCTGCTTTTCATCCACTATAACACAATTGCACATACTATGTTTATCGTAATATGCACCCAGGGCGCTTACAAATATTGTGGCACTTTTCATTGTCTTAAGTTTTTCTTTCCAAAAAAGTGCCCATGCTTTAGAGATGCGTACAGTACTGTTGAAACTGCACTAGCATTTTACATATACAGGAACTGGTTCTAGCCCACAATAACCACCATAACACCATAGTGTCAGACACCAAAATAAGGCCATTTCAAGGCTTAATGTTAGTTGATAGTCTTTATAAACATGAATATAAATTCCATTAGAAAAGGAATGAATTCACGATCAATTTTGTCATTTTAGCACTATTAATATTTTTTTGCAATCTTTTTACTTGACAGTGCAAGGAACAAATGAGGCCTGTTAAAAAATCCTTGAAGCAATTGGACAATCCTCCAGACGATGTTTCTGAGAAGGAACAGTTAAACCACACCAGACAGTGTCTCCTGAAGATCGGGGACCGCATCAACGAGTGCATCCAGGATTATTACAAGGACCCAGAGAAGATGCATGAATGGAGAGGGTAAGAGCGGGGAAGGACAATTTAGGGGCTTGCGGAGCACTTCCGAATAACTCACTCCAAAAATGTTTCCCATCCCTGCATCACATTAACTACTATAACATCTAAACCTCGCCTTTCCCTGCTTACCCCGCTTTCCTCTCCCAACCTCTTTTCACCTCTGACATAATCTTATCACTCTGGCACAATTTGATCATTGCTGTCATCTTGCTGAACCTCACCAGCCAACCTATGGATCTGAAGCGGCCATCATTTGTGTTTGAAGGCAGCAAGAGTAAAAGAATGAGATGGAATGTCCGTTTCCATGGAATTTGGTTTTACTTTCATTTTCATGTGGTAGTGCTGCAACCATTTACTTTGTACACATTAAAGGAGCACTAGACCGAAAAGTGAGGGCGTATATTTAGGGGGTCCCCAAAAATCAAATGCTTATCTAACACGCAATGATATGGCAATTTTCTGGTTAATATGAATATCCAAGTGACTTTGCCCTCACGTCGCATGTGGGCTATGAAGGCATAAAGTTTATCGATCTTTTTTGAATAATATATCTGGGAAATTCGCTAAAACAAGCACCCTCACTTTTCGGTTTAGCTCTCCTTTAAGCAAATATTATGTGTTAGAGTTTATGAAATAATTGGTTCCAAAAATGGGTGAATAGAAATAATTGGTAGATTCACAGAAAATTGTGTCTTTTTAATGAATTTTTTGTTGATGTATATTTCACTGGTGAAGAATATCAGATGGTTATTTGTTTCTAGGTTGTGGTTGATTATTTGTGCTAAAAAAAAGGAAGAAAAAAAAAAAACCACAACCACCGTTTTTAGTCTCTCTCATGCTTGAATGTATTGCAGATATCTTCCATTATGACCCCACTCTTGCCTCAACATCGAAAGATCGTTTTCATTCTTCTCCAACCATTTGCATCTACGAAATGTAGTTTATTCCATATTTAATACAGTATGCCCTTAATTTGTTGTTATTGGAGAAATTCCACAACCTATTCCGCCAAAAAAACTCCACCACCGCTTAAAGTAACCATTGAGATTTATTTATTATAGTAATGTTTTAAAATCATGTGTTTTCCTTTTCTTTTTTTTGGTAGGTATCTCTGGACATTTGTTTCAAAGTTTACCGAGTTTGATGCCAAAAAGTTGTACAAACTATACAGACATGCCCAGAAGAAAAGGGAAGAAGAAGAAAGAGAAGAGGTTGGTATAAATTTTTTTGCTTCTTGATAATGTTTTTAAGGGTTCATGGACAAACAATTTTCTTACAGTCCCTTTGCCTCGGGATAATGAATAGTTTGGCTTCTTTTGGGGATGAAGTGATAACCGAGCCAAGTCTGAGTAGGCGAGCAGTTCTACTACATTGTGTGCTGTAAGTCAGTGAACCTTGTTCATGCACATTGTGTGCTGTAAGGCAGTGAACATTGCTCATGCACATCTTCCATATTTGAAATTAAGCAAAAAGGAATCATGGAGTTTGATAAGCACTTTTCTTGATATGGAATTCTATAAACATATGGTGCAAAGATGCTGAGTGATTTTCTGTCGTCATTGGAATGAAGAGAATCATGGTAATGAGCATATCATGGTAATACGCATATCATGGTAATAAGCATATTGTGGTAATAAGCATATCGTGGTAATAAGCATATGGTAATAAGCATATTGTGGTGATAAGCATACCGTGGTAATAAGCATACCGTGGTAATAAGCATACCGTGGTAATAAGCATACCGTGGTAACAATCATACCGTGGTAACAATCATATCATGGTCAGAAGCATATCGTGGTAATACGCATATCATGGTAATGAGCATTTCATGGAAATGAGCATATCATGGTAATGAGCATATCGTGGTAACAATCATACCGCGGTAACAATCATATCATGGTCAGAAGCATATCGTGGTAATACGCATATCATGGTAATGAGCATTTCATGGAAATGAGCATATCATGGTAATGAGCATATCGTGGTAATGAGCATTTCATGGTAATGAGCATATCATAGTAATGAGCATTTCATAGTAATGAGCATATCGTGGTAATGAGCATATCGTGGTAATGAGCATATCGTGGTAATAAGCATATCGTGGTAATGAGCATAACGTGGTAATGAGCATATCGTGGTAATGAGCATATCGTGGTTATGAGCATATCATGGTAATGAACATTTAATGGTAATAAGCATATCATGGTAATGAACATTTCATGGTAATGAGCATATGGTAATGAGCATATGGTAATGAGCATTTCATGGTAATGAGCATATCATGGTAATGAGCATTTCATGGTAATGAGCATTTCATGGTAATGAGCATATCGTGGTAATGAGCATATCGTGGTAATGAGCATATCATGGTAATGAGCATATCATGGTAATGAACATTTCATGGTAGTGAGCATATTATGGTAATGAACATATCGTGGTAATGAGCATATCATGGTAATGAGCATATTGTGGTAATGAGCATATCATGGTAATGAGCATATCGTGGTAATGAGCATATGGTAATGAGCATTTCATGGTAATTAGCATATCATGGTAATTAGCATATCATGGGAATGAGCATGTGATAATAACCCAAATCAAGATTAAACAGGAAACTTTATTTTATTTTCCTACAGGGAAGAACGGGTTCCAGTCCTTCAACACCCACAAAGAAAAGACCGCCATCAGATAGCTCATCTGTTTCATCCCAGCAAAGGTATCGTGATGGTCATCATTCATCAGGACACGTTCACTCTCCTCCATTATCCAAGAGGGGGATGGAGGGTCATAGAGAAAGGTGCGTGAATTGTTTAAATTATGTTTTCTTCATTGCATTTTTCTTGTTTTGATTTTTGTTGTTTTGTTAGGATATATGTATATAGTGAGCATGTGTAATTAATTGATGGAGAAGTTAATCGATGTTTTGTACACACTTGTGATTACTTTATTTTGTAATATACATGATGGGAACTTAGAGATTCACTTGTAGCAGTTCTCAAAACAAGCATACCATTGGTAGAAATGGTGAGAAGTTGGAAATATACTAGTACTCATATATGCATACCATTCGTAGATATGGTAAAATTTGGTTGTGGTGGACATATTTGCCAAATTTGTTAGCTAAGAAAACGGGTGTCAGAGAGCTACCTTGAAATGGATATTGCAGTAAGTGTGAAAAAACTGCCAAATGTTAATAGAAATTTTAAAGTATCAAGTATTTACGAATGAGTATCGGGGTATTTACGAATGAGTGTCGGGGATTTAGGAATGAGTATTGGGTATTTATGAACAAGTATCAGGTATTCACCAATGAATATCATGAATTTTCGAATGAGTATCATGAATTTACTAATGAGTATCAGGTATTTACGAATAAGTATCAGGTATTTACGAATGAGTATCAGGTATTTACCGATGAGTATCAGGTATTTACGGATGAGTATCAGGTATTTACGGATGAGTATCAGGTATTTACGGATGGGTATCAGGTATTTTCGGATGAGTATCAGGTATTTACGAATGAGTATCATGAATTTACGAATGAGTATCAGGTATTTACGAATGAGTATCTGGTATTTACTGATGAGTATCAGGTATTTACGGATGAGTATCAGGTATTTACGGATAAGTATCAGGTATTTACGAATGAGTATCAGGTATTTACGGATGAGTATCAGGTATTTACGGATGAGTATCAGGTATTTACGGATGAGTATCAGGTATTTACGGATGAGTATCAGGTATTTACGGATGAGTATCAGGTATTTACGAATGAGTATCATGAATTTACGAATGAGTATCATGAATTTACGGATGAGTATCAGGTATTTACGGATGAGTATCAGGTGTTTACGGATGAGTATCAGGTGTTTACGGATGAGTATCAGTTGTTTACGAATGAGTATCAGGTATTTACGAATGAGTATCAGGTATTTACGAATGAGTATCAGGTATTTACGAATGAGTATCAGGTATTTACGAATGTGTATCAGGTATTTACGAATGAGTATCAGGTATTTACGAATGAGTATCAGGTGTTTACGGATGAGTATCAGGTGTTTACGGATGAGTATCAACGGATGAGTATCAGGTGTTTCGAATGAGTATCAGGTATTTCTGAATGAGTATCAGGTATATACGAATGAGTATCAGGTATTTACGAATGAGTATCAGGTATTTACAAATGAGTATCAGGTATTTAGGAATGTGTATCAGGTATTTACAAATGAGTATCAGATATTTATGAATGAGTGATCTCATTTACATGATATAATAGTTATCTGTCAGTAAAGACACTTATTCTTGTGGTTTTGACTAAATGAAGGTTACAATTTCACATTATATATATATACATATATATAATACACCTTTTTGTGTTCGTATGTTGTATTTTCTTCCCCAGCTAGTGCTTTGTCAGCATGTTCATGTTATAGGTAGGCTAGGATATATAAAACTTCACAGGGGTGTACATAGTAACATAATGTGGGATGAAATGAATCAACGTATTTCTAATCATTTTTACTGTCTTGAGGGATCGCTATATGTTAAAGATATTAGAAAGATTAAAAGTGTTATTCCCAGGAAACTTTTTGCATGATATTAATTTTGGTGTACCCAATAGTCATGTGTACTTATTGAACTCTTTTTGTTAAAGATGCTCAGTGGGTTCAGTTTTTTTAGGGAAGGGTGGGGGGAGGTATTTAAAACAAGAAATGACAGTTGACAAAGCAGTACCTTATTTCTCCCTTTGCTAAGAATTGATGATTGAGCATATTCCAAATTATTTTACGCAAACGTATGATAAGCTGAGATGTACATGATGCTTGTCTTGACCATTATGTAGCTGCCATACTGTGGGCATTTATCGAAAATGTTGTTTCGAAAGAATATCATAAAAAGGTAAGAAAAGTTTAAAAATTGAAAAACTCCCTGTTAATGGTGAAGACTGGATTCAAAGTGTAGTAATCTTTACTTCAAATTATTCCTTACCTTCTATGCTATGAATATATGCAATAACTTTATTTTTGCGCGTCTACAAGGCAAACTGTAGACCGCAACGGTCCCTGGATTTCACTGCTGAAATCCCTGGTTCTTAACCCGCAAATGTCTCCAACTTTTCCAAAGAGTTCCCACCTGCTACCTAGCCACAGGTTTGAGGTGTTTTGGAACCCTTTTCCAAAAAATACAGGTAATACGGTTACTTTTCTTGGCCGCCCATCTTGGTGTTGGGCGGACTTAGGTGTGTAACTTGCATAGACAGGTAACGGAGATTCAGACTCATTTTTGTCGTCATAATACATATCTTTTACGAGTCTACCATATTACACAGTTTTATCCCCGGGTGTTCCTTCGGGACACCTAGTGAGTTTTCAAGTCTTATTCTTGTAGTATATTCTCTCACAAATGAGGCTTTAGCCTAAGGTTATTTTTCCTATGCATTTCCTCATTAGGATATGTTTACTGTGTATCCCCTATATCCCGCCCCTCTTCCGGGTGCTTCCAAGGGTGACATCAGTTTGACCTGTAACAGCTGTTCCGGAAAATCCTGAGCCTTAAAGAGATACCCTACTCTGTATTATGCTACCAGCTCAACATGAGGCCCTTTCAAGTTATGCTTTTCCGGGCGGTAGTATTAGTTGGTAACCTGCCCAAAGGGGCCTGTTTATGTTCACTATTGTTTACTGTGATGTGCCAACCGACCGGTGTTCACATTTTTTGGATTTTTCTTTTCAGAATTTTTGTGAAGAGAAATTCTCAGGTTCCATTAATTGTTTCAAGGGAAGAAATTTTTGTTTAGTCAATTTCTCGGACATTGGTTGGACTTTTAAATTGTTATTCCCACTTGGTCTGCCTTTGTGCGTGTCGCAGAGGAACTCGTAACACTTAGTACTGTAGAATTGTGAGTTGATCTAGGTTAAGAGTGTTTGTTTTCTGGTCTCTACACGGATGTGTTTTGGAGTCCACGGTCAGAGAGAGTGGAAAGAATAGATTTGGCTTAATCATTTGAATCTTTACTCTGAGAACAGTTTGGAGGGCGTCTTGGCTGACAGTCCCTGCTTACCATTCTCAGTACCATTACCGCTAATCCCATGGTTTGATGGTCGGTTGGGGGTGAGGTGTTTGTGTCAGTTTTAGTCTTCACTTACAGCTTAAGGGTCTATAGTAGATTTTTTACTTTCCATATCCGTTCACGGCTCTGTGCATGGCCTTATTTGTTAACAGTTCCTACACGTACTCGTTGACGGCTTCACAGCCCCCAGCCGTGATTGAAGATTTTTATGGCCGTACTAAATTAAAGGTAACTTTAATTCATTTTTCCAGCGGTCAGTCACGGCCATCCACGGCTCCACAGCCATATAAAGTTAAAGGTAACTTGAGCTAGTTCTGTCAACGGCTCCATAGCCATACTAAATTAAGGCTAACTTACTTAAGCCGTCAGGCGTACTTTCCCTTCAGGCAACGGCCTGGGAAAGTATAAGTTTGTTCTCTGTTGTACTAACATTAGGGGACCATGAGTGATTCTGATGCCAGACATCCACACTCACTGAGTCACCTGCCTAGCACACAACACTGCACACGTTGTCAGCAGTTTGTGAAGAACAGAGCAGAGGACGCACACACTCACTGCTACCGGTGCAGACAGTGTAACCAGAGCGGCCCATGCACAGTGCAAGTACTGGTCTGAGGAGTCGTGGGCCGCCTTTCGTGAGTTGACGAAGGAGAGTGAGGCCTTAGCCGCTGCACGGCGACTGCAGCGCATGGAGAGACAGCCGGCTCCTCGCCACCTCCTGAATCCAGAGACCTTTGTGGTCTACAGCTTGCCTCGTAGACACGCAAAAAGAAAGGCAATGTATATATTGATATATTGATAGCGTAGAAGGTAAGTATAATTCTCGTAAATACCCCGCTAACCAATATTATGTTAAGAGTTATATGTCAGTTGTCCATGAATTTGAAAGAGAATTACATTTTGTGTCAGATACTTCATAAAGAACTGCAAATAGTGTTCACACAGTCCGCTTAATTAATGATGGTCAATTTGAGACAGGTATGATTTGAGGGTCGATGGAAATGTGTCACTGATATCAGTTATTTTGTAGCATGTAGATTGCTTTTGTTGTGAAAGTATGAACATAGCTTACAATGTTTGATACAGTGGTCCGCTTTGCATGTAACCCTTTCGCAGCTATGTTAATTGTTCAACAGAAAGCATTGATGACTTGATAATGCAAATAAACTGATGTGAAATTTACACCATCAAAATTAATCTGAGATCTTAAAAAAAAAATGATTAAAAAATGGAGTTTGTTGATATAGCAAGCATTGAATGGTCAGTGTTAAACTTATATGAAAAAAGTATAGTTGTGCTTCTGTATAAGTGTGTACGGTTATTTTTGTTCCATTTATACTAAAAACACCGTTACTTGCTACAGAGTTATTTCTTTCAGGAAATATACCAGTGTGTAGAACTGGCAATGTATTTTCATGTAGCCTTAAAATTTGGAATTAAAGATTCTGTGAGCTGGAAGAAAATATTAGGTTGTGACAGAAAAGGGCTATTGGTCTCCTGGGTCAGGGTTATTAAAAGGGGACCTCTGTATAAACACCATGTTGAGTGACGTCAGTTGGGCAGGCATATTTGTGTTGTTTTTTTTCTTCTGTGGGAATTTTCTAATGATATAATAAAGGAAACATTTTTTCTCCAACTGAAGCGAACAGTAAAATTACTTCAAGTTATACCTTACCTTCCATGCTATAAATATGCAATCTGGTCACATGACGAAAATTGTTAGAAAAAGGTCAAATTTTAAAAGAAAATTTGACCAGTTCCAGCGATGTTGTGATAACAACACGCTAAAAAGAAGTGAGGGTTAGTAGAGGTTATATGGAGGTTAAGGCTGGGCTGTTAACTACGTTTTTAAGGTCGGTTAGAAGTGCGTTAGAATCAGGTTATGTGACCAGGTTGCATATTTGTAGCATGGAAGGTAAGTATAACTCTCGTAAATATCCCCGCTATGCTTAGCGGGGTAAATATCACATTACGTAAGAAAGCTAATAATGTACCCTAGTGTAGTAAAAACAAAACAGCCATATGAAGAAAATATGTGATATACTTGGGTAAGCTAAACAATATGTAGATTACTTTTTATAACTGGAGTCCACATATTCATGGGGTAACATTCAACTCAGAATTAATGTTTTGCATATAAATTAATGCTATTTTGATAGGTGAAACTTCCATACAATAAAAATCACAGGAGTTTTTCTTCAAATCCCGGATGTTTGGTGTTCTGCTTTCAAACCTGTGTTTAAAACTTTTAAGAGAAATAATCAGAATGCAAGTTTTTTAAAATTATCAAGAGAAATAATTAGAATGCAAGTTTTTTGGAATTATCTATGCACTTCCAGAAACAAAATAAAAATCAGATTTTTTTTTGTTTTTTGAAAATGATATTTAAGTTCTGATACATTTCTGTAAAACTACTGAGATGAGACTAAGTTGTGATGTCACACACCTCAAAATTGTTTGTGTATTATATTGCATTTTTTCTAGAGATTTTGTGATTTACGATTCTCGAGGTCGGACATCTGGGAATGTTGTGATGCACGGCGACGTAACAATGCTTTATTGACGATCTCAAATTTCAAAGGGGAAAACAAACAAGTCAGTTATCATTGCAGTCAGTGGGAGAAAAACATGTTTTGTCATTTTTCAATAAATACTGGACAGAATTTATTTTTCTTTAAATATGGTGTATATTAGATAATAGTTTCCAACATATATGAGTACCATTAATTTTCGTTGACTGGCTGAGGCGACAAGTATTTATAAAAAATATCCCATTGACTGTAATGATAAAGTTTCCCCTCCAAATTAGCAAAACCGTACTTGAGCTCGTACACAGTTATGTCGACTCCGACTACAAGAATTACTAAAAAGTTTAATTAATTTAAATTAAAATACATTACCAATACTAAGAGAGTGGGCATGTGACATCACACTTTCAAGCAAATTTGTAACAGCTTTAAAGTTTAATATACCTGAATAGAAATAAGATATTTAAGTTATTTTCCCTTTTAGACCTCCATTACACAAGATAGCCATGTCTGACCACCATTGTCATCCTTTAGCAAGGGTTGGAAGTAGAAGCTAATGTATAATTGTGTGTGGAGAAGTTATAAAGACTAAATCACTGATACTCTTTAATTTACAACAAAGACCAAGTTTAAAACTTCATTTCTCAGGGATGAATAAATTTGTTTTGATTTTGTGAGGTCAAGCCTAGTCATACGGTTAAAATGAGTTGTAATTGAGTTGAGTTATCACAGTAAGCGTGCTATGTTGTCTAATATTAAAAATGCAATACTGCAAACATGGTGGCAGTCTTTCATTATTAATATTAAATGGGAGCTATATGTTTATTCTCTTGAATCTGTGACCTTTCAAAGGAAATTGTACTATTCTGGTGAAGGGAAAAAAATATATAAAATCTTCTTGATAGTGGGCAGCTGCTCTACACTTGAAATCTAAATGTTTATTAACATGTTTTATTCTGCACGGCCTTGTACAGACAATAGTGGTGGTTTTTAAGATTGGTTATACAAAGATGTCTGAAATAGCAAAGCCCTGGCTTTTCTGCTTAGGGAATAACCATTAATGCATTAATACTTTTTCTTTGTTAGTTTTCCCTTGAAATGCTTGATATAAACCCACTCCATGTTTGTTAGTGTTTTGGTTAAATCATGACCTTTAAATACTTTCCCTTGAAATGAAAGAAATTCATTTGATTCAAAAATGTATTCTATGTGCTTATTATTTATTTACCTAATTATTTTTTTTTTAATTAAGTTTTTTTTTTTTCTTTGTGGGTAATGGGGAAGAATTGGATATGGGTTGGTCGAGTTTGAGAAAAAATGGGTGGAAATTGGGGCAAAATTTGACCTTAAACCATTTATGCCTGCCCATTTGTGGTGATCGTAGTTTTGGCTGACCCACTCCAACATGATGGTCATTCCTGTATCCTGCCACTCTCCTCTACAGTCATGTTTTCCCTTCATATGGTCCACCTAGTATCCATGCTGGTGACTGGACCAGTGAGAGGCGGGGCCCGGAGAACCATATTGACAGGTATGGACCGGTCAGATGGGTATCAAGGTTCTTTTGTTTATGTCATTCTTTTCTGCTTTTGATTAACTTGCTGTGAAGTTTTGGTAATTTGGGTCACTTGGGTAAGATTTATTTCCGTATAGATGTTTATTTGTTCATTTCACCCACAAAGCTGCTGTTGAAGCGTATATATCACTAAAAAACAAATTCTGAAAATGAAACTACTGTACAATTAAACTCTTCATGTTCTGCAAAGGAGGGAAATGGAATTTGGGCAATTATGGAGAAATCACATCATTGAGACGATACTGGATAGTATTTGTAAAGGCAATGAATCGTGTAAATCTTTCTGAATTAATAAAACGGTAATATGAATTAAACATTTCTTAACAAAATTGATATTTTTCAAGTAATGAAAAATAAATTGCTGAAACAGCGCAGTATTTTGTGAGGGAGTAATGTCTCATTTAACATGCTGGAGATGTTACATTGTTTGTTGTCTCACGGGAGGGTAAGTGTTGTGTTCTTCAAGAGTTACCATCGCTTCCATCTGTATACATGTATGTGGGTAGGGTTGGTAATGTCATTATCACTCAATTCATTTACCCTTTCTCCCCTGAATCATCTGCACAGAGGAAATAAGCCAGCGCAAATTTTGTTCCTCCCTTAAAACAGACTAAAATTAACCTTTGGTTTGGGTTCAGTTTTGTATTGCAGGTTATACTTCTCTAATTTGTAAGAAAGGGAAACATTCAAATAACAAATGGAAATTCCACAAATTTTATTGTAATGCGCATTGTAGTAGTTGGAATTAGGACTGAACGTACTTTGTAAAATCCTGGAAGAAAAAAACAAACATTTTTGGTGATTATGAAGTTACAGATCAAATTTAAAATTTATTGTTTGATCCGCGAATAGTATCACTGCAAGTTTGGAGATGCCACATTAACTTATGGCAGATCTAAGTTCTAGGATTGTCCATTAACTTATGGCAGATCTTAGTCCTAGGATTGTCAATATATGTAGATATAGCTCTGTTTGTGCAGACATTTAACTAACAACTTCATGTATTGCAGTCGTTGAAAATGTCTCTTCCAGTAGAATTTCAATTTTGAGGGTGTGGTATAAAGATCCAAAATCTAGTTTGTCTGTAATCACAACTGCATCTTAGATGTTTCAAGTAAATTTTGGCCATTGTAAATTGGCAATTTTTTATTATCAATTTTGATGGAAATTGTTGCTATTTACATAGATTTTAATTATAAGGCTTAAGTTGCCCCATGGAAGTTATATTCTCAATTTTTGACAAAACTCAGTAATTAAAATTAAAAGTGTATAATGATCGTCGCTGCATAATAGATCCCATCTTGCTGTTGGGTTGAGGTGAACAGCTTTTCCTGTCATTACGTGCATGTTTTTCAAATTCTGTCTTTTTATTTTGAAGTTTTTCATTTGTTTGCTTAAGAGTCTTGAGGCGTTATCTGTAATATCCGCCTCCGCTGCAACTCATATTTGAAGTGAAAGTTTGCAACTGAGAAATCCTCAGGGTCACAAACATTGTAAAATGCCATTTTGACTTCCCATGACTCCTTTCAAACAACAATTTCATAAAAAGTTACTATATTTACTTGCATTGGAAGTGTATGAATGTTTTTCTACATTTTTCTCTGTGGTTTTTGTGGTCATTTTAAGCACTTCACCATTTTTTTTTCCTTATGCATATCTGATGTCTCCCTTTACTTTCCATCTCTGGTATTTATATTATCACTGTTGGAAGGAGACCTGGTGACCTATCAAGTTACATAGAAAGTATCGTTTAACGTATTGATTTCTGCATATTCAAGTACTCGGTCATCCTGGTATTTTAAACATCCGGGACTCTGTCGATGAAAACATGCAGCGATTTGTGCACAAGTAAACTCCACACTTTAGTCTACAGGCACACGATGCATGTGTTTTCAAACTTCAAAAATATCTTTTGAATGATATAACCACCACATTTGCAATAATAATTTCCTGCACAAATAACCCAGTGAATGTAGAGATTTGTGCTTCTAAAGGTGACCAATTTTACATTGGCTGTAATAGTAAACTGCTTTTTTTTTTCACCGACAACCTGGTTGTTAAGTTTTACGCACGTTATTATGACGTCATCCCAGTTACTTGAATTGTTTGATGTTGATTTGTTGTTACCATACTTTTTGGAGACATGGTTCATTTATGCTTGTTTAGAGTGCAAATATATGCATGGAATTTCATAGACACCTGTAGTAGAGGTATCCTTATCTGATTTTCATGAGCAGCATTTCATTAATCTATTGTTAAACATTTTGTAATTAAGAGTGCAACTGTTAATGAATTGAAAATGGAACTGATTAGATACCAAGCTTATAACCTTGATGTATCTCCTCTGAACAATCAATTCACTCAGATCAAAATGAGCTCAAGGATAAACAATTTGATTAATATTTCATATTCAAAGTCAGAGGTTTACTTTTGTATGAAAGCAAGAAATGAAATTGGTGATGCAACAAAAGTCAGTTTGCGAAAAGTTTTGAAAAAAATCAAATTCCCCAAAGATAAAAGAGTAATTAAGAGTATTAAAAGTATTGAAAACGAACTCCACAACATTCAGCCTTCCATTTCCACCAACCCCACTTCCCACAACCTCTGTCTTAAAGACCAAGTCTACATTACTCGCCTCACAATAGGTCAGACACACATTCTCACTTCCTTGCCGACTCCCCCACCTCTCTGCAATCAGCGTGACGAGTCCCTTACAGTCAAGCAACCCCAGAGCTTCCCTCAATCCCTTTAATCCATTGCTGATAATAACTCATTGTCGGCCATGAATATCAAACAAGTTTTTGTTGACATGTCAGAAATATTCAAGCTTATTTGTAATTTTGAAGTGCAGTGTTAGAGTGTAGAAATGGCCATAAGTAGTTGGGACAAATCCCTCTCCTCTCCCCATACCCTCCTCCCACCCTCCGTGAATTTGAATGTTTTTTGTTGTTTCATTTCTCTTCCTCTCTGTTAGAATGGATAACTTTTTTTTTTCTCACCCTTAAAAACAAAACATTACAAGATATTTGTGACTGCCGTTTTTATATTTTGTATATAAATTGTTCACTGTATTCTGTTCTTATTTTGCTAATGTTAAGCTTAAGTATTCTTTATTTTTGCACCATTATCATTTATAATGTGCCTGTTTCCACTCTGCTCATTTTTTTGCGGTATACCTTAGCTACAATTTTACTTTCCACATTTAGTATCATTCAAAAATTCGATGAAAATCAAAAATATTCAGAGTTTAGAATCCACTTTCTTATCCACATGAATAAATAAATATTCTTTATTTTTGCACCATTATCATTTATAATGTGCCTCTTTCCACTCTGTTCATTTTTTTGCGGTATATCTTAGCTACAATTTTACTTTCCACATTTAGTATCATTCAAAAATTCGATGAAAATCAAAAATATTCAGAGTTTAGAATCCACTTTCTTATCCACATGAATAAATAAATATTCTTTATTTTTGCACCATTATCATTTATAATGTGCCTGTTTCCCTCTTTTCATTTTTTTGCGGTATACCTTGGCAACAATTTTATTATCCACATTTAGTATCATTTAAAAATTTGATGAAAATCAAAAATGTTTAGTTTAGAATCTACTTTTTTTTTATCCACATGAATAAATAACTATTCTTTTATTTTTGCACCATTATTATTTGTAATGTGCCTGTTTCCTCTCTTCATTTTTTTGCGGTATACCTTGGCTACAATTTTACTTTCCACATTTAGTATCAATCAAAAATTTGATGAAAATCAAAAATATTCAGGGTTTAGAATCCACTTTTTTGTCTACATGGGTAATTCAGAATGATTGAAAATGTTCAATATCTGTACAATGTCAAATCTCTTTTATAAACATCTTTTAACTCAATTAAAAAATGCCCACTAGCTGTAAAAACAAATGTTTTCCCTTCCATTGATCAGTTTTTAGAAAATAATTTTTTTTAACCTTAAATCCTGTTGTAAATTCACATTTGCACACAAATCTTTTCAAACTGGGTCTTAGAATATACAAAATCAATTCAGCTTAGGGATGGCTGAAAATTATTCGAAAGCTCAAAAAATACCTTGCAAAGGTAAAAATAGTGGTATGAAAATCCTGGTTTTTCCTGAATGTTTATTTTAACATGTGAATATTAAAGGTTTCAACTCCATTACAATGCACAGACGTTGATTTTAATGTTTGTATATCATTTGCATGTTTTATACTAATATGGAAGTTCTGTATAAGTCATATTTTACCCCATTCACTCACATTTTCTAATTTTTTATTCTCTTCCATACAAGACCAACTTTTGGTTCTGTCCTTTCATAATCTTTTTCCATTTTCTCTCCTTTAAAGTATATTTTAATAAGTTTGACTGAAGTACGAATGAAATAATGTTTTTAGAGAATGGATGTCTCAAGTTTGAATGGTCTATTTGCTCGAATGTTTGAAAGTAAAACAACAAGAAAGACATATACAAGCTTACTTAATTGGTTAGGGGAGGGGGTTTGTTCAATCCTTTTGATCTCCCAGCTACAGACCTGTTGTAGCCACTTGATATGGACAGTGGTCAGGCATGGATCCAGGAGGGGGAGGGGGGGGGGATGACATCAGTTCTGACCAACTTTAGTTCTGTTGTGCATGACGTTTGATACTCTGTGCACAAAACTTGCAAAGACGTCATTCTTCTCACACTACCTCTACACTTCTGTAGGGATTAACCATAATTTCAATTAGAATGGGACTTTTAGCAAAAAAAAAAAAAAAGACTTAAGGGTATATGTGGTCTAAAATGGGGTGGGGAGGGCACTCCTGGATCCATGATGATGATTCACTGTATTGATAATAAAGCATTAGAAGTTTGGCTGGGAGTGTATTTGTGGTCTAAAATGGGGGGCGCACGCACCCCCTGGATCCATGCCTGGTGATGATTTACTGTATTTATGATAAAGCATTAGAAGTTTGGCTCACCATGTTCATTGGCACAGGAACTCCAGTAAATTCCACGTTTCCAAGTTGAACAAATCAAGGAAACCAAAAGGATGTATAACTACAAAATGTTTTTTTACTAAAAATAATCAAGTGGTTGGGTCAACATCTGTTTGCATAAAAAACCCTTGTTACATTTTTAACATATCTTATCAACCAAATAAAAGTTTAAAAAAATTGTTTTTTGGAGCATTATAAATTTTTACCCCAGATGATGAAGGTAAGAATTGATTGTTGTACATATAGGTTAAGAGCAGTATTTCAACATATTAAAATCCAAGATATCTACATCAAATATGCATGCCTAAAGAATGAAAAACTGTTGCAAACTGTAATGTACTCATATTACATGATTCCATTGTAGGTATGCCAGCGGAGACTACCAGCGAGGTCACTATGACAACCATCGCTATGGTAGCGGTAATTACCACGGCGCAGCTGCAGGAGATAGTGGAAGACACAGAGAAGAGCAACATTCAAGGTACAGCCTTTAATTTAGCAAAAAATTATAAAGTTTAAGAATTTGTCTTTAAAGTAATGTCTATTAAATATCAAATCTCAGACAGACCTCCTGTGGTGTAGTGGTTAGTGCTTTATCCTCTCACCCGCAAGTCCCGTGTTTGAATCCGGTGGGTCTGCAATTAGTGAGTTCACAACACCCCCATGTCCCGCGTTTGAATCCCGGTGGGTCTGCAACCAGTGAGTTCACAACTGGTTATCAAAGGCCGTGACCATCTTGATATAATGTCCAGCACTGGATGCTTTCAGGACGTTAAACCTTGCTATGCTAAATCCCCAAGGTTATAGAAACTGTTGCTTTCATGAAATGTTATATATTTTGTGAACCAAATATTAAGACATTTTCAATTTTTTTGCGACTGCCACTGAGGTTTAGTTACTGTCAAGATTGACTGTAGTATTGTAGATGTTAGATGATCAGAGAGGAGCGCAAGGTATTAATAATGTTTTGGTATTGTTCCAGAATATGCAAATGTTTGTATACTGAAACTGCTATCATGGAGGTGACCAGTTATAAACTTGGTAATCTGTGTGTTGATTAAAAGATGAGTCTTGTCAAAGAACTATGAACAAAAATCTCACACATGAGACCTATTAGCAATATAATTAACCTTTCTGGGTTTAATGATTGACAGCTTGTTTAACCAATCACTGCACGAATTTGCCTTGCAACAAAATCTGCATAACTAAGTGGGGGCAAACATCCTACGTGGTACTGGTACAGTACAGCTGGCTAAGGGCGCGCGCTCATGTAGTCAATGCAACTTTCTGTATAAAACAAATTTCTACACACAGACCTAAATGATGGCAAAATGGTGGACAAAATTGCACTTATGGGCCCGCTGCAGGCTTTGTAAATCTGATTGCTGTTACCCAGAACACTTAAACTGAATTTTGTTTATCCTATTTGCTAAAAACTCTAAAAATCCGGAGAAGTGCCATAAATGAATCAAAGCTTGCGGCAGGCCTCGCAAACATCGAAATGTCACGCATTGGTGATGCACGATTGCAGATTTGATGTTTGTTTGCCCCACATAGTAACCGCATTGCTATGGTGGGCGTGGCCTATTTGGAAACTGGAAAGGTTAATTATTAGTTGTAGAATAGTGATATGTTCACAGTTGTTATTTATCACATTCTTGTTCTGGCATTAATGACACTAACCGGATATTGTACCATGTGTGAATGTTAAGTTGGGTGATATTCAATTGGCTTGGAACTTGTTCATTTTATGTTCAAGGTAAAAGAGTATTCAAGAGTATTATGGAAATGTGAAGCTATTATTCAGACGGAATAGAATGGGTTTGTTTGATACAATAATTTGCTGAGCCTCTCAATGTACTGTATTTTACAGGTACATGCCCGAACACAAGAGAGACCATCATCCTAACTCAAATCATGATCGTCATAGTTACGGGAGCCACCGTGAAGACAACAGACACCATACTCCAACAAAACGCAGAAGAACAGAAAGAGACTGGAACAATGATCACGGGGAAAAAGTGAGTGATCGCAAAAGAGAATCAAAAGCTGAACATTGGTCTGGTAATGATAGGGTCAGGTAGCGAAGAGATTACCCCTTCTGTGAATAGCTTATAAATGCAGTCTCTTTCTGCTATAGCATTAGGTGGAAGTTGCCCCAGACGTATTGCTATGGCACCCAGGAATGCAGGCTTGTTGCCATGGACACAGGAATCGAGAAAGCATGGTAGCATCACAGTATTAGATTCATACTGTTAACCTGCTGATCCTAATGGTGGCAGAAAGTCAATGTCAGTTTCTGGCTTTGGAATGGATTAATTTTGACCTCATCCACAAGAGTCCAACCAATGAGGAAGTTTGCATGCAGATGATTCCATGCAAAATCAGCAGTGGTTCAGATTGTGCAGTGTGTTGCAAAAATACGTTTCAACTATTTTAAAGATTAGTTCAGTGGTCAAGCATGTCCATCTTACCTGAAAGTGGGCTTTGAAAGAAACAAAATGGTGAAGAAAGCATTCAAAAATCTTCTTCTGTTATGGAGATATTCAAGTTTAAAGCTCTTGTCTTATTGGTGTAGTAAGTCTACTATGTAAAGTTGGCTTCTTCATCCTCACATTCTTAACAATGGTTAATGTATTTTAACAAAAGTTTATTTGAATATTTTACTATTTAAATTGTTTTTCCTCTTAACTTTTTTCAGGTGGTATATTATAGATACCCATCTGAGATTCAGTTTTACTACTTTCTTGACATAATACTTTTTAAGCCACAAAATCACAGGATAAATTAAGATAGAATACATAAAGACTTTGAGAAATCTGAGGCTATGACATCACAACCAGTCTGATTTAGTCGTTTCTACACAATGATACCAAACTTTAACTTAAATATCTCCTTAACGGAATAAGATTTTTGAATGCTTTTTTGACAATCTTGTTTCTTTTGATGACCTCTTTCATGCCAGATAGACTTGCTTGACCACTGAACTAATTCTTTAAGGCAGTTCATAGCAGCTTATAAAGTTTATTTCTACTCAAAGAACAAACTATTTATTCTACTAAAATGTATCAGAGAAAAGTCTATACACCACATATGAACATACTTGAGCTTTAGAATATTTTGCCTCATGTAAGTGACCTACCCGATGTTGTTAGGTAATTTACTTTTTTTTTCTTTTTGCTTATTTAAGGAAGATTATTTATTCAAAAAGAATATTAAACTAACTTCATGGGATTTTATTGCGCAGAATCACTTATCAAACCCAAATTATCTCCTTCCTTCATCGTGCTTCCCTCTGCAACCATATTTAGTCCTCCTTACCCACCCCATCTCTCTCTACATTTTTTTCTAACCATACACCTCTCTCGATCCCAGTTTTCTGGCTTTTCTCGTGTTTCTCTCAATCTCCCCCTGTTTACTCTCTTCCCTACCTCTGGAATGATCTAACCTCTCAGGTACAATTTGACCCTTGCTGTTGTGGTGCCGTTAAACTCTCATCAAAAAATCAAACCCAAATCTTGGACCTCAAATTTCCCTTCTGGTATGTTCTCAAGTTAAAAGAAGTACTCACTCAAAGGAAATAGGAGGATAGTAATTACCTCATAGACACTCTGTCTGTCATTGCTGTAGTTGAATATCATATAATAAATTGAAACAACAATCCATTTATTACTACATTGGTTCTGTGGAAAGATTTCAAAAATAAGAAATGGCATAAACTTGTTCTTTGTATTCTGACTTAGGAAATCCGTTTGTTCACATCTCTGCAATGAATTTTGTGGCTATAGGGCATTCGTCGTTTAGTGGATTCATCTGGATTTCTGCAATTATCATTTTTGGTGTTTCCAAAATGTATTTTTCTTTATCTTCTAAAGAATTGTAATATCTTTTGTACTTTACATGTACGACATATTTTCGCACCTGAAATACATTGTTTCGTCGATTGGCAAATTATGAAGAGATTGTCTGTGCATGCCTGTGGTCAATACATTGACATTCAGCAGGTCAAAGGTCAATTGAAGAATTAAATTTGGAATTGCCATAGAAAACAAATATTAAGTATACAGTACAGGTGGCAGAGATTGACGGGTTACCATGGAAACAAGTGGAGAAGTGCTGGCAACATCTCTGAATTCACTACAGAGGAGAATTATGTATATTTCTTGGTGTAAATATTTTGTGTACATTTGATTTCTGTGGACCAATCAGAGATAGGATGAGATAGATGGTTGAAGCATTCTCCTATTATCAGTGAGACAGGAAGTTTGGTCTTCAAATCTTGACTGTATAAAGTACAAGAATGTTTTTGTCTTGCTATTTTTTTTTCACTCACTCAGAAATAAATTCATGTATAAAAGGCACTAAACCTGTAAGTTCAAAACACTGTACATTATGTGTGTCAAAGATTGGTGTACATAAATTGTAGAATAATGATTTTGATTATTAATCTTTCAATTTTCGTTTGATATCGCTTTTTTGCTTTCGATAATGAAAATAGTTACTTTTTAGAATGATGTGAAAGTGACAGAAGTTATTTAAATTTTTGTACTTCCATCCCATTTGTTTAAAGTACAGATAAAGTGTGCTTATGAGAGATATTTTATACTGTTATTGATCTGATATCATCCAGTGTTATTTAAAGATTTTTAAACCATTTTATTTATTTGTATGAGTATTGACAGAATTTTTGAGAAGCAAAATGAATGCATTCTCTTCAAATTAGCAATGTTGGACAAGGTTTCTTCAGGAAATTGGTTGAAATAAAATAAATTGTTCATAAAACAAAAATCATTTAAATGGTAGAATATCATTGCTATTTCATGTAGATTTATTAGTTCACATGTAAGAACAACTAGTATGATGATACTTTCACCCACGTGTGGAACTCATGAATGCTGTTTGGCTACAAAGGTGAAGGGACATTATTCAGGTATATTTACCCTAAAGTCTTGTAGCCCTTTATTTTCCTCATGCATCAGCCAAAATCTTCAACTCCAGTTTATAACTCTTCTGAAGTGGTCTATGATTTTTACTATGTGTTCATTACATAGCATTATAGATACAGAAATATCAGTTTAAATATCTTTCATTTTCAAGAGAATTTCATTGCTAGTATTTGTGAAAGACTGAGAAGAAGGACATTGTGTATCTTTTACACTACTTTTGGTACGCATAAGGTGTCGGAAAACTGTTGTCACACAAGTTTGGTCACGTAACTTATCAAATACCTGAACAATTTTTTCTGAACAATCAGCAATGCCCTTTATATCAGACCTGTGATGTGGAATTAAAGGATTAGTTCAGGGGTCATGCATGTCTATCTTATATGAAATCATATTTTGTCCTGCGATTTTGTGGCTTAAAAACTATGAATTATGTCAAAAAAATAGTAAAACTGAATCTAGAAAAGGTATCTATAATATACCACCACCTGAAGAAAGTTAGAGGAGAAATAATTTAAATAGGGAACAAATTCAAATAAACTTTCTTTAAAATACATAAAGAATTTAAGGAATCTGAGGCTGTGACGTCACAGCTAGTCTGATTTCAGTCATTTCTACAGAAATGACACCAAACTTTAAACTTGAATATCTCCTTAACGGAATAAGATTTTGGAATGCTTTCTTCACCATGTTGTTTCTTTTGAAGTCCTCTCACATAAGATGAACTTACTTGACCCCTGACTTAATCCTTTAAACTCCCTGCTCAGATTGTACTGTGGAGAATCAGAACGTGTGCATTTACAAACTGCAAATCTGTGATTGACCTTCATGCTGAGTTCTACGATGTGCCCTTGTTCAAATTGTTTGTGTCAAAGGCGATGGTCAGTACATATACATCGTGGGAGTGTTTACTTTGGTCAGAACTTGTGTGTATTTGCCTATTTTGTGCAGGAGACTAACATCTAGAAAGGTTCCCTTCATCAGAATGTGTACATCTTGAAATGCCTTTGTGATATGCCCTCATTTATCAGGTGCTTTAATTGTGTTGGACCTAATGGGTGGTCTAGGAATGATATTTGCATAAAATGCAACTTCTAGAATAGCTCCCTTCATCAAAATATGCACATGGTAAAATGCCCTTGTGATCAGGATGTGTACATCTAGAAATTCCTTGTATTCAGAATGTTCATATCTGGCAATTCCTGATGAGGATGTGCCCGTAGGAATATCATTCTGATCAGAATGCTTGCATCAAGGAGTCGTTTTTTTTGTTTTTTTTATCTTCTTTTTTTTTTCATGTGCTTTTAGGAATTTTTGATCAGAGCATGGTCATCTTGGCATGTTGAAAAGTGAGTCTTTTTTGCTAATAATATCATCAATGGTTTTCATTGCCATCACATGCAGGAAAAGTGTGTTAGAATATTCTTGAAACTCATGAAAAATATGCCCTCATTTATTGGCCACCATCTGCTTTGTGTTGGACCTAATGGGTGGTCTAGGAATGATATTTGCATAAAATGCAACTTCTTTGATAGCTCCCTTCATCAAATTATGCGCATCGTAAAATGCCGTTGTGATCAGGATGTGTACATTCAGAAATTACTTGTATTCAGAATGTTCACTTCTGGGAATTTCTGCTGATCAAAATGTGCACGTGCAGGAATATCATTTTGATCAGAATGCTTCCTTTTTAAAATGCATTTTTCGTCGGTAAATGTGCTGCTGGGAGTGTTCTCTATCCAGCGATAGTTACAATCCAGCGGTATTTCTTGATCAGAATCTGTGGAGATCTTAAAGTGACAAAGATGTGTTCATGTTGAAATGTTTGAAACAGAGTGTGTTGGTCTGAGGGATTGAAAGACGTGGAAGTTCAGAAGCCACATTGTTATTTAACATAATTGGTTGAAACCCTCATTATTTCTGAGTTGGTATGACCAGGATTATGTTTAGAGACCCTTCCCCAAGCCTCTGCCATTTACGCTTCAGTTCTTAATCAAATTGTGTGCCAGTGGGTCCAGAGTGACTCCCTTTTTGGGGGCCAAAATAAAGAGGATTTGCTGAAGTTAAGTGCAAAATGAATTTGATTCAGATTGAAATCAGAAAATTAGTTTACTTCAAACGGTTATAAATTCTATTCAAACAAAGCTTCATTTCAGAACCATGCTGACTTCTCAGATATATACCCTTTTTTGGGGGTTTCTTTTTGCTTGAGGGGGGTTGCTTATGGCCCTGGTGAGTCACGCTTTTGCATCCATTGTCTCTGCACAGACTATGTGCCACTATTTGAGTTGATGCATCATCGGGTGGTGAATATTGTTCACGTATTGGGGTATGCTGGATATCAGATTTAGTTGGCACCTAGCCATATACGCAAGTGAAGCAAAATAAAGATATTCAAACCAACAGTAAAGTATTTTGCCTTGTGTCATTTATTCTGGGTTATTGCAGTGTATAAGTCATCTGAACGTCTTGGTATCTGAACCACATACTGCAACTCGTATTAGGCCTAATGAAGGCTCTGAAAGTACAAGGTAATAAATAGTCAATCATTCTTTTCAGGAAACATCCACAATGTAAAGCATAAGTGGGATTTACCTACCAGATTTGGGGGCGGGGGAGAATGGTAAAATCGCCCTAAAATACAACAAATCACCATACAAGAGATATAAATATGGGAAAAAAGAAATGCAACAAATTACCATACAAGAGATATAAATATGGGAAAAAAGAAATGCAACAAATCACCATACAAGAGATATAAATATGGGAAAAAGAAATGCAACAAATCACCATACAAGAGATATAAATATGGGAAAAAGAAATACAACAAATCACTGTACAAAGATAAGTATGGGAAAAAGAACTACAACAAATCACCATACAAGAGATATAAATATGGGAAAAAGAAATGCAACAAATCACCATACAAGAGATATAAATATGGGAAAAAGAAATGCAACAAATCACCATACAACAGATATAAATATGGGGAAAAGAAATACAACAAATCACTGTACAAGAGATATAAGTATTGGAAAAAGAAATACAACAAATCACCATACAAGAGATATAAGTATGGGGAAAAAGAAATACAACAAATCACTATACAAGAGATGAAAAAAGAAATACAGCAAATCACCATACATGAGATGGGAAAAAAGAATACAACAAATCACCATACATGAGATGGGAAAAAGAAATACAACAAATCACCATACTAGAGATATAATTATGGGGAAAAAGAAATGCAACAAATCACCCTACAAGAGATATAAATATGGGGAAAAAAAGAAATGCAACAAGAGATAAAAAGAAATACAACAAATCACCATACAAGAGATAAATATGGGAAAAAGAAATACAACAAATCACCATACAAAGATATAAATATGGGAAAAAGAAATACAACAAATCACCATACAAGAGATAAATATGGGAAAAAGAAATACAACAAATCAAATCAGGTATAAATTTGGGAAAAGAAATACAAAATCACCATACAAGAGATGTAAATATGGGAAAAAGAAATACAACAAATCACCATACAAGAGATAAGAAAAAGAAATACAACAAATCACCATAAAGATGGGGAAAAGAAATACAACAAATCACCATACAAGAGATATAAATTTATGGGAAAAAGAAATACAACAAATCACCATACAAAGATATAAGAGAAATATGGGAAAAAGAAATACAACAAATCACCATACAAGAGATAAAGAAAAAGAAATACAACAAATCACCATACAAGAGATATGATATGGGAAAAAGAAATACAACAAATCACCATACAAGAGATATAAATATGGGGAAAAAGAAATACAACAAATCACCATACAAAGATATAAATATGGGGAAAAAGAAATACAACAAATCACCATACAGAAGATATAAATATGGAAAAAGAAATACAACAAATCACCATACAAGAGATATAAATATGGGGAAAAAGAAATGCAACAAATCACCATACAAGAGATAAATATGGGGAAAAAGAAATACAACAAATCACCATACAAGAAGATATAAATATGGGAAAAAGAAATACAACAAATCACCATACAAGAGATATAAATATGGGAAAAAGAAATACAACAAATCACCATACAAGAGATATAAATATGGGAAAAAGAAATACAACAAATCACCATACAAGAGATATAAATATGGGAAAAAGAAATACAACAAATCACATACAAGAGATATAAATATGGGGAAAAAGAAATACAACAAATCACCATACAGAAGATATAAATATGGGGGAAAAAGAAATACAACAAATCACCATACAAGAGATATAAATATGGGAAAAAGAAATACAACAAATCACCATACAAGAGATATAATATGGGGGGAAAAGAAAAACAAATCACCATACAAGAGATATAAAATGGGGAAAAGAAATACAACAAATCATACAAAGATATAAATATGGGGAAAAAGAAATGCAACAAATCACCATACAAGAGATATAAATATGGGAAAAAGAAATGCAACAAATCACCATACAAGAGATATAATATGGGGAAAAAGAAATGCAACAAATCACCATACAAAGATATAAATATGGGAAAAAGAAATGCAACAAATCACCATACAAGAGATATAAATATGGGGGGAAAAGAAATGCAACAAATCACCATACAAGAGATATAAATATGGGAAAAAGAAATGCAACAAATCACCATACAAGAGATATAAATATGGGAAAAAGAAATGCAACAAATCACCATACAAGAGATATAAATATGGGAAAAAAGAAATGCAACAAATCACCATACAGAAGATATAAATATGGGAAAAAGAAATGCAACAAATCACCATACAAGAGATATAAATATGGGAAAAAAGAAATGCAACAAATCACCATACAAGAGAAAAGAAATACAACAAATATAAGATATGGGGAAAAAGAAATGCAACAAATCACCATACAAAAGATATAAGTATGGGAAAAAGAAATGCAACAAATCACCATACAAGAGATATAAATATGGGAAAAAAGAAATGCAACAAATCACCATACAAGAGATATAAATATGGGGAAAAAGAAATGCAACAAATCACCATACAAGAGATATAAATTTGGGAAAAAGAAATGCAACAAATCACCATACAAGAGATATAATATGGGAAAAAAGAAATGCAACAAATCACCATACAAAGATATAAATATGGGAAAAAGAAATGCAACAAATACATACAAGAGATATAAATATGGGAAAAAGAAATGCAACAAATCACCATACAAAGATATAAATATGGGAAAAAGAAATACAACAAATCACCATACAAGATGGGAAAAATATATGGGAAAAAGAAATACAACAAATCACCATACAAAGATATAAGTATGGGGAAAAGAAATACAACAAATCACCATACAGAGATATAATTATGGGGAAAAAGAAATACAACAAATCACCATACATGAGATGGGAAAAAGGGGGATACAAGAGATAGGTAAAAAGAAATACAACAAATCACCATACAAGAGATATAAGTATGGGGAAAAGAAATACAACAAATCACCATACATGAGATGGGGAAAAAGAAATACAACAAATCACCATACATGAGAAAAGAAATACAACAAATCACCATACAAAGGGAAAAAGAAATACAACAAATCACCATACAAGAGATGGGAAAAAAAGAAATCAACAAATCACCATATGAGGGAAAAAAGAAATACAACAAATCACCATACAAGAGATAATATGGGAAAACAACAAATCACCATACAAGAGATATAATATGGGGAAAAAGAAATGCAACAAATCACCATACAAGAGATATAAATATGGGGAAAAAGAAATACAACAAATCACCATACAAGAGATATAAATATGGGAAAAAGAAATGCAACAAATCACCATACAAGAGATATAATATGGAAAAAGAAATACAACAAATCACCATACAAGAGATATAAATATGGGAAAAGAAATGCAACAAATCACCATACAAGAGATATAAATATGGGGAAAAATACAAGAGATATAAATATGGGGAAAAAAAGAAATGCAACAAATCACCATACAAGAGATATAGATATGGGGGAAAAAAGAAATACAACAAATCACCATACAAGAGATAAATATGGGAAAAAGAAATGCAACAAATCACCATACAAGAGATATAAATATGGGAAAAAGAAATACAACAAATCACCATACAAGAGATATAAATATGGGAAAAAGAAATACAACAAATCACCATATAAGAAAAAGATACAACAAATCACCATACATGGGAAAAAGAAATACAACAAATCACCATACAAGAGATATATGGGGAAAAGAAATACAACAAATATACAAGAGATAATTATGGGGGAAAAAGAAATACAACAAATCACCATACAAGAGATAAGAATATGGGAAAAAGAAATGCAACAAATCACCATACAAGAGATATAAGTATCGGGAAAAAGAAATACAACAAATCACCATACAAAGATATAAATGTGGGAAAAAGAAATGCAACAAATCACCATACAAGAGATATAAGTATGGGGAAAAAGAAATGCAACAAATCACCATACAAAGATATAAATATGGGAAAAAAGAAATGCAACAAATCACCATACAAGAGATATAAATATGGGGGAAAAGAAATGCAACAAATCACCATACAAGAGATATAAGTATGGGGAAAAAGAAATGCAACAAATCACCATACAAGAGATATAAATATGGGAAAAAGAAATACAACAAATCACCATACAAGAGATATAAATATGGGAAAAAGAAATGCAACAAATCACCATACAAGAGATATAAATATGGGGAAAAAGAAATGCAACAAATCAGATATACATATGGGGAAAAAGAAATGCAATAAATACAAGAGATATAAATAAAAAGAAATGCAACAAATCACCATACAAAGATATAAATATGGGAAAAAAGAAATACAAGAGATATAAATATGGGAAAAAGAAATGCAACAAATCACCATACAAGAGATATAAATATGGAAAAAAGAAATGCAACAAATCACCATACAACAGATATAAATATGGGAAAAAGAAATGCAACAAATCACCATACAAGAGATATAAATATGGGAAAAAGAAATACAACAAATCACCATACATGAAAAAGATATAAATATGGGAAAAAGAAATACAACAAATCACCATACAGAGATATAATTATGGGGAAAAAGAAATACAACAAATCACCATACAAGAGATATAAATATGGGAAAAAGAAATACAACAAATCACCATACAGAAGATATAAAGTATGGGAAAAAAAATGCAACAAATCACCATACAACAGATATAAATATGGGAAAAAGAAATACAACAAATCACCATACAGAAGATATAGATATGGGGGAAAAGAAATGCAACAAATCACCATACAAAGATATAAGTATCGGGAAAAAGAAATGCAACAAATCACCATACAAGAGATATAAGTATGGGGGAAAAGAAATGCAACAAATCACCATACAAGAGATATAAATATGGGGAAAAAGAAATGCAACAAGTCACTGTACAAGAGATATAAGTATGGGAAAAAGAAATACAACAAATCACCATACAAGAGATATAAGTATGGGAAAAAAGAAATACAACAAATCACTATACAAGAGATATAAATATGGGAAAAAAGAAATACAACAAATCACCATACAGAAGATATAAATATGGGGGGAAAAAGAAATGCAACAAATCACCATACTAGAGATGTAATTATGGGAAAAAAGAAATACAACAAATCACCATACAAGAGATATAAGTATGGGGAAAAAAGAAATACAACAAATCACCATACAGAAGATATAAATATGGAAAAAAGAAATGCAACAAATCACCATACAAGAGATATAAATATGGGACAAAAGAAATGCAACAAATCACTATACAAGAGATATAGATATGGGGAAAAAGAAATGCAACAAATCACCATACAGAAGATATAAATATGGGGAAAAAGAAATGCAACAAATCACCATACAAGAGATATAGATATGGGGAAAAAGAAATGCAACAAATCACCATACAGAAGATATAAATATGGGGAAAAAGAAATGCAACAAATCACCGTACAACAGATATAAATATGGGGAAAAAGAAATGCAACAAATCACCATACAAGAGATATAAATATGGGGAAAAAGAAATGCAACAAATCACCATACAAGAGATATAAATATGGGAAAAAAGAAATGCAACAAATCACCATACAAGAGATATAAATATGGGGGAAAAGAAATGCAACAAATCACCCTACAGAAGATATAAATATGGGAAAAAAGAAATGCAACAAATCACCATACAAGAGATATAAATATGGGAAAAAAGAAATGCAACAAATCACCATACAAGAGATATAAATATGGGGGAAAAGAAATGCAACAAATCACCATACAAGAGATATAGATATGGGAAAAAAGAAATACAACAAATCACCGTACAACAGATATAAATATGGGAAAAAAGAAATGCAACAAATCACCATACAAGAGATATAGATATGGGGAAAAAGAAATGCAACAAATCACCATACAAGAGATATAGATATGGGGAAAAAGAAATGCAACAAATCACCATACAAGAGATATAGATATGGGAAAAAAGAAATGCAACAAATCACCATACAAGAGATATAAATATGGGGAAAAAGAAATGCAACAAATCACCATACAAGAGATATAAATATGGGAAAAAAGAAATGCAACAAGTCACCATACAAGAGATATAAATATGGGGAAAAGGAATGCAACAAATTACCATACAAGAGGTATAAATTTGGGGGGGAAAGAAATACAACAAGTCACCATACTAGAGATGTAAGGATGGGGAAAAAAGAAATACAACAAATCACCATACAAGAGATAGGTAAAAGAAATACAACAAATCACCATACATGAGATGAAAAAAGAAATACAGCAAATCACCATACATGAGATGGGAAAAAGAAATTCAACAAATCACCATACATGAGATGGGAAAAAGAAATTCAACAAATCACCATACTAGAGATATAATTATGGGGAAAAAGAAATACAGCAAATCACCATACATGAGATGGGAAAAAGAAATGCAACAAATCACTGTACAAGAGATAGGTAAAAGAAATACAACAAATCACCATACTAGAGATATAATTATGGGGAAAAAGAAATACAGCAAATCACCATACATGAGATGGGAAAAAGAAATACAACAAATCACCATACAAGAGATAGGTAAAAGAAATACAACAAATCACCATACAAGAGATGAAAAAAGAAATTCAACAAATCACCATACATGAGATGGGAAAAAGAAATTCAACAAATCACCATACATAAGATGGGAAAAAGAAATTCAACAAATCACCATACATGAGATGGGAAAAAGAAATTCAACAAATCACCATACTAGAGATATAATTATGGGGAAAAAGAAATACAACAAATCACCATACAAGAGATATGAGTATGGGAAAAAAGAAATGCAACAAATCACTATACAAGAGATATAAGTATTGGAAAAAAGAAATACAACAAGTCACCATACAAGAGATATAAATATGGGAAAAAGAAATGCAACAAATCACTATACAAGAGATATAAATATGGGGAAAAAGAAATGCAACAAATCACCCTACAAGAGATATAAATATGGGGAAAAAGAAATGCAACAAGTCACCATACAAGAGATAAATATGGGAAAAAAGAAATACAACAAATCACCATACAAGAGATAAATATAGGAAAAAAGAATTGCAACAAATCACCATACAACAGATATGAATATGGGAAAAAGAAATACAACAAATCACCATACAAGAGGTATAAATTTTGGGAAAAAGAAATACAACAAGTCACCATACTAGAGATGTAAGTATGGGAAAAAAGAAATACAACAAATCACCATACAAGAGATAAGAAAAAGAAATACAACAAATCACCATACATGAGATGGGGAAAAGAAATACAACAAAGCACCATACAAGAGATAATTATGGGGAAAAAGAAATACAACAAATCACCATACATGAGATGGGAAAAAGAAATTCAACAAATCACCCTACAAGAGATATAAATGTGGGGAAAAAGAAATGCAACAAATCACCCTACAAGAGATATAAATATGGGAAAAAAGAAATGCAACAAATCACCATACAAGAGATATAAATGTGGGGAAAAAGAAATGCAACAAATCACCCTACAAGAGATATAAATATGGGAAAAAAGAAATGCAACAAATCACCCTACAAGAGATATAAGTATGGGGAAAAAGAAATGCAACAAATCACCATACAGAAGATATAAATATGGGGAAAAAGAAATGCAACAAATCACCATACAAGAGATATAAGTATGGGGAAAAAGAAATGCAACAAGTCACCATACAAGAGATATAAATATGGGAAAAAAGAAATGCAACAAATCACTATACAAGAGATATAAATATGGGGAAAAAGAAATACAACAAATCACCATACAAGAGATATAAATATGGGGAAAAAGAAATGCAACAAATCACTATACAAGAGATATAAATATGGGGAAAAAGAAATGCAACAAATCACCCTACAAGAGATATAAATATGGGGAAAAAGAAATACAACAAATCACCATACAAGAGATATAAATATGGGGAAAAAGAAATGCAACAAATCACCATACAAGAGATATAAATATGGGAAAAAGAAATGCAACAAATCACCATACAAGAGATATAAATATGGAAAAAAAGAAATGCAACAAATCACCGTACAACAGATATAAATATGGGGAAAAGAAATGCAACAAATCACCGTACAACAGATATAAATATGGGGAAAAGAAATACAACAAATCACTGTACAAGAGATGAAAAAAGACATACAGCAAATCACCATACATGAGATGGGAAAAAGGAATACAACAAAACACCATACTAGAGATATAATTATGGGGGAAAAGAAATACAAGAAATTACCATACCAAGAGTTATAAATATGGGAAAAAAGAAATACAACAAATCACCATACAGAAGATATTAGTATGGAAAAAAAAAATGCAACAAATCACCATACAACAGATATAAATATGGGAAAAAGAAATACAACAAATCACCATACAGAAGATATAAATATGGGGAAAAAAGAAATGCAACAAATCACCATACTAGAGATGTAATTATGGGAAAAAAGAAATACAACAAATCACCATACAAGAGATATAAGTATGGGGGAAAAGAAATGCAACAAATCACCATACAAGAGATATAAATATGGGGAAAAAGAAATGCAACAAGTCACCATACAAGAGATATAAATATGGAGAAAAAGAAATGCAACAAATCACCATACAACAGATATAAATATGGGAAAAAGAAATACAACAAATCACTGTACAAGAGATATAAGTATGGGAAAAAAAGAAATACAACAAATCACTATACAAGAGATAAAAAAAGACATACAACAAATCACCATACAAGAGATAAATATGGGGAAAAAGAAATGCAAGAAATTACCATACAAGAAGATATTAATATGGAGAAAAAAAATGCAACAAATCACCATACAACAGATATAAATATGGGAAAAAAGAAATACAACAAATCACCATACAAGAAGATATTAATATGGGAAAAAAAAATGCAACAAATCACCATACAAGAGATATAAATATGGGAAAAAAGAAATACAACAAATCACCATACAGAAGATATTAATATGGAGAAAAAAAATGCAACAAATCACCATACAACAGATATAAATATGGGAAAAAGAAATACAACAAATCACCATACAGAAGATATAAATATGGAAAAAAGAAATACAACAAATCACCATACAGAAGATATAAATATGGGAAAAAGAAATACAACAAATCACCATACAAGAGATATAAATATGGGAAAAAAGAAATGCAACAAATCACCGTACAACAGATATAAATATGGGAAAAAAGAAATGCAACAAATCACTGTACAAGAGATATAAGTATGGAAAAAAGGAATGCAACAAATCACCATACAAGAGATATAGGTATGGAAAAAAAAAGTGGGGACATTCCCACATTCTTGTACGGATGGGAGGGGGAGGGGGAAAAGTAGACCATGTCACTGACACCATTATATTTAGTCATACGCCTACCAATAATCCCCATGAATTGAAGTGAGCATCCAAATACTTCTTGTGGACGCAACAGTGGTGAATATCACCAGTGCTAAATTAAAATCAAGACTTAATGCGTAATGTGTAAATCCCCTGCCCCCTCCCTCCCCCTCACGCACGCCCACACTTTTTAATGTTAACATCAAAAATCACGGTTGGACAAGGCTTCCTCTCCCCACTTTTTGTCTATACGACATTGGACCGAAGTATATGCACTCGAAATAATTATATATGCTATTTTTGTGACTAAGTTGGGTAATGGGCGGGATTTTCCCTCCGAAAGTAGGAGGGGGAGGGGGAAAATCACAAAATAAAATTTGTCTTCCAAAAATAGAATGGAGGGGCGGGGAATCATAAAATTATGCATGGCCAGTGGTGTAGAGCTAAATTGTGAGCGATACAAAAAATCTCCATACAAAAGATATTCATTTGGAAAAAGATGACGGGGTGGGTAACCCCCCACCCCGTCCTGTTTCCCCCAATCCCACATATGGGCCTATGCTTCGGATGTTCTTAAAGAAGCACTAGACCGAAAAGTAAGGGCGCTCGTTTTTGCGAATTTCACAGATAGACCTATATTTTCCACTACAGATCGATAAACGTTATGCTTGCCATAGCCCACAGGCGACGTGGGGGCAACGTAAGGGCAAAGGTAATTTAAATATTCATATTGCCCTGCAAAATTTTATACCATTGCGTGCTAGATGAACATTCAATTTTTAGGGACCCCTAAAAATACATCCTCATTTTTCGGTCTCCACTGAACAGTAACGAAAACGGAGTGACGGATGAGACTTGTTAAATTCAACAAAAAAATCGGAAAAGACAACTCCCTCTCTTTCATTACATTTGTCTTTCGAGGACTGTTAACCATTTTAGAGGGATTATTATCTTGAGGATGTGCTGATAATCCTTGTGGTGAAGTATATATGGCATCAGGATAAAAATTCCCGGAATTTTGATTCCACGATGTTATATCTTTTGACATGGAGGGGTCAAACGTCAGATGCTTTGGCCAGTTTGGGGAAAGGGGCCTGCGAGTGTGCGGGGGTCTGCCAGGCTCCCAAGAGTGTTCTGTTTTGTTTTGGTGCCATATACCCCCAAAAGCTTTGGGAACCATTTTCAGGTAATCATTAATTTACAGAATAAGTGGGGGGGGGGGGATTTATAACGATTTTCGCTGATAATTTGGACAAATGTTGTTTTCTTTGATGGAATAACAGAGTATGAAGAAACGATAATTGGGATCTGGTGTTTCACTAAGCGGTGTCGACTCCCTCCCCTATGGAAATACCCTTTTCCATGCCCCTGTCGGATTTCCATACCCCTGTCCTGCACCTACATGCCGTGTGCTTTCGTTACAAAAACTAGAGCACTCTTCTTTTGTGACCCAAAACATATTTCCTTTATAGATAAACATTTGAAGGAACATAAAACAGCTCCCCAAATATGCAGAATACTTCAATGCTGTGATTTCTTCAGCCATTAACTGTACCGCCCCGTCACTCAAGCTGGAAATCCGATACGGATGGATAACTTTACTGGATCCAATTGTTGACCCAGGAATGTAAATTTTTAATTAAATCCTTATTCTGTTTGGTCTTTATACTAGCACACTTCAAGATTAGAAAAAGATTATCTTTTAAATGCGGCTTTGATTGCTCTTGCATATCGAAACTTATTTGAAGGTCACTTGTGCGTGAAATAGAGCAGAATATTGATTAAGACAGGCCAGGGGAGCTATTTGAAGTGCACGTCCGCTGTTGGGAAATTTTACGCGTAATGTTTTGCTTGAGCGCCAGGCCACCTGAAACAAACTCAGTACAGTTCAGTAGGAGTTTCGACGCTGTCAAGAAAGCTTGGAAAATGGAGGGCGAGAAAGCTTGTACACCTGATGCTACTGAGATTGAGAAGGCAATGGATTTTGCTGGGTTGCTTTTAACAAGTAAAAATGTAGCAGAGGATGAGGATTTTGATATCGAAATTACAGAGGTTTTTAATGTTGGTTATCTGCCGTTGCATGCCCTGATTGCGCTTCCTGTTTGTTGGGCGGCGGCAAGGATACGACCTGCCCGAGATATGCCTGTGAATAAGGATATTTTTGACGATGAAAATGATGTTTTGGACATTGCTGCCGTTTTAGCATTCCCGAAAGCTGCCCAGAAATTACAAACACCTGTTACATTGGACGTACAGCGTTGTGGAAGAATAACAGTAAGTAGGCCCCTATTTGTTGACTTGCCGTTTCTGTTGACTTGCCGTTTCTTTTCAGTTTGTGCAATATTGACCATGTAGTCTGTGTGTGGTGTATTGTGAGTTAAAAGTATTCAGGTTATGAATAGACGCTAAAAGCACTCATATTATCACTGCATACAAAAGCAGTCTTAGGAATGTAGTCGTTGTTTATTCTTTTACAATGAAATTTATACAGTGCAGTCTTATCAACATAACAGGGTTTTTAAGAAAAGCTAATCAGAAAAGGCTTGGCGTATGATTTTTATTTCCACTGATTCTGGTCTTTGGGACTTCTCAGTTCATGCAAATCTTCCTTTATTTTCTGAACGAAAAGGATTGGTAAATACAAACCTGTGTGATATGAAGGTGAATGGGGTTGGGTATTTTATTTAAAATGTCACAATTGGAATGGGGTGTATTCATAGGTGTATTGTAAACATGGAGAAAGCAACAGACATGTATCCAGAACTGCAAACTTATGTATATTTATATTTTAATGTCTATACTTCTGGAGGAAGACAGGGGAGGGGGAGGGGGCAATCAATCAGTCACATTTATATAGCGCCAAACACCAAAACAGTTTTGTACTAAGGCGCTTACAAGTAATTAAGCACAACTTCACAACCAAAAAAAAGCACAAGATGAAAGCTGAATTAATATATTACCAATATGTTCAAAACAGGCTCATTTAGGGTTAACCTTAGCCCTAGTGTACCTATATTTGCCCCCTTTTTTGGGAGGGGGTAAACCCCTCATGGGTAAATGCTAGTATTCCTCGTAGTACCGTCGGACTGATGCAAGCCGTGTTAGTAATGCTGCTGTCGGTGAAAATCTCAGTTTTAAGATCTTTATGAACACGAAACCATTTTACCTTCTTTTTCACCCACATTGATTAGAATCGATGTTTGTAGTCCATGTCTTCAAAAACTGTTTTTAAGGTGATTTTAGTTACTTTTTTTGAAATATTTTGGACTATTCTTTCCGTAAAAATCATCTGACAAGCTCTCCAAAGTACGGTCAATACTCAAAACACTGCCATTGGGGCTATAACATTTTAAAAGGGGTAATATGTTTTAAATTATTTGAGGAAAAAGTTAAAATAATACTTAAAAAGTACAATTAAATAATCTAAACATTTCTTGATGGGTTTTTTTTTTTTTTTTCACACAGTAATTTTACCAAAACTATTTAGTAAAGTTATCTGAACAAAAAAATGTTGGCAGCGAAAAATCAACTTGCAGTTTAGTGGAACATCCTAAAACTTATTTGCAGACGTTGAATAATTAATCACAGACGTGTGGTAACTAAGAAAATGGCGACCACAATATGAATCTCGGATAACTTAATCCCGTCGTGGTGCTAGATAGGTAAAGATTATAAAAAAGTGTATTATTTAGACTAATTGATATATAAATATCCAAAAAGGAAGTTTTTTTTTCAATCAATTTTTTACAATGTGAGAATTAAAAATACCAAGAATTGCATTTAATTCATAACAACCCTTGTACGCACATCCGGAATATAATCCACCTCAGAAATCCAAGTCCCACAAAGTGTCAAACAATCTCTTTCTCACTGTTGATCTGTATTGCCATTTGCATTCTAAACACTTCAGGATCTACCCTCTTATCATTGTTTTTATTCATTGTTTGAGCTTTACTTAGCAAAGATTCACATTCCATCATTTTCCTTTTATGCATGAACATTGGGAGCCAATTGTTTTGATTCTCTTTGATACCAGAAACTAATTGATCTGATTTTCTTAAGAGTCTAGAAAATTGATTGTTTTGAATTCTTTTCATGGCATGAATTCATTGTTTAGCACATTCCATTTGAATCCATTGGAAAGTTTCAAGTATATAAGTCATGACAGATCTCATCTAAAACCTCTCCACCCATCCATTTGTGCCCTTTCCACCCCTCCATTTGTGCTCTTCCCACCCCTCCATTTGTGCCCTTCCCACCCATCCATTTGTGCCCTTCCCACCCCTCCATTTGTGCCCTTCCCACCCCTCCATTTGTGCTCTTCCCACCCCTCCATTTGTGCCCTTTCCACCCCTCCATTTGTGCCCTTCCCACCCCTCCATTTGTGCCCTTTCCACCCCTCCATTTGTGCCCTTCCCACTCCTCCATTTGTGCCCTTCCCACCCTCCATTTGTGCCCTTCCCACCCTCCATTTGTGCCCTTCCCACCCCTCCATTTGTGCTCTTCCCACCCCTCCATTTGTGCCCTTTCCACCCCTCCATTTGTGCCCTTCCCACCCCTCCATTTGTGCCCTTCCCACCCCTCCATTTGTGCCCTTCCCACCCCTCCATTTGTGCCCTTCCCACCCTCCATTTGTGCCCTTCCCAACCCTCCATTTGTGCCCTTCCATGTTCAAATGTCTCAGATGTTTAATCACCACTTCCTAAAGCAGCAAACACAACACACACACATACAAAATTTAATTTACATCTAATTATCAATTCTTGAGATATCTTGATGCCAAACAGAAAAACAAACAAACAAACAGACAGACCAACAAAACATAACCTCCATCCAACTTCGTTGGCAGAGGTAATTCAGATACTGTAGATTCTATAAACAAAACTATGAATCAAATAATGTCATGAATACAGTGAGTATTTGGTTAGAAACAGTCACCCGTGTTCTGGTTTGCCCAAAGGTACCTGCCAATATCTGAACATACATGTACACATGTGTAGACAGCATTAAGGTGTTGAAAGCATCTGAAGTGGACTTTGACCTGTTTATTTGCTGTATCTTACTGTTCTGTACTTTGCTTTCATCAAATGTTGTTTTCAAATTGTTGTTGTACAAGTGTAAAGATAAGTCATTTACTGTATCACAATTACATGCAGATGATCATTAGCACTTAATTGTAAATAACTTATAGTACAATAGTCATGATGAGCTGCAAATTAGAATCTATCTTTAGGGTTTAATAATGTATACTGTAGAATGTATAGAATTTTGTTTCAATTTGAAAATTACTTGCATGTAAAATGTAAATACAGTGTAAGTTACTGTAGGAAGAGTTAGCAACTAATGTTGGAATGTTGCCATGCTTACTAACATTTCCATGGGTGTATCTGAGGCAGGCACTAGCCAGAAATTTTAAAGGAAGGAGGGGGAAGGGGGTAGCCGACCTCTATGAAAAATAATTTCCACCTGAGTAAACTATATATAAAGCGGAAAAACTCTAGAAGCATAACCGTTACAATAATCCCAAAAAAAAAAAAAAATATATATATATATATATATATATATATATATATATATATATATATATAAAAAAATTGACATTTAGCAAAATTCATCAGCTTGGCTATGTGCTTGATATTTGGAGGGGAAGTCAAGGAGGGGATTAAATTGGTCAATTTGACCATTTTATTTGTTCCAACAGTATTCTCCTACAGTCTAAGACTAATTGTAGGATATTTGAGGTGGGGTGGAGAAATGGTAGTGATGGAAATTCTACGAATCTGCTAAAATACTGTCTGGGTTTATCCTTCAGATTCTCTCTTTGCACTCGTGGACACTGGCAAAACATGATTGGGGCAAAATGAATCATTCATATAATGAGAGCATTTTTGTATTTTTCATTACAAAAAGAACAATGATCAGCAATTTTCTTTTTTTTGAGTGGAGGGGAGGCGGTGACTGCGGGGAAAGAGCACCTCTGTACCAGGCCCTTTGAGGCTGTGATACTCATTCTGCCACCTGTGATACTCATTCTGCCACCTGTGATACTCATTCTGCCACCTGTGATACTCATTCTGCCACCTTGATACTCATTCTGCCATCTTTGATACTCATTCTGCCACCTGTGTTTAAGAAGTTAGAATAGACATAAAACAAAAATTGATGCAGATATCTACTAATTATCTACAGTAAACGTACATTCATCTGCACCACATTAAAATATTTCATTTGCACCTCCTACAGTATTTGAACCCTGTTACCTTTTTCACTATAAATTGGGGTTCTAGCTAGACAAGTCTGATTGTCGGGCTCCCGTGACAATCAGTGGCATGCCCAGGGTGACCTAGACCCCCTCCCATGAAGAACTGTTCAAATTTAGTCTACTTCTGTTGACAAATTGTCAACAGAAAAGGTTTTATTTTATTATATGCTAACAGGAGTTACAAAATATTTTTATGTACAATGAGACTAGAAATTACAATAGACATTCAACTGTCAACCCTCCCCCTTCTCCTCCTAAGTACAAACATGTGCTATAAACTCTAATCTCAATTCCCATTGTTATTCATCTTGTCTTGCCCAAACTTTTTACCCCTTTCATTTTCGTCCCAGTATCGTTTGACGAAAGTCATACATTTTTGTAATTATTTCAAGTTAACTAGTGGCACATGATATGCAACAACTTTTGTCAATATGAAATCCCCCACAAATACCAAGAATATAGATCAGACCGTTATAATTTTAAGTACATATGGGGTTTATAACAATGGTTACTTACATTTGGACCGGTCTATAAGTACGTCTTGGGCCTTTGGGGGTGTAATACAGTATTTTGTTAAAGTGTAAGTGACAGACTTGGCAAGCTGCCAGCAGTGATTCACAAGGATTAAAACATGAGCCTGAACATAATATGTATGTTAAGTTGCGTTAAATTCCTATATAGTGTGTTGTTTTGATCAGAATTTATTGTGTGAAATGTATGATAGGTTATGTGTGTAAATCAGCAGATAATGTACTGTAAATAGAGCGAGATAAAAGGAGATCTGTTTGATCACTTAATTAACCGAATTGAACTTTTGAGTACCGGGCGGAAGAGTGACTCTTAGAGTCAAGTAGCGGGTGGGAATTGCGAGTCCTCATAGTGTTCCTCATAGGGCCATGCTCCAGTGGATCCACCAGTGTTCCTCAAGAGGGCTATGCTTCAGTGTGTTCCTCAATAGGTTCATGTTCCAGTGTGTTCCTCAACAGGGCCATGCTCCAGTGGATCCACCAGTGTTCCTCAATAGGTCCATGTTCCAGTGTGTTTCTCAATAGGGCCATTCTCCAGTGGATCCACCAGTGTTCCTCAATAGGGCCATGATCCAGTGTGTTCCTCAATAGGGCCATGCTCCTTTGTTAGGACATTAAAATTAAACCTCATTCCAAACAAAACTCACCAGTCCAGGAGAATCCCTCCTTTGAGGGTCCATAAGAAACACTCTAATGAGGGTGTGATTTGCCCATGGAGGTAGTCATTACCCATCATGCAACTTCCCCTTCCATACACTTTGTACAGTGTTAAGTCTTCAAACTGTTTTGTGAACTTTGTTTGCATTTGCTGATGCATGGGAGGCATAATGGAATTATGGGTAATAATGTAAGCTTGCCTTTATCCAGTATCATTCCCTATGTTCACCAGTCCCTTTTTGAGAACAAAGGAAATATGTGTGATGACCTGTCTTTGACCCTCCCCATGCTTCTTTGTACCACTTACATTATTTACATCAATGGTGTATATTCGCGTTCACGTTCCAGTCTAGTTGGATTCATGAATGAAAGGTTTTAATTCCCGTTTTTTTTACATTTTGATTTTTGTATTTATTCTTGCCTAAAATTTGTTGTTATTGTTGTACAGTATCCTTTTGGAGACGCATTGAATTAAACCTAATAAATGTTGATGAAATGTGGATTTGTTGTAAATTTGCTGCAAGTTTTGTGATGATCGAACGTTGCGTAGTGTGAATTTGCAACGTTACCGAAGCAATGTAACTTGTGTAAATACTGCAGGTTGGATCTCCTTGATATTAGAATAACAGGCCCAGTAGACCCACATGATTACTTATTGTACGAACATTTATGTATGTTTGTAACTGTGAGACTTGTAACGTGAGCCGTGCAGTGCTAGTGTATTTGACTGGTTGTCGTAGGCCTATGCATTGACCGAATTGAAGATAGCTAGCACTTGTGTGAATAATTCTATGTGTCTGTCGCTGAGTAAACATTGTGTGTTAGATTGTTATCATTGTCAGCTGAAAGCACTCCCATCAAAACAGGGGTCAGAGTTCTACAGCCCCCATGTTCTACCCTCCTAGGTGATTGGAAAATATTCTGTGTAATCACGTTTACAGTACAGTGCCCTGAACCAGAGTTCATATCTGTCTTGTTTACGACTTACAATTTTTTCTTTTGTATAATCAGGGAATTAAGAGCCATATGGCAAAAATCAAGTTATTGTCAAATGGCCAAATTTTTAAGCTCCTTTAAAGCTTTTGTTTAATTAGTGGTCTAAGCAATTAATCCATTGTTTGCACTAGGTACATGTATCCAGATGTTGCATAACAACAAAATTAGTATACATTTTGTATATATGATCAGTGTGTGAACTGAAAGTTAAATGTGACTGCTTTAAATATAAGTAATGCTTCTGATTTTGTAATTATATCAGACCAGTAGCATGTCAAGGGGAAGGAAGGGGGGCTATTGGAGGCTTAGCCCCCCTAAAAATTACCGTAGCCCCCCAAAAAATTCAAAGCCACAGAAATAATTAACTGATCAAGAAATTCACGCCCGTAACCAAGAATTTGAAAGCGGGGTTGTTTTTTGTATAAAAAGGCAAAAAATATTGAAATTCTAAGAGCTTATTATTTTTTTAGATTTTAAAATGATTCAGGAATTTGAAAGGGGGGATCGTTTTTCATATAAAAGGGCAAAACATCTTGAATTTACGGGTGCTTATTATATTTTTAGACTTCAAAAGGGCACTTTATCTACAAAAGGGAGTTCATTTGCTCCAACGAACCCCTGTTTGCTCGGATGATCCCCCCTGGCTATGGGCCTGCAATTATCTTGAGACAAGATACTGTACATGAAATAATTGTTACTATACAAAATTGCAATATGTAAGGTGCCTTTGTATATAATATCACAATGTGATATCTTACATAAATTTCAGGAATTTTTGGCAAGTGATTCTACTTTTGGTGTCTGATTGCGTATAAGATAAACGATTTGAAAAATGGATCGTTTAATGAAATAAGCGAAAATGCACATCAGTGTATCACATATTATGCACTTGTCAGTTGTACACAATGACTCACCCCCCCCCCCCCTCCCGGCAATGTTAGTCAAAGGTGATCGTCATTGACATATGAAATAGTGACTCACATGTGCATCATTTTACCAAATTGTCAGTCACCAGAGTGACTCTGTTGCAGAGTTGGAAAAAAAACGGTCACTCACCAAACTTGGTGAGGCTTATGCACTTGGTGAGGCTTATGCACTTGGTGAGGCTTATGCACTTGGTGAGGCTTATGCACTTGGTGAGGCTTATGCACTTGGTGAGGCTTATGCACTTGTTAATTGTGTGACTTACCCCTACACCCCGGACAAGGTGAGTCATTGTATCAAAGTGTGTGGACAAAACATGTACATTGACGCACCCCTCAGTCACTTAGGTGACTGACATTTTTTGTAAAATGACTTGCCCCAAATCAATCACCTCTGTACAAAGTCAATGGGCCTGTAGTTAACTGACCCCCCCTCTTTGCACAGAGGTGATTGATTTGAGGTAAGTCATTTCACAAAATCTGTCAGTCACCTAAGTGACTGAGGGGTGCGCCAATGAACATGTTTCTTCCACCCACTTTGGTACAATGACTCACCTTGTCTGGGGTGTAGGGGTAAGTCACAAAATTGACAAGTGCATTATGTCCTGTATCAAATGGAATACATACGATTGACCAAAGGAAAATTCCTTTATGACATTATGTTGCCCTGATAGCATATTATAAAACCTGACAGTATTAGACCGTGCAGCCCTGTAAAACATGAAATTGCACAGTACTTCATATACCACATTCACAATCACTTTGCAATGGCACATTAAATTCCATTTACGATCTACTTTCATCATGATTTTGACACTATTATGGAGTAACATGCTTTGATAAGTAAGTGCAAAGCGCTCACAGATTTTTGTAATGAACAAAACCAGTTGAAAAGATCGTATTGACACAGTTCAACTGACTGTGAGATTTAATTTGAACATCACCCACTGAGCAGCTATAAGTAATCTACATGTATTTATGGTCTCCAGTGAGTTTATGTGATGCAATGCAATGTTTGAATGACTGTATTTTGGAGACCACTACAATGAAATATTGATTTGAATGATTATTATTGTCTTTTACACTTGTTGGATTGGATAATTACTCAGATACAGGTTCTTAGCAGTGGGTAACTATGGAAGGGCCCCGATTTGGCCCTATAAGGGGCCATGAAAAATTATATTATTATACCTATATACCATAGGGGCAGCACTTGCCCCCGGCCTGTAGGGCCCTACCTATGCCACCAGTGCCCTACCTATGCCACCAGTTCTTAGCAATCAAATGCAGGTTTGTCCAAATTGTGTTTGACACGAAAGCTTTTTCAGCTTAATTAAAGCAAATCTAAATTGTAATTTGTGGTAGGGGTCCTTTGTTCCTCTCTGCATCAGTTCCAATTCTTTTAGATTAGATTTCTCTCTTTAAATTTTCTGTCACGGAATAAATGGCATTTTTTTTTAAACGGAAAGTTCCAATTATGTTGCAAATATTCATCTTGTTGCAATGATTTATAGAATCTTTACACACAAGTACCCAGTGGGAGGGGCTGGGTGACCATTGCCATGGCACCCTCAATAATTTGCAAGGCAATACTTTTCAAAGCAACCGTATTGTGCATTCCAAACATTTTGTTTCCTGGCCACAAATAATAAAACCACTTCAGAGCTCATGAGGCCCTGGTACATTTAAAACGTTTTTAAGGTGCATGTAAAGCAGTAGGCCTGCCTGTTGTTGGCAGGCCTGCCTGTTGTTGGCAGGCCTGCCTGTTGTTGGCAGAGCCTGGGAGAGGAGGGTGGGGACTTTGGGTCATACTTTTCTTCCACAAAGGAGTGGACAGTGCATTTCAAGACCTTTCGTATTCTCTGAAAATTTTGTTGAAAAGTGGGAAGAGGAAAAGTACTCTTGTCCCCCCCCCCCCTCCCCCCAGGAATATTACAGCCCTGTATTGTTGTAAACCAACCTAACCAAGTTGGGCAGGCTTGTTTTTTTCTCTATCCCCTCCCCCACCCCCCACAAACAACACAAAAATCATTTTACAGTGATATTTAAGTCATCGTCATGCTCTAAAAATAATTTTCATCTTCTTCTGAAGTGCGTATTATTACTTTCATGTAAAATCCAAACTTCCATGCAATTCTGATTCTGCTTTAAAAACTCTCCGAATATATTCATTTCTTCATACATGCACAGCTCATATTCTGACTGTACAGTACAATACATTAGTTCAGTTGCCATTAATTGCTGGATTATTCTATGAAAGCATTTGATTGAACCTAACAGCAGTCCCATGAGTCCAGCGCAATATCTTAGTGACTTAAAATGGAAACTACTCTAATATTAAAGGAGTCATGAGCAGATGTAATGGAAGTATGCATTATAAGTACTGTATGAGAGTAAGGTGACAGAAATTCAGATGAAATTGTCCAAAAACATTTATGATATGATTTCCCCCAAAACAGTGCAGTGAATACATTGAAAACACTTTGAGTTCTAATTAATCATTTTGAAAGTTAAAAAGTGGGTAATATGAAGAATAAGGAATCAGGCATTAATTTCTTTAAAAAAAATATTCAAGAGGATAAAATATTTAAAGGATGATCAAGCATGTCCATCTTACTGTATATAAAAGAGGACTTCAAAAGAAACAAAATGGTGCAGAAAGCATTGCAAAATCTTTTTCTTATTCCGTTATATAAAAAGGAGAAACAAAATGGTGCAGAAAGCATTGCAAAATCTTATTCCGTTAAGGAGATATTCAAGTTTAAAGTTTGGTATAATTTCTGTAAAAACGGCTGAAATCACACTAAGCCTCAGATTCCTCAGTTTTTATGTATTTTAAAGAAAGTTTATTTAATTTTTTACTAATTAAACTGTTTTCCCTCAAACTTTCTTTAGGTGGTATATTATAAGTACCCTTCCTAGATTCAGTTTTACAACTTTTTTGACATATCCCATGGTTTTTAAGCCACAAAATTGCAGGAAAAAATAGAATACATTAAGACTGAGGAATCCGAGGCTATGACAACTAGTCTGATTTCAGTTGTTTCTACACAAATGATAACAAACTTTAAACTTTAATATCTTCTTAACGGAATAAGATATTGGAAGGCTTTTTTCACCATTTTGTCTTTTTTAAAGTCCTCCTTCATATAAGATAAACATGCTTGACCTCTGAACTAAGCCATTTGGATACAAAATTTACCATTATTTTTAAAGCAAATGTATCGTCCCATAAATGAATTCGGTAGTAATCGCTGCCGTGCTGGTAACATCAATTCTGGTTTTCAGTTTTTGAACTCTGCGATGTTATTGATCACACATCTACCAGACCAAACGTAGGAGCCTTCATGTGTTATTGATAGCATCACAGATTTCTCGCAATCAATAAGGAAAGTTAAACACCAGAAACGCTACCACCATGGCGCTCACTTCTGGATTTATTCATGAGACGATACATTTTCTTTTAAACATAAATGAATTAAAACCAATATTGACTGAGTTGTCCTCACATTAGAGCACATGTACAGTACGTTACGTCACTAAGCAATTCAAAACACTGACAGAAAAGGCTTTTCACGTTTAAGTGTCATCAAATGTTTTTTGGAAAAAATTAAGCATGTCAGGTGACAGCAAATATATGTTTTACTGAAAGGTTTGTTATTTGCAGGGAAAAAAACAGCTTGTAATTTTTGAATAAGGAATGACATTATCTTTATTATGAATATTGAAATGCCCTCAGAATTTGTTTTGCCCATGTATGAGAACTTCTAGAGCATGAAACATGTCAACAGTAAAACATTCGTAGATCTGTTCGTAAAATGGTAATGTTCAAATTTATATTCCGTATAATGAGTTTGAGGAGCTGCAAGTTGAAGTGAAGATGGCAGAAGTCCTTTTTGATAAGAAGTTTAGGAGTGAGAATGCCCCTGAGGTATTTATCAGTTCTTAGATTTGTCAATTTTACAACAGATGTTTCAGCACCCAAGCAGGATAAAATCCACTCGATTGATTTAGGTTCCGGACTTCCTCAGGCAGAACATACAATGTGACAACTGTTCTAGTGTACTTTGTAGAATATTTGTTCTCAGAGAAAGCATTGCGCCAATATATTGCATGGAACAATTTCTCTTGAATGGTATGGCATGGGGACAGAACAAGCAAGAACCGAGCATGGATGCTTTTTTTAAAAGAAGCTGTAACAAAATCTTTTTTGCGATCTGCAGGGTAATTAAAATGCATACAAATCATTCCTGTCAAAGAGGCCTTTTAAGCTCTGCAGATTTCTTATTTTTGATACCCCAAAATGGCTTAAAACCAAACACATCAGTTTAAAAACTAAAATGATACAAAATGAAAGGTGAAATGAATACAAAAATTGTGTTGAATGGTTTTAAGTGTTTTGGTAGCAATCTACTGTAGGAATTTGGTTATAATTTTCTGAAAGCCACTCCCTGAAAGTGCTGTTAAAGGGAAATTTGAAAAGAAGTTTTATTGCAGAATTAATAAAGGAAGAAATCATACATATGATCACATTGCTTTGGCATGCTAGGTCTTGGGTCTTCATTTACTGTACCATTCTTTCCAACTCTTATATTGGTTTCAGTATGTTGTACAGCTTGGCATGCTAGGTCCTGGGTTCATCTCCACGGCAACTTCAATCCCCTGTGGGTGTCATTCACAACTGATTTATTAGTCAGGAATATGTTACTTTACATATTGCTGAACAAATAGCCATGGACATGACATTTCTTTACAACCTTAGCTGTTGAGAGAGGATTTAGTATACCTTAAATAATGTACCTTAGCCTCACCCTTTGTTGGTGGAATTTGGCACACCACCAAACCAAATCATGTACCTTAGCCCAGGGAGTTCGTAACAACTCCTTGCTTAGCCTTACCTGTTGTTGTTAGAACTTGAACACACCACCAAACCAAATCATGTACCTTAGCCCAGGGAGTTCTTAACAACTCTCTGCTTAGCCTTACCTGTTGTTGTTAGAACTTGGACACAACACCAAATTAAATCATGTACCTTAGCCCAGGGAGTTCTTAACAACTCTCTGCTAAGCCTCACCTGTTGTTGTTAGAACTTGGACACACCACCAAACCAAATCATGCACCTTAGCCCAGGGAGTTCTTACCTGTTGTTGTTAGAACTTGGACACAACACCAAATTAAATCATGTACCTTAGCCCAGGGAGTTCTTAACAACTCTCTGCTAAGCCTCACCTGTTGTTGTTAGAACTTGGACACACCACCAAACCAAATCATGCACCTTAGCCCAGGGAGTTCTTAACAACTCCCTGCTTAGCCTCACCTGTTGTTCTTAGAACTTGGACACACCACCAAACCAAATCAACCAATAAGGTGCTGGCGGCCAAAAAGTGAGGCCGTATTTATCATGAGTCTCATACTAAATTGAATACCTTTCTTTCACCCAGCGGTACGGAATATCATACACGCTACCAAATCCCGACCCGAGTAGTCGCACGTGTTTTCCTAGCGACTTCTTGAGAATTGTTCGCTTGTGCGCAATAGGTGAACATTCTGTAAAAGCATACTGTGTGATGTGACTTCTATTGGTTAAAATCTACATAAATTGGCAAAAACTAATGCCCTCACTTTTTGGCCGCCAGTTCCTTTGACTAACAGAGGTTGAACAAAGTATATCCACACAAAATGCTGTATAATCTGAGTTATTTATCATCTGCTGTGAAGAGAGGATTACTACTGTGCTTCCAGTTTCGATATGATCCAGCTTTGTATCATAATTGCTTTAGAAGGCTTTGAAAGCTCTAGGGACCTGAGTTAATTGCGCTGTGCCATTAGACCAACAACTCCTTGGCGTTAAATCAATACTTGTAATTCTTATGTGATTGCTTCAAGTCTGGGGCTTAGTAACTATTCTTTGCAGTTGGTGATTTTAGATTTTGCAATAATTTTTTATTGGGTTCTTCTTTAAATTGCACTCAAAGAATAATTACAAAAAAAATAGTGAAAGAAACTCTGTATACAACATGTACAGTAGTTCTCTCACAAAATGCTGAGTAAGAACCAGCAGGTTGTTGCAATATGACACAAGATGGTAATTTACCCCCTCCCCTTCAAAATTTTAATTGTCAGAATTTTCTGGTGTGCATTGTTGACATATAGCAGTTATGCTCCACCCCCATGAGTGACCTGACCCTCTCAGCCTTCAGCAAAAGGGTTCCCCCTGAAATACTGTACCCCCTGGACCATGCCCTTTACTGTACCCCCTGGACCATGCCCCTTACTGTACCCCTAGACCATGCCCCTTACTGTACCCCCTGGACCATGCTCCTTACTGTACCCCTGGACCATGCCCCTTACTGTACCCCTGGACCATGCCCCTTACTGCACCCCTGGACCATGCCCCTTACTGTACCCCTGGACCATGCCCCTTACTGTACCCCTGGACCATGCCCCTTACTGTACCCCTGGACCATGCCCCTTACTGTACCCCTGGACCATGCCCCCTACTGTACCCCTGGACCATGCCCCTTACTGTACCCCTGGACCATGCCCCTTACTGTACCCCTGGACCATGCCCCTTACTGGACCCCTGGACCATGCTTCTTACTGTACCCCTGGACCATGCCCCTTACTGTATCCCCTGGACCATGCCCCTTACTGTACCCCTGGACAATGCCCCTACTGTACCCCCTGGACCATGCCCCCTTACTGTACCCCCTGGACCATGCCCCTTACTGTATCCCCTGGACCATGCCCCTTACTGTACCCCTGGACCATGCTCCTTACTGTACCCCCTGGACCATGCCCCTTACTGTACCCCTGGACCATGCCCCTTACTGTACCTCCTGGACCATGCCTCCTACTGTACTCCCTGGACCATGCCCCTTACTGTACCCCCTAGACCATGCCCCCTTCTGTACCCCTGGACCTTGTCCCCTACTGCACCCCTGGACCATGTCCCCTACTGTACCCCCTAGACCATGTCCCCTACTGTACCCCCTGGACCATGTCCCCTGCTGTACCCCTGGACCATGTCCCCTACTGTACCCCCTGGACCATGTCCCCTACTGTACCCCCTGGACCATGTCCCCTGCTGTACCCCCTGGACCATGTCCCCTGCTGTACCCCCTGGACCATGCCTGCCACTGTATAAATATGCTGGTGGCTTAGGATCATTTTACTATCATTCTGCTAAACCCTGGTAAATGAATACACAGTAATCAGGATGAGGATTGCTAGGGATGAGGATTGATGAGGGCTGACTGCTGATGTAGCAAGGGTTTACAGTATGTATGGGGGAGAGGTTTCAACGGTTTATTTTGTTGACATTGCGATTGAAGGCTGATCAAGGCAAGGCGATGATTGATCGGAGCAAGGGTGGATCAGGTGATGATTCATCGGAGCAAGGGTGGATCAGGTGATGATTGATCGGTTGAGAGTTGTCCATTCTCGTACATGTAAATGTATTTCGCATCAACATATGAAGGAGGTTCTTATCCTCAACAGTATTATCAAGCCTGTATTAGACCATAAACATGTTTATTGTAGGGCTTATAGAGGGATTTCATCACGTGACTCTTTAACTCAACTGGGAGCCATTTTGCAGGGCAGAGTTTTTTGCATTGAGTATTTCACACGTCTGATCTTCACACAGCTTTTTGTAAAAATTTGATAAGCAGTTTTGCAGCTTATTTTATAAAATTGATTAGTAATACAATAAAATTGATTAGCAATAATGATGCCTATTTAAGCCTTATTGATTTTGTTTTCAAATACCTTGCCATTTTTATTCCTGACAAGGCCTAGGCACTAATCTTATTCCTGTTGCTAGAAACAAAGATACATACAATTAATATTATACACTGCGAGGCGCGAAGGTGACGATTTTTATTTAATGCACATCTTGCAGTTTTCCCGCTATTCAGTTCCGGAAATCTCCTACTCGTGTATGTAAGTTAAGTACAAAGTTCAACAGGCTGGAGCCCATACCCACTGCACTACACGCATTTACTGCCTACACTACATATATGTACAACGGCACAGAAACTGAAGTTTGTAGGATATTGATTATCATGTTAATGTCCCATGTCTGGTCTATAGTGTTAAAAAAAACATGAACGGTAGTGCTGCGTTTTTTGAGGAAGTGCATACAATGCGTTGTTTTTACAAACTGTATTTTACTGAATGTTTCAAAAATAAGCAATCGACAAGAGAAAGAATCAAGTTTTGAAAACCAAACAAATGAATATATTCCAATGTTAAGCAATATAAAACTGTAATGGCAAAAGGTGATATTCAATTTTAATACAAAATTTATGATCGCGGGGTGAAGAGTGCTAATTGCGTTGCAATCATTATTCAAGGAGATCATTATTCAAAGAGAGATGCACACTATTACACTGTATGATTAAGTTTGAAGCTATATTGCTACATTGAAGAAATGGAATTGTGGGAAAATATTCCTTTTGGAAGAAAATTGAGGTTCGGAAGTCATTGAGAAAATTTAAATAGATTTACAGTATGTTTATTTAAACTAACATTGTTGTAACCAGGGAGTTTTACTAATACCAGCTTCTTTCTACATTGGCTTGTTTTCAAGTTACCACCCTTGCATACAGTATGCCCCTTCATGCTCAGCAGAGTAAATGAACGGTTTACCATCTTTTTAAAAACATTTGTTAACATTTGTCAGTTTCATTTTCATAACGTGTACTGTATATTTTAAGCACAGACACGTACAGTTAGGGGCCCCACCTTAAGCACTGTTAAAAAAATCATCAGCCAAGTAAATTTGCCTGAAGTTGACGCATAAAAGACCCACCTACACAACCATATGTTCTTGTATCTCAATCACATGAAGTGCTTGGAGAATTGAACAAGAAGCTCGCTCTGCAGGGATCATTTGCTAAGATCTGGATGTGTCCTGGAGCGTTACATTTAACGACCTCTTTCAGTTCAACATTTGTCTGATCATGGAGATACTATTTGGTTGATCACTTTGTTGTGTGTTACAACAGAGAGCTATTATTTGGTTATAAGTTGTATTTGTTTAACAGGCTGTTGTACATTTTTATCATTCCTGTGATAAATGTTCTATAGGGCAAAGGTTGAAGTTGTAAATAAAGAAGTTGGTAAATAATGAAATACCAACATGGACTTGATCAGAGAGTTGGTAGTATCGGATTCTGCAGTGCAGTCAAGTAGGGCAGTTAAAGATAAACATCCTGCAAGAAGGTCAAAGGTTGAATAATATGAAAAATGTTTAGGTTAAAAAGAAGGGCCCTCCTCCTGACACACCTGAAAAGAGAGATCTTAAGATTAAGGGACATCTTTGATGCCTTAAAAATAATCTGCCTGTGTTATGCACTTGTCAATTGTATGACTCTCCCCTACACCCCCGGACGATGTGAGTTACAATGCACCAAAGTGGGTGGACAAAATAGTACATTGACGCACCCCTCAGTCACTTAGGTGACTGACATTTTTTGTGAAATGACTCACCCCAAATCAATCACCTCTGTAGAATATGTACAAAGTCAATGGATCTGAAGTAAATTGACCGACCCCAGAGTCACTCTGGTGACTGACAATTCGGTACAAAGACGCACATGCGAGTCACTGTTTTCACTCTGGTGACTGACAATTTGGTACAAAGACGCACATGTGAGTCATATTTCAATGACTCACCTTTGACTGACATTGCCGGGGGTAATAGGGGTGAGTCATACAACTGACAAGTGCATTATACTGTACAATTCTCACATTTTGGAACAATTCTAGTAGTGACATGATTTAAAAAGATTAGTTCAGGGGTCAAGTATATCTTACATGTATATGACAGACCCTTAGCTTGATTTAAAAAGGGGCAGGGTGCTTGACTTGTTGATGTGCACGCGAAGCGCTGCGTCTTTTTGCCGTGGAGTGCAGGGGCCCCTTAAGGCTCAATCCCATGGTGAAGAAACTCTGGGATTTGAGACATAATCTCACCTCAGAACGAAACCATTCTATTCACGAGCCAAACAGGACAATTGCTTACTATGCTATCATTCTGTGTTCAGTATCCATGTAAGGTATTTCATTGATGAGGTTAATTAAGATTAATAAGTTAAAAAAAAATTAAACCTTAAAAGAAATAGTTTTTTCTCATGAGGGGCATGGCGGACCCCAGGGGGCAGGGCGGGCTCACAGAGGCCCACGGAGGAGAATAGCAAAATAGGGGTCTGTATAAAAGAGGACTTCAAAAACAACAAAATGGTGAAGAAAGCATTCAAAAATCTTTTTCTGTTAAGGAAATATTTAAGTTTAATTTTTGTTGTCATTTGTGTAGTAACAACTAAAATCAGACTAGTTGTGATATCACAGCCTCAGATTCTCAAAGTCTTTATGTATTCTATCGTATTTTGTCCTGCGATCTTATGGCCTAAAAGCCATTGAATATAAAATGAAAGCAGTAAAACAGAATTTATTAAGTGTAGTTATAAACTACCACCTGAAGAATATTAAATGAAAACGAATTCAAATAATTAAAAAAAAAAGTACTTTAACAATTAATTGTTAAGAATGTGAGGATTCGAGCACCAACCTTCCATTGTAGACTTACTACACCAGTCATTTCTACTCAGATAAGACAAGAGCTTTAAACTTGAATATTTCCTTAACGTAATAAGATTTTTGAATGCTTTCTTCACCATTTTATTTCTTTTGAAGTCCTTTTTTTATATAAGATATACTTGCCTGACCACTAAAGTGATCCTTTTAAATTTCTGTGTTTATGAAAAGTCAAATAGCATTGTTTGCCTGGCCTCTTCCCTTGATAGGTGGTTGTCAAAAGTCATTTTCATCAAGGATTGTTTAACGTCTTCTGAGGTCTACAGGTGTATTTTAATTGGACAAACAATTACAGTGAAGATCTTATGCCACAATAAAGATCAAGCAACTTGAGATCATCCTTTTAACTCTCATTCAAGTATTTGCACTTTTAATGTAAATGTATCAATTTCACTTGAGAAGGCTAGATCTCCGGGGGTGGTGGAGGAAGGGGGCTAGTTAAATCTCGGAGCTGACAAACCTTTAAAGGATATTAATTCAGGGGTCAGCCCATATTATATGAGAGAGGACTTCAAAAGAAACAAAATGGTGAAGTGAGCAATCAAAAATCTTATTCCATAAGGAGATATTCAAGTTTAAAGTTTTGTATCATTTGTGTAGAAACGACTGAAATCAGTTGTGATTTTATAGCTTGAGAATCCCCAAAGTCTGTATGTATTCTATCATATTTTGTCTTGCATGATTTTGTGGCTTAAAAACCATGGGATATGTCAAAAAAGTAGTAAAACTGAATCTAGGAAGGGTATTTATGATATACCACCTGAAGAAAGTTTGAGAAAAAATAATTTAAATAGTGAAAAAATGAAATTTTTTTTTTTAAATTCATTAAGAATTGTTAAGAAAGTGAGGATGAAGACGCCAACTTTCCATGGTAGACTTACTACACCAGTCATTTCTACACAGATAAAACAGCTCGAGCTTTAAACTTAAAGATCTCCTTAACAGAGTAAGGTTTTTGAATGCTTTCTTCACCATCTTGTTTCTTTTGAAGTCCTTTTTCATGATGGACTTGCTTGACCAATAAACTTGAACTAATCTTTATTAAAGGTTGCAATTATAAGATTAGTAGCAATAACGTGTTTTGTCTGATCATGAAAGTAACTCTATCTATACACAGTAATTTATCCATAGCTTTTGTTTTGGTGGTGGGTGCATGCACTTCAAAATATTTATTTTCACAAAAAAACTGAAATATTCCTATCTTGAATTTTACCACAATAATGCAAATCCCACCCTATACACAGTGAATATCATGGATGATCATCATCATGGGGATGGAGAAGGGGAGGGGGGGATATGCCCCTTGTACATTTATTTCATTTTGCAAAGCATTTTTGTATGCCCCTTTTACACTGAATGAAGCCCCAAAACCCAAAATATTCTTCTGAATCATGGATGCATGTTTTCCATATCATTTACCACTTACAGGCTGATAATTCTCTCCATGAATGCATGAAATGATGTCATAGAAAGTGCTTTTATCCCCCCCCACCCCCCCCCCCCCACCCCCCACCCCTTGCCCTTTTCATGTGTAGGCATCCATGATAACTTAAAGCAGCATTCGGAAATGCCAGATCTTGTGAAACAAACCCTTAGCTGATTCTAAGGATATTTTTAACTTGACCAAATTTCCTTTCTGCTTGTCCACTGAAAGTAAAAAGTACATGTAAGTGTTGTTTGCTTAATCAATGGTAACTCTTGTGGTCAACTTAAAGTAATCCATTAATCTAGAAAATGGAATTCAATAGTCTTTAACATTCATTGCAGTAAGACACTTTCAATGAAACACACCATAGGAAAGCAACACTACCAAATGCAGGAATGTCCAGTTAAGTACTCTGTATTTACTAATGGTTTAACGTTCTTCATTATCATCTGCTTACCAACGTGTTTTTACAGAAGGAGATTTGGTGTGCAAAAACGGACTGTCTTTTGATTGAAGAGAAATTCAATTTTGTAAAGGACCATTTTATAGTGTCGCAACAATGCTAGGAGGGTAAATCCTCCTTGCAGCTTAGAGGAATTGTGTGCAGGGTATTCTAAATTGTCTTTGGTTGAATGGTTCAGGTCTTGGATGGTTGGTTCAAGGCCTATATATATATATTTATATATATATATATATATATAAAAGGTATATATGTATATATATATGGGCCTATATATATATATATATTTATATATATATATATATAACAAAGGTATATATATATATATATATATGTATATATATATATAGGCCTATATATATATATAAATATATGTATATATATATAGCCAAGGTGTATATATATATATATATTTATATATATATATATAGCAAAGGTATATATATATATATATATATATATATGTATATATATATATATATATATATATATATATATATATATATATATATATATATATATATATATATATATATATATATATATATATAAATATATATATATAAATATATGTATATATATATAGCCAAGGTGTATATATATATATATATATATATATATATATATATATATTTATATATATATATATAACAAAGGTATATATATATATATATATATATGTATATATATATAGGCCTATATATATATATATATATATATATATATATATATATATATATATATATATATATGTATATATATATATATATAGCCAAGGTGTATATATATATATATATATATATATATATATATATTTATATATATATATATATGCAAGCAAAGGTGTATATATATATATATATGTATATATATATATATATATATATACAAAGCAAGTGTATATATCTATATATATATATATATATATATATATATATATATATATATATATATATATATATATATATATATATATATATATATATATATATATATATATATATTAAATATTCTTTGTTTTGATGGTTCTTGCCTCACTCCCCCACTTCATAGAGGTGACCCTTGCTACACTTCTGCCGTTATGCATAAACACAGGCAACTAAGAAATTTTAATTGAAGGGGCAAATAATAATGAGTAGGGGAACGGTTTTACTGGAACATATTTTTCTTTATACATATAATAATTCAATAAAAAACAAAACAATGATTAGCAAATCTTTAGGGGCATGGCAAGACGAGAAGAGACGCCCATGGACAAGATTTGAAGGTGAATTTTGTTCTTTTTGTCTTTTCAGCTCCCACCAAGCAAACCAGGAAGTCCACCTGAGGATGCTCTGCTTATCTACTCATACGAACCTCGTGAAGACGACAACAAATTTAAGAAAGACAGTGAATTCATTTCCAACGACAACAGAGTGGCATCCAAAAGACCAACTGCGTTGTAGCACCCCTTTTGTCAAGTGTTTTGTTTCGAAGCCAGCTGACATAAAAACAGATTCGTTAACTGCGTCTTAAGCTGTTAACTGTTTGACTTTGGTCATTGTTTTTAACAAACTTATGAGCTTGATACAAGGAACAGTTGACTTAAATCTTGAAATGATGAAAATGTATTTCTGATTATGTAAATAGAAGTTAAGTGTGTTATGTATATGTTGACTATAACATTTAAAATTGTGTTTATTGAGGGTGGGGCTATTTCTAACGGGTGATATTGTATTTCTCATTTGTGGCATGGAGTAACAACCAAGAGCAACACTTCTTGAATAATACTGTTTATGTAAATTTGTGATATTATAAGGAGAAGAAACTCAACTTGCAAAATCTCTTCAAAAATTGAAAGTGAATAATGAAGCTAAATTATCAACTGGAGAAAAGGGGACACTTCCGCTGGACCCCACATAAAAGGGGACCCACAGGAATGATACCTAAAAGTTTTACAATGCAAATTTGGGGATTGTGGCCCTGGAAAAGTCATAAATTTAAGCTAAGCTTAGCAGAAGTTTTGTTTTCACAATGAGGCCTTCCACAAACAATCTAAGTATTACATGTATTTTAAGTACATAAACAACTGTAAGTTTTGGACATTTGAGGAAACACACGAGTCTCTCTAAACATCCCAATTTGAACCTAAAGTTATTTAATGTCCCCAACACCTTCGGTAAGGAATTCTATTCCCGCAGCCCCTAATCTGGCTCACTTCAAAATATTTGACTTTCAAAGGAACCTTTACACCATGGAAAGCAATATTGGTGAATTTGTTGACAGTCATTAAGATCTTATTGAAGATGTTGAGAAGTGTGTTTCCAACATCATCACACATTTCACATATGTTATAAGACTTAAAATTGTTGAGTCATGTCTCAGAAACTTCTACTGTACAAAGTATTTTGTAGAATTTAAGATGATTAAACTGAGAATATTAAGTTCTTTCCAAAGATAAAGAATTAAGAGCAGAATTGTTACGAGGAAATTCTAAGCATGCAAGTTTTTAATGTTCCTTAAGGTATTTGCATTTCAACCAATGCAAAACCTTTGTAAAATAATTGGTTTCTAACAAAGAAACTTGTCTTCAAGTTTACACGATTTTAAACATTCAATTACTTACAGAATTGTACGTACTTTAGTATTTTATACGTCAACATATTCATTTTATCGGTAAAGGGAATCCATGTATGAAGCTTATCAGCTTATGTGTAATTAGTTTTAAATCAAACAAAAGGTACCAGTATTGAGTTTTAATTTAATTACCTGGCTACAAGAATGATATCGTTCTTTTATCTGTGTTATTAATTAATTAGTTTTAATTATTATATTTAAGAACATTTTATTGACAGTGGGCCGTAATTTCTGGGGATCCCCCCACTTTCCGGGAGAATTAAAAAAATACAGAAAGTTCTGAAAAACACTGTCCCGGCCCTACTTTGTGGAGGAAAATATGACCACATGTCCCCTCATGTTGTAAAGGAGAGAAGAGAAACAGCCCTGAATAACAGTTGGTTCCCTTCTTCTGCAGCAGAAATTTGGAGAACAGCAAATTTCTTTTAAATTTCTGATTTATATATATCAAATTTTGCAACTAAAACGACTTGGTAGAATTTTTAAATATAAAGGTGTTTAGAAGAATTTTTTTAAGTTACCGAAATAGCAGGCATTATATTTCTGCCTGGCATTTCTGTATCTCCTTAAACTTGCCTGTTTTTAGACTGTAGTTGGAAGGTTTTCATGCATGGTATACAACTGCCAGGCATTTTTCATTTCATTAACCAGTCAAAACTGATTTATTGATCAGGCTTATTCCAATCATTTGCCAGGCAATTTTCAGTTATTTGCCAGGCAATTTTCAGTTATTTGCCAGGCAAATATATCCAGTCACTTGTCGGGCATATTCCAGGCAATCTCACCAGACATATTTCATGCAATCTCACCAGACATATTTCATGCAATCTCTTCCAGGCATCCACCACCTGGAATATTCCAGCAGCCATGTTCTGACTGGAATTGGAACGTTGCCATGCATGGCATACATCTGCCAGGCATTGTTCATGTCAGTCTAAACTTATTCCTTGACCAAGCATATTCAAATCATTTGCCAGACAAATTCCAGTCATTTGCCAGACAAATTCCAATCATTTGCCAGTCGTATTCCAGTCACTTATCAGTCTTATTCCAGACGAGGCTCAATTCCAGACAATGAGCCAAATTGTAAAAGATTAGTAATTAGATTATGACCTTTCTTTATATTTATTTTATTTCCTTAGTTTCATCAGGTAAAAAAGAAATTCAGCATAAATGGTTGAATCAAAATATTAAAGGAATGAAACTACAAAGATTAATTACATATGACACTAGACTAATCATATAAATTTTCAAAATAGAAATATAATGCAGTTATTAATTTCTATTTCTGTATGAAAATTTTGTTACGTGACGTTATTTGTCATGCTGTCAAACGTTGATCCATACTCTGTGAGTGCCATACAATCCTTACCCACTTTTCCCAATGGCTAACTGTAGGTGTTGGTGGTCTAAGAGGACAAAACCAACAAAGTCTAACTTTCTTAAAAATAAACTTAAGTCCCAACCAGACTTATCTGCCAGACATATTTTTGTCTTGGTTGTCCCTCCTGTTTTCTCTGTGCCAGGGTTGAAGTTTCAGCAACCATTGATGTTTTTGCCTGGTGCCAGGCAACAAGTCATATGTCATGGATTTTCTGCCTGGACCCAGGCAATACAATTTTAGTCACCATGCATATTATGGCAGGCACCAGGCAAAACTATACTTGCCAATCATGTTTTGTCTGGCACGTAGCCTGAGTTTATGCCTGGCACGTAGCCTGAGTTTATGCCTGGCACAAATGGTCTGCCTGATATGCATGAAAATTACCTAGCATTTGACTGTTTCACATAGGGCAGGAAAAAATCAAGCCTGTTTTTGCATACCAGGTATAAACCAGGCTTATTCCAAGCAAATATCATACTGATATTAGTGTAAGGGTTACCAATACTCCCAACTTTTTAGATGTGATATGCAAACAAGTAAAAGATGGGGTGTCACTTGATAATTTGTTTAATATTTGCTTTTAATTTTAGCTTCTTGTTTTATTGTATTGTTTTAATGATATTTTATTGTTTTTATTATTTTTTATTGTATAAATGATTGTTTCATTGGGTTGGATATATATATAGATCCTCCTTACTGGTTGGTTTGAAATCATTAATAGCCAATCTAAGTTCTGTACTTGAACTTTCTTTTCCCTAATATTATCAGTAAATAGAGCAAATATCCCATATTCCCAAAAAATGTAAATAGGAAGTAAAAAATGGTGATGATTTTGTATAATTTTGATAAGAGAGAGATAGAGAATCACTTTGCTTGATTCATCACTAATAAATCCAATACATATTACACTTGTAAAAATGGACACATTTTTGCCCGACGCAATTAACCTTTGCTGGTTTTTTCGGGCCCCTAAGGGCCCATGGCTCCACCCCTCTCAACCCACTGCCACTGCATATCGTCTTAAGTGGGGCTTCAGATTCTATCTTATACTTTACAAATATATAAAAATTCCGGTTTTCTTCTTGACCTGGTTTCTAACATTATGATATTTTAAAATAATTGGGTATTACTAAAGTCTCCCTTGGTTATTGATATTAAGGATACATAAATCAAAGACCTAGGTCATTGACTTGGCTTTGTCAGGGTTTTAGCTGAACCCGTCCATTAGTTGATCAGTAACTTATGATTGTTATCTATTTAGTTCTGCGCTAATAGACATAATTAAATGCACCTTTAGGTGAATTGTCAGAAGTTGCAAGTGGAAACAATTTCATTTCTCTAAGTAGTATTAAAGTTATATGTTGAAATATAATTTCTTTTTTTCATAATCTTGCTCAAATCAGGACCTTGTTTCCTGGGGAAGGGCGGCTTGTCCCTCTTTGTTTTGGCAGCAAAGAAATACATATTAGGTTATGAAAACACTCCCCTGTACTTTATGGAAGAAAAACATGTCCCTCAGAATTACATTCCTGATCAATAAGTGTAAAAAAACATACTGTTCCCCACCTAGGGGAATATAGTTTTATATTCACTGTTTAAAATGAAATATATTATAATATAAATAAGATAAGACTTATCCTTGATCTCATGAACATCAATAATAAACATAAAACAAAGTGTGACCTTTAAAGATCATAACAAAATTAACTTGTTTCCATTTATGATAGTTTTATGTACCTTCAGGTGTATTTGGAGCAAAGTGAAAATAAAGAGCTTAAAAATGGAAAGCTGCTTCTTTTTTTTTCATCATCTTTTTTGTCCTGAAGGTAGATGTTCTTTTTTTAACTCCAAGCAAAATAAAGATAATGCATTTAATTTTACATATCTTGATTGTAAAACATATATGTGGAGTAATAGAGTATAGTCAGAACCACTAAACAGTGTTGAAGCACATAGGTCCTTTGCCTTTTTTGGTGCATTTTCCACAAAAAATCCATTTGCTACGAAATGTTTGAATAATTGGTAGAAAAGTCAGAAAAGCTTACCTTATTCTCAATCTTGCTCACTTCTTAAACTAAATATTTGCTTTATGTTAATATAACTCATGAAGAAAAAAAATTGCTAGTAAAAATATTAATTTATTGCTCATGAGATGGACAAATCATATTTACTGGTTACAATTGAAATGTCTGGAGAAAATATCATGTTTGAACCGGACCAGTCGTATTCCATTATTACGTGTGTGCAGCAGTGCATACAGTAGACTTATTCATAGAATGTTCCGAGTTCATTTTCCATTCTTCATTCTTGTAAGAGTGATGTCAACGAAATTGAAACTTTATTCACTACATTTTGGTTTCTAATATTCTGCCATAATGTCCGACTAGACTGCATGAATGAGCAGAAATATTGAATGAGTGAAAATAGCCCTGCAGATACTTCCTTTTAATAAATGAAGCTTGTTTATTAAAGGCCGGCATATTCATTTTGACAATATGAAATATGAACTAAGTTAAAGGGGCTTATAGCTGAAGTGTCTGTATCGTAATTCTCTTCGAGGGCATACTTCAAAATCAATTATAACGTTTTAAGTTGTTTGGTTTTGCGCCCTAAGAGTACAATTCAGAAATTGCATTTCGCTGCTGGTAAAAATAATGTAAAAGATGTTTAGAATGATGCATCTTATATATTGATTTTATGAATTTTAATGATTCTTTATGGTTTTTGCTGATACAGGTTGAAGATATCATTTTTGTTTTTTGCTTAGCTGTAAATGTCAACAATTAATTCTCAGAGATAGTAAAAGTGAAAAATATATAATGAGAGATACAAAAATCATAATATAATATAATTAAATTTTCTTGGAAATATTCCCATTGATAATTTGATTTTGGAGATAAGGAATATTATATGAAAAACAATTTGAAAACAGTTAATTTGTAATAACCAGATATGGAACCCATTTATTCATATATTTTTTTGTATTTATTTTTGTATTATTATTGTTCTTGTTCTTGTTATTATTAGAGCATGTAGGAGCACTTGGTTTAAGTAAAGTGAAGGTGTTTTTGTTGATTCTTTTAACAGCTGTCCTATCTTTGCTCTCCCATTGTTGAAAAATATATGGGCATTCCTGCAATACAATACAGATTGACATGCAGGTCGTAGCAGGGGAGATATGGAGAATCTGCCCCTCCCCCTCCCCCCCACCCTTAGTCAGATAACATAAGACAGTGTACTGTAGTCATGCATCGGCTGTGCACAGTATTGCATGTAGTGCAGGCATACTGAGTGAGATAGTTGATCTCACTACCTCCCCCCTAGCTCTTGAAGTGCTTGTACAAGAAGAGTGTATCAGAAAATTCTAGATAGCCTTTGATATATACCCTATAATATTCCTTTATTTTCAGTAGGTGCTCCTTATCAAGGAGACCAGTAACAATTCAAAACATACAGCTCTATTATCATAGGTGCCTGAAGCAAGGCCAGGGAAACCATTGCCCTCCAACTTTTGAAAAGCTGGTACTAGGACTCACTAATTTTCAGCCGAAATTACACAGGACAAATGACAGCCACTTTGTTTGGGTCCCTCTCTAGGGTGGTAAAGTTATCTGAATAGTTTGATCTGGATTTTACCTGTTTACATCTACTTAATATGGAAACAATTTTCAATTTGATGTACACTTGCCAGTATCACATTATAAGCAGGTTCTCTGTGTGCTATATTGTATATCAGTATTAGAGATTTATTACTCAAATTGTTTGAACGTTTCTTTTATGTACCCTAATTGAATGGAAAGGTGGAAAGATATGAAAAACCAAACCAGAACATCTTAGGTCTGTGACTATACTGTTTAGTTTTTGGAGGGCCAGTCAACCTCTGGACCAGGGGAAACATTCCCCCCCCTCCTATTTTCCTCATATTACAATCCGCTCCTGACAGGATCCCATTTTTGCATTCATTGCACTCCATTGTGACAACTGACTATAAATGATTATGCATACATTTCAACAGAATTCCTTTTTCAATGCAACAGCAACCAAAAGTGAAATTAACACGAACGTTCTGTAAGTAACGTAGAATGAACAATTACTCATCTCTGCACCAAGTTGTTGACGATCTCAAAACATCTTTGCAAGATTCCACGCCTCATTTAGTGAGTACTGAAGTGCAACTTCTCCAAACAGTCAGGCTCCCGGCAAACATTGAATATGTGTGTATGTATGTGAACACTTGGCTCTTAGGGTGTGGTTCGGGACGAGCTTTCAATGATGTGCTCGAGATGAAAGTATTCGTTAGAAGTGTTTTGCAGGAAATGGTCTGAGGATGTGGGGTACTATCTGTGTAAGGTTTAGCAGGTAGAGTAATGTGGTCAGTTAAAAACTTTGCAGTTGAAAATGTGACCTATCCAGGCCCGTAGCCAGGAATTTGAAGAGAAAAAAAAAAAATGAAGAGGGGGTTTCGTTTTTGTTTATGACTTGAGTCAAGGGTGCGGGGTTTCCTTTTTCGTTTAAAACTTGGGTCAAAAAATCTTGAAATTCTGGGTGTTAGAATTCAAAGGGGCACTTTCTCAACACAAGGGGTTCAGGAATTTGAAAGGGGGTTAATTTTTTATATAAAATGGCAACAAACCTTGAAATTCAGGGTGCTTATTATATCTTTAGATTACAAATGGGCACTTTCTCAACAAAAGGGGGTTTGTTTGCTCGGACTAACCCCCACTCCCACCCCATCCTTCCCCCCCATCCTTCCTGGCTACGGGCATGCTCTCATAAGCAGTTTATATGCTAAAGACCAAAACGTATACATTTTACAGGTTCACTGCACTTCATCATCAAGATACCCATTATTAAAGGCTCTTTTTTTGTTTAATTCAGAAAGCAAATTAATGGTCTATGATCTTGTTTTAAAAGAGTTTTCTTATTCTTAGTAGCATGGAGAGGGTTGAGATTAATTTATACTTATAGGAAACGAGTTCCAAGACCCAAATAATTATGTTGATAAATGTTGAAGAAACATTTGAAAAAAATATTGAGAAAAAAAAGGTACATTTTGAAATGTAATTGTCCTCATTCGCCCATACATGCGTGTAATGGGCAGTCGTGGTGCTGTCAAGCAATGTACGACCCATACGTTCAATTGTCTTATAAATGGTACTTTATTTTATCGAATAATTAATCAAGACTGGAAAAATAGTTGTTGGGTTCACCCCTGAATATACATTTTAATGAAATTTTTGGCTACTTATATCATTTTTGGTTCAATACCTATGCAGTCGTCTGCCAAAATGTACGTATGTGTGTGTATATGTGTGTGTGGGTGTATGTGTGTGTGTGTATGTCTGTGACGCTTTGCTTGTAAACACGATATCACCTGAACAGTACACCTATGCCATGTCATATTTGGCACACACTAGATGCATCATGATCCATAGATGGTCCCTATTGTTTTAAGTGTCGTGCATATTAATGAGTGGGCGGGGGCCGCAAAATGTAAAAATCTGCAAATGCTCATATTTTGAAAACGATATATCAGTTTTGCATGTTCTTTGGCATAGGTAAGGTGTTCGGGTTTGTGTAGATGCCCATCTTATAAAATGTTCAAAATCACTGATATGAATTGTGGGTGGGGCATAATGTGGTTTCCTGACAAAAGCTTGTAAACACGGTATCTTGTGAACCATACATCAGCAGGGCATGTTAAATTTGGCATTGATTAATCATGACTCAAATATGGTCTTGATTGTTTTTGGTGTCGATATCATACATATAAATGAGTGGGTGGGGTTTAGTGCAAAAATCTTTAACTTTTCAAATCTGTACAAGTGCAAGCCAGTTTTGCTTCTTATGTGGCATGATTATGTCGTTAGATAGTGTGCACATGCTTATGTTGTTAAAATGTCACATTTAATTAAATGTGAGATTAAATAATATATATATATATATATATATATATATATTATTTGTATATCATGACTCCATCCACAACTTGTAAATTTCTATTGAATTACTTTGGTCTAGTGGTCATATCATGACATTGCCAAGTTATATGTCTCTGGTTGGATCCCTGGTGGGTCCTCATCCATCAGTTCTGCACAGGTGGATTATCTCTATGTAACCTTAAGCTGTTGTTAACTGGTAAAGACTAGGATGTAAAATATTAATCTACATTTTAAAACTTTTAATTTTAGTGTAGAAACTCAAGGGCGTAGGAAGCGGGGGGGTGGGAGGTTACCCCCAGTCAAAAATAAGGGGGAGAATCATGCCTTGCATCCCCGTCTCCCCCTTATACTTTTCAGGAAAGAAAATCCTTTATTCACATGTAGGTTTGTTTCATGTTATTCGATTATAATTTATAATACCTCGGTCTGATTTTAAACTTCCCACAATCGTGAAAATTAACGGGACAAAAATAAAATTTTGAATGAGGAGGGTCGTTGAGGTTCGTGGTGAATACACTTTTAGCTCCCCCTCCTTTCCCCAAGAAAAACTGTTCCTACGCCTTTGTAGAAACTTGTCAGTTTAAAACGGATATCAATAGTGTATTTTCACCTACCAATAAAAGATTTATTCGCACAACTGTGGCTCAAAGAAGGACCAACATAACATCTTTTCTGTGTATTATTGGAGGGGCAGGGATTCATGATGTTTACCTGGTTTGAAAGTCAAAATTGTGTGAGACCAGTGTTGACATTAGTGAGGGTTATCCCCTCTTATTACAATCCCCTAAATTATAAAAACATGACCTGCTTTAAATCTCTCATTTTCTCTAATTTCAGTTCCTAATGTGAACAGTGCATAAGACCCAGAAGGAGGGGGTGGGGGTGGTCTACTGCGACACATTAGGCCTTATGTAGCACTCTTTATCTCAATGGTACAATGGGCACAATATGTGATATTCAGTATTGCTTGTTTTGATTTAATGAATATTCAAGTTACAACCAAATTAGATCAACTCTCCAACTATCTATACCTTCATGATGGCTACAAGACAGCTGCTGCCGTCATCCAAGACATCATCCTCAGTAGCAGGCGTCCCAACTAGTCGTCCATCTTCTCGGCTGAGGCCACGGCCATCCTGCTCGCCCTCAACTATAGTGAGTACTCCCCGTTCAGCCTCTTTGCCATCTTCACAGACTCCAGGTCTGTCCGTATACTTCTTTACTACACGAGTGGGATAACCCCACGTCCCACTTCCTCCTCCGTAACTTCTTTTCGCCTTGCAGGAAAAGTATTCTTTTATTCTGGATACCCAGCCATGTTGGCATTCCCGGCAATGAAAAAACTGAAGCAGCCGTTAAGCTTGCTCTCAACCATCCTACCCCCTTTCCCAAAACCCTTTCTGACATCAAACCGCTTATCGCTTCCCTTGTTCGTGACTGCTGGCAAACCTCATGGGACTCCCAAATTGATAACGAACTCCACAACATCCAAGCCACCATTCCGACTAAACCACCATTCAGAATCTCTCCCGTATAGACAACGTCCACATTACCTGCCTTAGAATATGTCACATTCACTTCCACCTCCTTACTGGTTAACCACCTCTCTGCAACAATGTTATTTCCCCCTCACAGTCCACCACGTCCTCCTTGCCTGCCCCTATACAACCTCCCCAGAGCTTCCCTCGCCCCACTCACAACTCCATAAGCCGAGCTCTTTCAGAAAAAGAATAAAAATAAACGGATATAATTATCTCCTTTCGTGATCATGCTTTCCTCTTCAACCATATTTACTAATCCTTCCCCCACCCCGCTACATACTTTTACTCCTTTTTTTTTTACACCCTGCACTTCCTCTTGCGATCTCAGCTTCCTGGCTCTTAGCCCCAGTACTTCTTTCAGACTCCTCCTATTTTCTTTTCTTCCTGTACTGCTGGAATTATTTAATCTCTCAGGAACAATTTTACCCTCGCTGTTGTGGTGCCGTTAAGCCCTTGTCAAACAAACAAACATGAATATTAATAAGTAGGTGGGGCTTAATGAAAATATCTTGAAAATAGTGATAAATAAGCAGCCATGATCCATTTGTGTAATACTTGCTTGATAATATTGTTATTCTTATGTAGTCCGTGCTCCCCTCCTTTCGTAAAGTCAAACGAAAAAATATATGTAATGTAAATAATGTCATATCTTGTAATATGGAGAATCTGCCCAAATGCCCCCCCTCCCCTCTTTGAAGTGCTTGTGCCCGCTTCAGTGTTTGTGCCCGCTTAAGTGCTTGTGCCCGCTTAAGTGCTTGTGCCCGCTTAAGTGTTTGTGCCCGCTTAAGTGCTTGTGCCCGCTTAAGTGCTTGTGCCCGCTTAAGTGCTTATGCCCGCTTAAGTGCTTGTGCCCGCTTGACAACAGGCCTGGCTATCAGGGTCTGACACGGAGAGATGTCATTAAAGAGGCAGAATTATGATATGAACAAAATAATACTAAATTGAATTAAATTTGTGATTGGTTTAATTTTCAAACAATTGCTACACGATGTCTCCAAATGTATAACATCACTGAACAAAAAATTGCTTCAACAACTTTCTTTTGTTTTCCCCTTAAAATCTGTACTATTACATTTTCATTATTAAATAAGTCAATGATTTAATCTTTTTTCTTCAAGACGTACCCCATTCCCTGCACCCACACACACATTTTAAGGTAATGTTTTTAAAGTTCAGAATATTCTTTAATCAAATGTGTTTTTCTTAGTCCACCTCCCCCTCCCCTCACCCCTAATGTATTATGTCCTCCCCGATGTCCATAACCCAATTCATGGATAAAGCTTAAGAGCATAAAAATGCAGAGATGTGCAGAATTTACTCAGCCATTTGGATGAGGATGACATGCCCCTCTTCCTTCCATTAGAAAATAGGACTTTTTAATTCATGTTTAAAAAGATATTTTCTTCCACGGTTGCTTAGTACAAAATTACGTCAATTATATGACTAGTAATATTCAATATTTCCCTGTGTGTGAGAGGAAGGGGCCAAGGAACATGCTAAGTTGAAATTCAAATGGGGTCTCACTGGGGGCTCTAACTGATTAATAAAATGAAATTAAGCAGATCTCAATATCCTTAGATGTTGATTATAACATTATAACGTAAGGAGCTATAATTTGCATCCATTAGGATGGATATGTGCGCCTTATAAATCGTATTTCTTCTTCTTGTTGTTGTTGTTGTTAAAAAATAAGGCATCGGAACCACAAAACCTTTTGGTTTCTAGTTAATTGATTTTAATTCAATTGTCTCATGTTGCCTCTGCACATCCATGAATCTTTAAGGGAAGAACGTTCAGAGTTATAGAAGTGCACATAATTAACCTCTCAGAGTACGGAAATAAGCCACACCCACCATAGCAACGCTGTAACTAAGTGGGACAAACAAACCTAAGATCCGCAATCATGCAAGACCAATGCATTAACATTTAGATATTTGTGTTGCCTGCCACAAGCTTTGATCCATCTATGGCACTTCTCCGGATCTTTGGAGATTTTAGTAAAAAGAATAAACAAAATTTTGTTTGCTAACCCTACGGGAATCTAGATTTACAAAGCGGATATAGCGGGCCTGTAGGCCGCAATTTTTGTTCACCGTTTTGTCGTCACTCAGCCTGTGTGTGTGCAGAAATTTGTTTTGTGTAGTATGTTATGTACCACCAGCTGTACCGTGACCATACCAGTACCACTTAAGATTTTTGCTCCATTACTCAGATTTTGTTGCTTGGCAAATTTGTGTGGTGATTGGTTAAAAAAAGCTGTCAATCAACTAACTTAGAGAAGTCAATTAAATGTCTCACCAATAATGATATAATTATATGATATTGAAAATATCACTGTATCTAAGCACAGCAATAACCTATGAACTGAATTACGAGTTTAAGATGTTGCATTGTATTTCCATGGTAACCATTCTTGCACAAAAATGTTACAAAAACTTCATAATAGAATGAACTCATGGATGGTAAAACTAATCCTTACACTTGGTTATTGAAATGAAATTCAGCTTTGAAAATTACAATCGCTACCAAATACCCAAAGCTGTTACATTTTTGCCATCAGATATGTAAACTAAAGCTACTGGCAGAGAGAATTTCTTGATTAGTTTTTTCTTTGAGAAGCTGTAACTAAGGCGTCTTGACGTGAATCAATAGATATTGGATGATAGTGCTGAAATTCAATCCAAATTATTTACCATGGTTGGTATGATATGAGCTCAAATCTATATTTCTCATAAAAGTTCAGTTTAGTAGTAAAATGTGATGTCTTTAATGTTTGAAAAATGAGAAATAGCTAAGAAAGAACACAAAACTAAAGTGTTTAATCCTGTTTATGGGTGATTCAAATTCAGGGCAGGTCCAAGAAGGTCATGACCCTCTCATCCACCCCCTCCAGACCCCACAGTAAGATTAAGCACTGGTGGACCCAAAGAGGGGTTTCATGGTCAAATATGTCCATCTTTTGTATGCTAAAATAAAATGAAGATTAATAAATCATCAGAACTGTTTCCTGACAAGTTTTCTTGATAAAATGGCTGACAATACTTTTGGTTAAAACAGCTAGTGCCTTCCACAACCTGGTGGGTGGGATTTATCTTCCCACCCATGCTTGCCAGCTTGACTTCAAATAATTGAGAATCCAATCCGAAAATATATTCCTGTATTTATGGAAAACTGAGAATCAATTCTGCCCATTGACACTTTTGTCAATCTTGAGATCTTCTTTCTTACTAATGTGTATTTTCAGGGGCGTAGCGAGTAGGTTTCAAATGGGGGAAGGAAAAGGAAGGGGGGGGGTGCAAGCTTTTATTTGCTGACAGGTACTACTGATTTGCCGAAAAAATGGCAAATGAGTTCAGCGGCGATATTTCACATAAGGAGGGGGGGGGGAGGCAGATTTGATTTTTGTCCCAACGAACCTACAAAAATGTATTCTCTTATTACGGTAAAACTATTTGTAAAGGGGGAGGGTGGGGTCATTTCGAAAATGAAGATTTCACAAACATCAGAGGAAATTTCGCAGAAATTGAAGCAAATTTCCAAAAAATTAAGACAATTTCCCGAAAATAAAATTTTTGCACAAATTTAAGAAAATTGCACAAATATTGAAGAAAATTTCACGATAATTTATGCAATTTTCCCGATAATGAAGAAAAAAATTAATGCAAACTTTTCGAAAATGAAGAGAAATTCCCAAAAATGAAGGACATTTCACAAAAATTGATGTAATTTTCCCAAAAATGACAAAAAAATCCCGAAAATAAAGACATTCCACGAAAATTGAAGCAGATTTTCCCGAAAATTAAGAAAAATTTCCGAAAATGTAGGACATTTCACAAAATTGATGAACATTTAACAAAAATGAAGCAGATTTCCCAAAAATGAAGAAATTGTCTGGAAAATGAAGGAAATATTTGAAATCTTCGAGGAAATCTTCGGAAATTTTGAGACAATATTCGGAAATATTAAAGAAATATTAGGAATTTTTTGGGAAAATATTGTATATGTTGAAGAAAAACTTCGGAAAGAAATTCGAAAATCATAGGGGAAATGTCACATATTTTGGAGAAATTTTCGAAAAATTTAGATAATACTTCCAAAACTTTAAGCAAATATTCAGAAATTTTGAGGAAACTGAAAAATAAGGCGGAAATTTGCTCTAAAACTCTCAGGCTAACTTAAAGGATTAGTTCAGTGGGCAAGCAAGCTTATCTTATATAAAAAAAAAAAAAGGACTTCAAAAGAAACAAAATGGTGAAAAAAAGCATTCTAAAATCTTATTCCATTAAGGAGATATTCCACTTTAAAGTTTAGTATCATTTGCGTAGAAACAACTGAAATCATACTAGTCAGCTAGTAATGAAGTCACAGCCTCAGATTCCTCACAGTCTTTATGTATTTTGAAGAAAGTTTATTTACTTTTTCACTATTTAGATTATTTTTCTTCAAACTTTCTTCAGGTGATATATCATAAATACCCTTACTAGATTCAGTTGTACTACTTTTTCTACATATCCATGGTTTTTAAGCCAGAAAATCGCAGGACAAAATATGATAGAATACATAAAGACTTTGAGGAATCTTAGGCTATGACATCAGAACTAGTCTTGATTTCAGTCATTTCTATACAAATGATACCAAACTTAAAACTTAGATATCTCCTTAGCGGAAAAAGATTTTTGAATGCTTTCTGAACAGTTTTGTTTCTTTTGAAGTCCTCTTTCATATAGAATAGATTTGTTTGACCCCTGACCTAATCCTTTAAAAATTCGGTTTTCGGAAATTTTGTGATTCTTCTTTTAGAAAGCCGAAGGAGGGGGGAGGGGGTGGGATATTATTTTTTCAGAGGGGCCAAGTACCATTTTGGTCCTCCCCCTTCCAATAATGAAGGTCTAAAGAATCGATTTTGAAGAGTCAGATTCCATAGCATTTTTTTTTTCTTTATATCTTCAATTTTCGTGAAATCTTAAATTTTCGTAAAGTATTCTTAATTTTCGTGTAATTTTCTTTAATTTCGGGAAATTTGTTTTTAATTTTTGAGAAGTTTCTATCAATTTTCGGGATATTTGCTTCAATTTTTGTAAAATATCCTTCATTTTCGTGGAAATTGCTTCAATTTTATGCAATTTCTTTCATTTTCGGGATTTTGTTTTTTTTTAAATTTCGAGAAGTTGTCTTTCATTTTCGTAAAATTTGTTACAAATTTCAAGTTCCTTAATTTCTTGGAAGTCTCCTTCATTTTCGTGAAGTTTGCTTCAGTTTACATGTAATTTCCTTTCATTTTCTGGAAATGTTCTTCAATTTCGAGAAGTGTTTCATTTTTGTGAAACATGCTACAATTTTCGTGCAATTTTCTTCATTTTCGTGAAACTTTTTTTTAAATTATCATCAAATATCCTTCATTTGCGTGAAATTTACTTCAAATTTTGTGCAATTTCCATCATTTTTAGGTAATTTTGAAAAATGTTGCCAAAATGTACCCATAATCTTACAAACCCCTCCCCCTTCCCCTCCTCTCTTCCCCTTTAATTTATATAGTTTTTGGACCGCGATAAGAGACTCGTACATTTTTGTACTGATGTTTGATGAGACAAAGGATAAGATCTGGCCCCAACTGCCAAATGTCAAATACTTTCCTACGCCGCTGAATACGGATACACCTGTCAGTATGTCCATTATGAGTTTTTGTTTTGTACTATTTTAAAAAGTGATTCAAAAACGCAAAAATATAATCTGAATTTTCAATTCTCCCGCTTCTGACTAAATAATCTAATTAATTTCACTTATTTTGTACGTTTATCTGTCTATCAAAAAAATATCAAAAATTTGCCCGAAAAATTGCGTATATGCTGCCCGAATTGTGGCAGCAACTCCTCTGGCCCCCGTCCCGTGCGCCTACGACCTGAAGTGCCATGCGATGGAGCTGAAATTTCAGCATACGTTCTAACGTGTCTAAAATATACACTTGACAAATAAATATATAAATCCATCCCCTTTTTCCCATACTACCAAAAAAAGTAAAGGGTTCAAACCTGATAAAGCTGAGATATAAAAAGATGGGTGGCATATGTGGTGTCTGGCATCACAGTTTGTTCACTGTTAAAGAAACATTACACTGAATTTTACCTCACAGTGCTGGTGGTATGAAATAACCAACAGATTATATTCTCCAGACTAGAGAAATTTAAGATCAAGCTCTTCAGTATGGGCGGCCGTTTGGGCACAAATTAAAAAGAAAGTAAGAAAGAAAGTAAAAAACATAAATATAAGAATGAAATTAAAAAAAAAACAATAACAAAAATTATGTTATGAGAAAAATATAAATTGAATATGATATAAGTGAAAAGAATTCAATACAAAGAAAAATTAGAAAAATATTGATAAGAAATATAAACTAAAAGTGAAATTATTGAAAAGAAACGAATAAAAAAAAGATGTTAGAAGAAAAATATAAATTGAATATGAAATAAATGAAAAGAATTCAATACAAAAAATATTTGAAAAAAATCATTGATAAAAACATAAACTAAAAATTAAATGATTGAAAAGAAACCAATAAAAAAAAAAAGGATGTTATACAAAAATTTGAATTCTTTTTATTTCTTTTCTATTCAGTTTTTTTATTAGATACTTTTCGTTTTTATTGGGTTTTTTTTTCTTTTTTTTTTCCATTTTTTATTCGTTTCTTGGTATTTTTCTATCTTTTTAATTTTTGCCCAAACGGCCGCCCATACTCCAGACTAGAAAACCATAATCAAAACTGATTTCTTTCAGACATCTGTTCATTGCAATGCATACTGTTGTGGGGCAAGAACATATGGCAGAGAGGATTATTTTCCTTTCCATCAATGCTCCCAAACTAGTAAGAAACTCTTTTTTTTTACAAAGATATTCCAAGGGAAAGGGAGGGGAGGGGGTGCAAGTCCCCAAAGATTTGCTAATTAACATGTTTTGTGTTGATGTATAATCAGAAAGATGTTTATTTTTTGCCGGGGGTAGGGGGGGAGGAGTCCCAATAGATTTACTAATCAATGTTTTTTGTGTTGAATTATATGTATAATTAAAAAGATGCTCATTTTTGTACCCCCCCCCCCCCTTCTACCCCCATTATGTTTTGTCCATCAAACTAAAACCTCTTACTCTTACTTACCAATGACCGAAACCACAATGCTCCTCTCTGGGATATTCATGGCAGGTACCAAAATCTGCTTTTTATATATGACAGTTTTACTGACAATAAAATTCCACTTTGAAATGGCAACTCGGATACCACACAATTTAATTGGAGTTAGTCTGCCGAGGGCAGAGGTCACCATAATTTCTTCCAACAGATGACAAGCTGAGTGTGTGGTGACATTGTTATTTCTGTGCATGGAATGTGATAGGTGGGTGTCAGTGTCTGATGTTGAGGGGTAAGGTAAGGGTCACCATACATCTCTTTGACAGATAAGTGAAAGGGTACTGAAGGGTTGAACCATTATCTTACTTCATTCCAATTAACTCTCTGCTTACTTAATATGAAGAACTCCCTGCTTACTTGATATGAAGAACTCCCTGCTAACTTGATATGAAGAACTCCCTGCTTACTTGATATGAAGAACACCCTGCTCTCTTGATATGAAGAACTCCCTGCTTACTTGATATGAAGAACTCCCTGCTTACTTGATATGAAGAATACCCTGCTTACTTGATATGAAGAACTCCCTGCTGATACTTGATATGAAGAACTCCCCGCTTACTTGATATGAAGAACTCCCTGTTTACTTGATATGAAGAATTGGTACATATGTGTAATTTAAGAATGTGATTTGTAACAAAGATAAATTTTCCAATTTAAAGTATTTGAATGTAAAGTTCACTTAACAAGAATTCAAAAAGTTCATTTCCCGCGGGAGAGTGGGGAGGTGGAGGGGGGGGGCACTTCCATACTAAAGTGGTAGGTATGTGCCGCCCAGAATTTCAAAATTGGTCTGCAGTATGTTGGTATGAGAGATTTTTTGGTAACTGCAGTATGACAGATTATGATTTTAATACCTGCAGTACGAAAATAAGTGATTTTGATATCTGCAGTGTGAAATGTGCAATTCTACGAAAATTATGAAAAAGACAACTGCTCGGGTGGCACATGTATATATATATATATATATATATATATATATATATATATATATATATATATATATATATATATATATATATATATATATATATATATATATATATATATATATATATATATATATATATATATATACATATATATATATATATATATATATATATATATGTATATATATATATATATATATATAAATATATATATATATATATATAAATATATATATGTTTATATATATATAAATATATATATATATATATATATATATATATATATATATATATATATATATATATATATATATATATATATATATATATATATATATATATATATATATATATATATATATATATATATATATATATATATATATACCTCACATATGAAAGCACCCCAGTTCCACATATTGTGGACAGTGATAATATACGTACATTGCTTGAAGAGTAATATAGAAGTCAGGACATGTTTATCACCAGGGCCTGGCGGTGAAAGGGGTGGGGTGCCACCCCCTCCCTCCTCTCCACAAACTCAACAGTTTGCATCAAGATGCACATCTTAAATCCAAGCATTTCAAGACAAAAAAAGAGAAGAAAATGAAAGTGAGGGAACCGTTTGCCTTTCCATCAAGACCAGCTTGTCAGATATATTGGATGGTACTCTAATACCAATTGCCCAAATTCGTATACATGGGCAGAATTAATATTCTTGCCTAAAGGTGTGTGGGGGTGACAAAATCAAATTTGCATATGAAAGTGGGGATCTAAAATACAACAAATTAGGAGTGTAACCATCTTTTTGCATGGGGGAGGGGGTATCCGAGGGAAAATATCTGAACCTTTTATCATGTTTTTTGGACATTGTTTACCTCACATTTTATTTTAAGAGGGGTCGTACGATCTCCCGTGGATACACTCATGCACATCATCATAAAAAAGATACAGATTCAGAAAGAAGTGGGAGGGAAATGCCACATCATATCTCGCCTATTTTATAAGTTATGACATGCTTAGTTTAAAAAAAATCGATCTTTGTCCAATATACAATGAAATATATGCACTAAAATCAGACGCAAATGTGCATAAAAAAATTCCTAGTTTTACACAAAATAACTGTAAACCATGTCTGTGTCAAAAAATGAGGTAATTCATTTACAGTAATAAATGAGTCAACTGAGACAAATGGGGATACATTATGTATAACAATATAATTAACATAACACAAAAGTTACTACAAACCTGTGCAGGTAGAAATTTTTGTCCGCAGGCTACTGAGGATAACATGAGCTCCCAACAGTTCGATGTTTTAATATGACACCAATTTAATCTATATCCTTGATGAGTTACGAGTTGTCACTCTTGGTACTACCAGTATCTCCATGGTACTACCCTGGGTAATTTGTAATCCGCTAAGTATCTTATCGCTCCCAATGTTAAATTTAATGCAAACTATTCTACGTCTTAAGATCAGTGAGCAACTTAAAGGGATGTGCACGTTTTCAAATTCAATGGATGAAACTATGGAGGGATTTCACCATCTGACTCAAACCCATCTGGAAGCCATTTTGCAGGGTAGAGCGTCGTTGCGTTCCACGCGTCTTCACATAGTTCAGTAACATCACACGTACAACAAACATACTGCATGCTAACCTACCTACCAGTTCAGCGAATTTTCCTGATTGCACTTTTCATTTTTGTTCGCTTCCGATTTTACTTCATATTTTCCGTACGTTTTATATATTCATGGAAGCATATGCCAAATTTCCTAGGAAATAAGGGCCGGGGGCCAAAATTTACTGGGAGGGGGAGGGGGAGGCAAATTTACTTTTACACCGGTCAAAACCTTGAATTACGTCGCGTCGTAATTGGAATTAGGTCGCGTCGTAATTATACTCCCCATCATGAATAGTCCCGTGCGCCTATAGTTATACCATTTTAAAACTCGTGGCCCCTCTAAGTGCCAATAAAACCCCAAGTTTTATGCAAATCGCAAGGATGAGGATCCTAGTATTCGGGTGGGAAGAAGGAAGGTCAAAGGTTGATGTACAGAGCAGGGATCTTGACAAATTATCAAAAGTGAGGAGAGGAAGGGGGAGAGGGACAATGAAAAACTTCGATTTTGTTATCTTAATATTTTTGTTACTTTGCTGGATAGGCTGGTACATATAACTAATGTAAGCAGGGAGTGCTGTGAAAGTAATTTTAAATCTTATTATAATAATAGTTTCTTTGGTACAAAAATAAATTGCTTTCTAAAATATAAAATTACAACATGGAAGTAAAAAGAATGATAAATTAAGCATTAATTAAAAATAAACGACTACGGTTGATATGAACATTCCTATTAAAGGTTATCACTTTAAACACGTGCAAGAAAATAATTCATAGAAGCTTCAATATAATATGCCCTCACATCTGCCGACGGTGCTCCTTTTAATTTACTTGTGACGGATTCAATTATTAAAATGTTTTATTAATTTTTGTGTATTCGTATTTCTTTAATCTCATATCCATCTAACCACGCAGGGATTTTTCATCAAGCAAAGCATCATACTTCTATGTTCTCATATCATGTTTCGTTTCAACTTTAATTGTATTTAGAGCTTATCTGTCTTCTTAGTGTACACATCAAAGGTTTAGTGATTGATTCCGCAATATTCTCTCATGCACTGATTCCCAATACCCAATATATCTACAGCTTGTCATGTTCAAGAAACTCATTACTATATGTGAACGTGTAACTCCTAGCTTTTCTTATATTTATGTCTTACATCAATAAACTAAGATGTCTTAAGAACAGTTAACAGGTTAAAGGAATATTCCAATGGATTTTCATTGTTTACATATATGATAGAGAAACATTTTCGAAACAAAAGTGGTGAAAAAACTATGTTACTATCTTATTCCGTTTAGAAGTTACGAAATTTTAAAATAGTTTTGAATTTGGACAAAAGTGACTGATTGGCAACATCTGTGATGTCAAAGAGACAATTTCAACAAAACGTCCTTTGTATTTCTTTAAAAGTGATTTGGATTTTTTTTCTTTCCCCATTGTAAATGTGATGTACACCAGAGAGCTTCCACAGATGTGGAAGCTCTTTGTGTACACCAAGAAGAAAAAAAAATGTTTTCTTGTTAATTACATCATCTACCCTATCTATGAATGAACCAAAAATGCTGTTCGATAATGTAAAAAAAAAGTGTGATTAAATTTATAAGAAATACGTAAGAACTGTGTTGGAATTGCCTCGATGACATGAAGGACATATATTGTACGAGGTGTTTTTAAGAACATTTTTCTACACTTTAATTGTTATAACTTCTAAACGGAATAAGATATTAACCTAGTTTTTTCACCACATTGTTTGTACAAATTTTCTCTATCATATATGAATAAATGAAAACCCATGGGAATATTCCTTTAAGGGTTAGCAAGGAGCCAAGGAACATATTGAACTTCCTCAGGAAATAAATCTACAAATGCAATTCTGGAGTTTCTATTTGCACAGGTTATTCTTAAATATTTTAAATTTGAAGAATACTGACTGTTTTTAAACAGAAGATGGTTTATAATCAAGCTCTTCTGTTTATGATTACAGAAAGTTTCAATGCTTCCTGTTAAATTATGTACTAAAACAGAGGTGTATAGGCATCCTTTTGGATTTGGGGAGTCGTAGAACGGAAAAATTACAGACGTCATGAATTTTTTCTTTCCAAAATAGTAGTCCTGAAACTGTTCAGAGGCTAAGTTTTACTGAAAAGCAGACAGGAAAATAATTGAAAAAATGGTCATTGCTTCAAAATACACTTTACACATAAAACTATCATTTACTACTCAGTCTGGATATAATTGCTAGTGTATTGTTAACAATTCACCACCACCTTTTAGATTATGATGCTCTTCTTTTTGGTTATATATATATATATATATATATATATATATATATATATATATATATATATATATATATATATATATATATATATATATATATATATATATATATATATATATATATATATATATATATATATATATATATATATATATATATATATATATATATATATATATATATATATATATATATATATATATATATATATATATATATATATATATATATATATATATATATATATATATATATATATATATATATATATATATAAAATTAATTTCTTAACAATGGGGAGGCACGTGCCCGGTTCCCCCCCTAAGTCTGCCACTGACCACACTAACATGATGATAGATGATCTTTGAAAGAGATAAAAAGTAAATATGAGAAGTACACAAAATAAGGGTCCTTGATGACCATTGCCTATAGTTCAATCCGAGAGCTGCCATTTCCAGTTCCCAGGTCGTTGGATCAAGATTCAAGTTGATTCAAAATTATTTGATCGTTTTTACCCATAATGAATCCCAATTGATTTAATAAGAGGGGTCAATTTGAATGCAAAGCATGAAAGTTGACTGTTCACAAAATATAGAATTTCAGCTTTCTTGTTTTTCCGTTTGGGAGGTAAAATTATTAACATAAAATTAAAACAAGGGGTAAATTTTATTCAAATTATTTGAAAGTTTGGTCAAATTTGTCAACAAATTTAGCAAAAATTTACCAATTGTTTTTCAAATTCAAATAAAATTGCCTATAAATAAACGAATTTACCCCAAAATTGCCAAAAATGAACGACACTTCCCTAAAATTGACAAAAACTTTACCGAAATGTTGGGAAAGTGCCTGAAAATGAACGAAATTATGCTACAATTGAAAAAATGAAAGTAAAATGGGAAAAAAATTGGAGGGGGTATAATCATTTGAAATTTTGATTAAATTTTTCTACAAATTTTTTTGAAAATTGACAAATATCCTGAAAAAATCCACAAACATTGTCTACAAATGAAAGAAATTTTCCCGAAAATTGAGGAAAATGGCTCAAACATGAAGGAAATTTTAACAAATATTGAGGAAAATGGCCCAAGCATGAAGGAAATTTACCAATAATTGAGGAAAATGGCCCAAAAATGACTTAAAATTTTAATGAATTCGGAGAGAAATGGCCGAATTTTTAAGAAAATTGAAAACTTGCACAATAATAAGAAAAGTGCTTGGAAATGAAAAAAATGTCCTCCAAATGAAGGAAATTTTCCCCAAATTGAAGATTTGCCGATTAGCAGCAACATCAGTGCTTGATTAAATTTACCCCACACCCTCCCCATCGAGAAGTGACCCTTCCTATGCCCATACCTATCAATATGATTGGGAGTTAGTGCACAAATATTAATGTGATGATGGTCTTATTTTCGCCATTTACTTTTTCAGCCCCCCCCTCCTCTCCACACTTCAAAAGTTGCTCGGCGGTCCCAGGAGGTTGGTGATTCAGCCAAATAAATTTTCCCATCATGTAATACACTAACATCAAAGCTTATTAAAGCCTCTTCTTCCCATTGTCAAGGGAGGCAATGGCTGCCACTATAATTTCAGAAAAGATATTGTTTATTGAACTCATATGATGGATTTCTTATTAATTAGCTCTTTCAGTTATTTCTACAAGGAAATAGCAACTCTCTGTTTATACATTGCACATTAGTTATTTCTACCAGGAAATAGCAACTCTCTGTTTATACATTGCACAGGAAAAGTACAGATAAACTATAGGGAACCACATCCAATAAGGATTAAATCTTATCAGTAATCACACTTCACAATAATGACCTCCGGATAAAATGACCTTTGACAGTTTGATGGACTTCCTTCCTGCAAATACTTCAAGGTGTTTATAATTCCTTAGTTTAATCATGGAGCTATTAACTGAGTAGTTTAATCATGGAGCTATTAACTGAGTGGTTTAATCATGGAGCTATTAACTGAGTAGTTTAATCATGGAGCTATTAATTGAGTGGTTTAATCATGGAGCTATTTTCTGAGTGGTTTAATCATGGAGCTATTAACTGAGTGGTTTAATTATGGAGCTATTAACTGAGTGGTTTAATCATGGAGCTATTAACTGAGTGGTTTAATCATGGAGCTATTAACTGAGTGGTTTAATCATGGAGCTATTAAGTGAGTGGTTTAATCATGGAGCCATTAACTGAGTGTTTTAATCATGGAGCTATTAACTGAGTGGTTTAATCATGGAGCTATTAACTGAGTGGTTTAATCATGGAGCTTTTAAGTGAGTGGTTTAATCATGGAGCTATTAACTGAGTGGTTTAATCATGGAGCTATTAACTGAGTGGTTTAATCATGGAGCTATTAAGTGAGTGGTTTAATCATGGAGCCATTAACTGAGTGTTTTAATCATGGAGCTATTAACTGAGTGGTTTAATCATGGAGCTATTAACTGAGTGGTTTAATCATGGAGCTTTTAAGTGAGTGGTTTAATCATGGAGCTATTAACTGAGTGGTTTAATCATGGAGCTATTAACTGAGTGGTTTAATCATGGAGCTATTAACTGAGTGGTTAAATCATGGAGCTATTAACTGAGTGGTTTAATCATGGAGCTATTAACTGAGTGGTTTAATCATGGAGCTATTAACTGAGTGGTTTAATAGAAACTAAAACTACTGCTTCACCCAAAACTTTGTAACTTAAAGATAGACTTTTGGGGGGATGGGCAGGGGAGAGGGTATATATTTCCTAGAATTGACCATAAATCTATGTTGATTTCACAGGTGACCATTCTCTTTAAAGCCTCTGGGACTTGGTTTTGTTTCGTATTCACAATCAGGGTGGAACTAGGTGCATTTCTATTAATAAAAGGTTTGGCATTTAACAACAAACCAAAGCAATTAAAAAAATGTTGGTATAAACTCACTTAGAATTAGATAAAAGGGAGCAGTACATTTTTTAGAGAGAAGGTAGTTTTTGAAAAGGAAAAAGAGAATAATATGCTTGAAATTGGAGGAATTTGATCCAAAATAATGTCAAATCCAATCATCTCCAAAAAGACATATGCCTAAAATATCTATACGAGTGGGACAGGGGCATCCCTTGTATAGGCTAATACCAATGGTACTAGCAGTTAGTATATAAATTGTTAAGGTTTATGGGCATGTAGCACTTTCCATATTGGTAAGTATTAAAATATGAGCAGATATTTAGTTCTTTTAATATATTTTTTGAGTTACTACTGATCAGTGACTTATGACTAATATTCAATTTATGCTAAATCTGTTGTGTATGAGTAGTGGGTGGCGTAACTTAGGGGGCAGCTGCCTCCGGCCCGGATCTATTAGGGGCCCGTTAAAATATATTTTTTGATTCCTGGAAAATTGATTCCTGTTAGAATTTGGGAATGGTTTGAAAAACAAATGTTATCTTGTAATACGTCACAAATTTGCATAATGATGCCAGAGATATCAAAACGCAGTAAAATAGTCAATCCCTCTAACCCGCAACCCCCTCCCCCCCCCCTATTTTAATAAAATCTTTGCTACTGTCATGGTTTTTAATAGATAATAATACAAGTTAGCTACAGTGATGTTGCTACTACAAACGGCATCCACCCTATACTTTTGAATAGATTTTCTGTCAAGCATGAGTATCATTTTTTCTAAAAGTAGAAAGTGAGGCGGAAATTCAGTTCTTTTTCTACTAAAATCAATCAAAGGCATTCAGCCCCCTCCTCCATTAAAGATCATAAATTGAAGTTAAGTTGCACCTTTGAATTCTGCGATTGATTTACATTAACAGATTAAGTAGATCTAAAGTTGAAAGAATGCTGGATTGAAATATAAAGTTAGTGAATGCGTTCTGCACTGCTGGAGACGACAAGCAAATTTAACTTGATTAAAGTTAATGAATAGAATGGTGGGAATAGAGGGAATAGAGTATAACCAACAATCCTTAGACATTACCTATCGGAATAGAGGACATTTCCCAGGAATGTATAAAGCTTTGAATTTCTTGGGGCTGAGACCCTACAACCTTTTCCAAAAACCACATCCACTGTGTTTGATACTGTTATACATTCATGTTTAGGAATGTTTGGGAATCGTATGTCAGTATTTATATGTGTGTGTGTGTGCGTGTGTGTGTGTGTGTGTGTGGGTGGGTGGATGTAGGAGGGAGGGGGTAATCCCCCAAAGCACATATATACACAGTATTGGCACATCCAGGTATGAGGTATGGTGTCTTTTTATATCTTTTATGGAGTAGTGTGGGTTTTGTACCCAATATTTTCACCTGACTTGGTTTTGTTGCAAGATGTTTGAAAAATTGTCCAAATATTCTACTGCAAGTGCATACACTTGATTAGTACCTACTTTGTATTTCACAACGTTCTTTCATAGAATTATACAAAAGATCATAAGCTCAGTAGGCCTACTACACTCTAAAAAAGGATTGGTCAAATTTTTACCACAACATGGTCAACTCTGCACCGAGCCATCTTGGTCAAATTAAACAACAAATTTGACCACAATATGGTCAAACTTGGCAATAATTATCATATTATGCTTAATTTTGACCACGTTATGGTTGTTTAATTTTGACCAACATTGGTTCGGTGCACAGTTGACCATGTAATGGTCAAATTTGGCCATTCCTTTTTCAGAGTGTATTGCAAGAGGTACAAGTTAGTTGACATGAGGCACAAAATTTAAGAGATGATGCTTTTCATTGCAAGGGGAAATTACCCCACATAACAAAAAACTATACAAACAAACTTTGCAAGACCAAATTTGTCTGGTTCATGTCATGGTAATGTAGAGTGGTCTCTATAAGTGACATAGCTGTACCTTTATTTCCATCCAGCAAAAACAATTCTGGTTGCCATTTATGGACAAAAATGTTATATGTAAATGAGCCAAAATTAAAGAGAAATTACTCAAATGTTTATTTGGTACTTTGAAAAGAATTACAAGTTTTGCTCTTAGCGCAACCATAAACCTCCCAGCAACGCTGCTACAGTTACTTAATATAAAAGTATTCTGATACAGCTGATGTATCAAATATGTTTTGCAGTGCCTCAATTTCCATTCTTTCTTTTTACTAAATATGTTCTTAATTGATTCAGCTAGTCTTTATTTGATGAACAGAAAACGGCAGCATTGCACTAATTCACACCATTTCATCGGGCATTCATAGAAATATTACACAAACTACAAACTTGCCACTGAAATAATCAAACCCTTGATATGTGTCAGAAAATATATTTTGTTTTCGAAGCTCTAAAATGTAGGTTATTAGTCACAGTATAGAGTCATTAAGGTATGTATATTAAAGACGTCTTTGCATTTAAATGAATGTTGTACCTTTCAACATTCCTCAGATTTTTCCTGAATGACATTAAAGTAGAGCAATTACAGATTATCTTTCTTGAAATGGAGGCAAATAATAACTAGGTCAAAATGAGAGGAGAAATGGTGAGCAACGCATGCTTATGAATAGCTTTATTAAAGGCCAATTGCAGAATTGTCTCTAACGTATGAGGCGGGGTATGAGGTAAATGAAATTCAAATCATGTGTTTTTGATTGGTCGAAACAAAATGGTACAGTGTGCACTTACATCGATAGGCCAATCAGTATCGTTTTGGAATAAATTGTACGCCGCCACATTTTAATCACGATAGATGATCTTTAACGTATTTGAGAAGACATCACTGCAGCTTCTTGCATTAGAGGAGCTCTCGGTCAAAAAGCGAGGGCGTTTTTTCGTTAAGTCAAGGAAATTTTGAAAAATACCCAGGTCTAAGTTCCGATAATCGTGTTGTAAAAATGGTAATCATAAGAAATATTTATGATTAATTTGAACATTCGTATCAAAGGTTTTCAGTACCAACACGTGTACAAAGGGTTTTAGAATATTATTGAGACTCAAGAAAATTACGCCCATTTTTCTCCCCCTCCCTCCTCAGCTCCTTTAAGCATTCCATATGTATATTTTGGTTCAGGAAAACGGGCCAAACCTCTGGGGGTGTGGAGGATGAGAAACCAAGCATTATTGTGGAAATCTTTAGGGGAAATTTGCCCCCACAAGAATGCTTTCACCCTGCCATAAAAAATATAAAACAATTCCATGGTTGCTCTAATTTGCAGTCAATATTTACTGGACTAAAGATACAAAAAATGCAGCAATTATACTCTTTTGCTTCATTTTCTGTAAAACAAATAGACACATGAGAAATATCACTTCAACCTATGAGTGCTTCTTTACAACAAGAAGTCACCCTTCATTTCACAGAATAACACAGAAAAACAAAAGGCAGGTGGCAGTGGCGGCGCCAGGATTTTGATCATGGGGGAGGGGGGGAAGCAAGTGAGAGGCAATTTTGTCTCATGGGGGAAAATACCTATCAATCGGACCAAATATGTCACTCAGCTACAACATTTTCTGGGAGGAGGGGGAATCTTCCGGGGCAAAGTTATTTAGTGGGGTAAATTCCCCCTTCCATTTCGTAGCACTGCCACAGTATATTTTCTGGCAATCTTATAAGTATTCAGGGAATATTCAGGGAAAGATACCCTTGGACTAATGTCAGTAACATTACATTTCCATTTCTCCCCCTTATCCCTACTTCCCCTCCTCCAAACAAAATCTGACTCCATCGCCTAAGGAAACTTATAAATTGATCAATGATAAGTTATCAAATATAAATTATGTTGAATATTTCATTACCTTTATAAACTAGTTTCTTATTTTCTTTAACAGACTAAATCCTTTCTGGCCAAAATGCTTTTTGTATACAGCCAACTCTTGAACTGAAACCAATTTTTGAAACCAATTATTTAGATATGCTTGTAATCAATTTGCTTTGATTTCTAACACCTTCTAAAATGTTTTTAATTTGATGAAGTGTTGCCGCAAGTTTAAAACCAACAAAAGGTGAAAAAACTCTTCAAGTGTGCCTTAATTTGTCCATATCAAAACTTGGCTTTCAGAGTAAAAAGAAACATGACATTATTAATTGCTTGTCAGCCAAAAGGTAAGAAATATTCTTTTCAGGCTGGTTTCCTGACAATCTCAGAGGGATTCTGCACAATGGTGGGAAGTCATTTCTGTGGTCTGTACTTTCTGTCACCTGAGGTATTGGTTCAACCGTTTGAAAGTGAAAACAAATTATCTCCACACCATGTGCTGATTGCGCATCTGTTCGCTCTTAAATAGAAATTAATGAGAATTTCTTCTCTCAGTTTTGGAAATACAAAGTCAACTACAGGTTAATTGTTTTAGAAATCTATTAAAATTACAAAAAAGCCACAGCAAAGCAAAAATTAAGTGCAATCCTCCTGTGTCATTATACTTCATTAAAGAGTCACCGATTCTTCTGCAGTGGTGTAGCTACAATGCCAGGACAAAACTCTTTGCTAAAATTTGTACTGCTTTTATGAACCTAATTTTCAATTCTTTATTATTCAACATGCATAATCAGAAATGATGGCAATTTCTTTAATTCTTTGATCTAATTGTCAATTAGGACATTTTATTTCAAGGACATTTGGATAGTTTCCTTGATGCTCCAGTGTTTCCTACCCTACCTTCCTATCTTAATATTCCACGTCTCACCCCACCCATTAATTGTTGAATATGGTTATGCTTGCCTTTTTTTCGATTTAGGTTTAAACACACAAAATAAATCCATCATTGAGAGGAGAGAGGGTGGGGAGTTAAAGATCGAGGAAGTTAATGTTTGTTTGTTTGTTTGATGAGGTCTTAACGGCACCACGACAACGAAGGTCAAATTGTGCCTGAGAGGTCAGATCATTTTAGAGGTAGCAAGGAAAGAGACCAGGGGAAGAATGAGAGAAATTCAAGAACAAAAGCCAGAAAGCTGTGATCGAGAGAGGAGGTGCATGGGTAAAACAAAAACAAAGTAGAGAGGGGGTGGAAGAGGAGAATTAAATATGGTTGTAGAGGGATGCATGCTGAAGGAAGGAGACTATTTTATCTGGAGGATTTTTTTGGAAGAACTCAGCAATTGAGTTGTGGGGAGCGAGGGCAGCTCTGGGAAGGTTGTACAGGGGGCAAGCAAGGAGAACGTGTTGGATTGTGAGGATGCAGTGGCAATTGTTACAGAGGGTTGGGGAACCAATAAGGAGGTGGGAGTGAGTGAGGTGGGTGTGACCAATTCTAAGACGGGTAATATGAACGTTGTCGATACGAGAAAGGTTGTTGATGGTGGATTTGATCGGGATTGTGGGCTGGATAACATGGAGTTTGTTATCAATTTGGAAGTTCCATAAGGTTTGCCAGCGGTCACGAACAAGAGAAGCGATAAGCGGTTTGATGTCAGAGAGGGTTTTGGGAAAAGGGGAAGGAGGAGGTTAAGGGCAAGCTTAGCGGCTGTATCAGCCCTGTCATTGCCAGGGATGCCAACATGGCTGGGTATCCAGAAGAAAAGAACACTTTTCCTGCAGAGGGTGGGAGAAAATAGTTTCCGGAGGAGGAGGTGGCAGGTGAGGTTATCCCATTTAAGATTGAGTAATGAAGTAAGAACAGCCTTTGAGTCAGAGAAAATGGCAAAGTGACTAAGAGGAGAGTACTCAATAAAGTTGAGGGCGAGGAGAATGGCCTTAGCCTCGGCTGAAAAGATGGATGAGTGGTCAGGAAGTCTGCTACTGAGGGTAATAATCAAGAATTATAACACTAAATATTGATATCTTATAACACAAAATTGTTCAAAACGTTTTGTCTGAGATTGTAGACAATAAGTTCTCCTACATCATCTTTTATTTACAACAAAACAACATTTTCCAAATCATATAGTCTTTTTCAAAAGTAACTTGATGAGTTGAATTGCAATATTTACAAACCTCTTTTATAAACAATTGTGAAAATACGGCAAAAAAGTTGACACAAATGTATTATATAATAATGAAAAGTATATTTGCAAAAAACATGAGGCTTTTGGTTGTCATTCTCTTAATCTATCGATCAGCAATAAGATTACAAGTGGTAACATATTCCTTTAAGATCAGTTTTTCTTGTGGCTAGTTTACTGGTTTGGTTTGGTTTGTTGATATTTAAAGGAATATTCTCATGGATTTTCATTTTTTCATATATGATAGAAACAATTTGTAGAAATAAAGTAGTGAAAAAACTATGTCAGTATCTTATTCCGTTTAGAATTTATAACAATTTAAAGAGTAGAAAAATGTTCTTAAAAACACCTCGTACAGTATATGTCCTTCAGCTTGTAGATGTCATCAAGGCAATTCCAGCATAGTTCTTACGTGTTTCTTATACATTTATTTACACTTTTTTTACATTATCGAATAACATTTTTGGTTCATAATAGGGATAGGGTGATTATATAATTTACAAGAAAACATTTTTTTTCTTCTTGGTGTACATCACATTTACAATGATAAACAAATCCAAATCAATTTTAAGAAATACAAAAGATATTTTGTTGAAATTGACATCATAGATGTTGCCAATCAGTCACTTTTGTCCAAATTCAAAAATACTTCTAAAATTTGTAAGTTCTAAATGGAATAAGATAGTAACATAGGTTTTTCACCACTTTGTTTCTGAACTTTTTCTCTATCATATATGAAAAAATGAAAATTCATGGGATTATTCCTTTAACCAGTTAACGTCGCCGCGACAGTCAGAGTCAAATGTGCCAAGAGAGGTTAACAATCTAAGGTGCAAAAGCTAGGACAGAGAGGAATGGGAGAGGGAAAGGGGAAAGGAGAGAAAAAATACAATAATAAAGGAGTAAATAAAGGTAATATAAAGTAATGAAGAAGAGAATGGTAGGATAGAAAGGGGGGATGGGGGGAGGGGGGGGGGGGAGTGTGAGTAAGGATAAGGTCAGGTGGAATAAGTTGCTATTGCGGCGGAAGGTGATGATGTTGGGGAAGGGATTGTTCTTGAAAAGATCAAAAATGAAGGTGAAGGAGGAGAGGAGTGATCTAGAATTTAGATATGAGGGACAGGTTAAGAGGATATGCTTGGTCGAGAGATCAGTGTTGCAAGTAGGGCAGAGAGGTGTAGGAGAGCCATAAAGCAGGTAGGGGTGGATGAGAATGGAGTGACCGAGGCGGATGCGGGTGACAACAACGTCTTCTCTACGATTGCGACTGGCTTGGTCCTGACTTTGGGATTGATAGTGTGAAGATTGTTACTGGTCTTAATATTCCAGGAGGCTTGCCAGGTCTTGTTGAGGTAGCTGAAAATGGTGAAGCGAAAGTCAGTGTGCGGAATAAGGATAGGTGATATGTGGTTCGACAGAGCGTTGTTGGCGGCTCTGTCAGCCCTCTCATTGCCAGTGATGCCAACGTGGCTGGGGATCCAGAAAAAATATAACTTTCTTCCATGGGGAAGAGAGCGTGAAGTTTGTTTAGGATTAGTGTAAGATTAGTGGATCAGACCAGAGCATGTTGAGGATGCCAGTGAAAACGGATTTGGAGTCAGATAAGATGACGAGGCGGGGGCGGAAGGAGAGTTCTTCGAAGTTTAAACCCAGGAGGATAGCTTTTGCTTCAGCAGAGTAGATTGGAGGCTCCATCAGGTAGCCTTGAAGAAAGGGTGGGGCCGGCTGTGGACTGGCGTGGACGGCTACAGAGGAGCCTTACCGTGTGGAGCCGTTGGTGAAGAGGAAGGAGTTAGTTGTGGAAATCTAATCAGTTGGCAGTATTTGGAGCGAAAGAAGGCTGGGTTGTGAAGAGCATTCGTGTAGAAGGAAAGGCCAAGGAAAACTTGAGGAGGAGGGATAACCCAGAGTTGGGGGGAAGGTGGTGCATTTATTGAGATTGAAGCGGTTGGTACAGGAAGGAAAGCGGGTGGAATGGAAATATGGGTTCCTTTGGTTGGTAAGGATGCAAAGAGCGAAGGTCATGAGACCGGCCCTGGTGCACCTGAGGTAAAGGGGTAGTTCATTGGCCTCTACGTGAAGACTGGTGATGGGGTGGTTTGGGTGGCTCCAAGGCAGAGCCTTAGGGCAGTGTTTTCGATGACCTCGATGTGCCTCAAGTAAAGTATGCGGGCAGAGCCGTAGATAAAGATGCCGTAGTCCAACTTAAATCTGAGTAAGAAGGGATATAAGGTGAGCAAGGTGAGACGATCGGCTCCACAGTCGGTGCTGGAGAGGACCTGTTTTTTTTTTGTAACAGTTGGTTTTGGGGGAGTTGATGTGGGGGAGATAAGAGAGCTTAGAACCGAGAGTGATTCCAAGGAAACGAGAACTATCTTTACTGGGAATGATGGAATCTTTGAGACAGAGATTGGGACGAAGGAAGAAAGAGTTGCTGTTATTGAAATAAATGAGAACAGTTTGTCTGTTGATATATTGAAGCCGTTAGTGCAACTCCAGTGAGCTAAACTGTTCAGGTATTTTTGAAGATTATTTTGGAGAGTTTGGAAGCATAGAGAGGACAAGATGGTCAAATCGTCGACATAGAGAGAGCACTTGATCTTGGGAGCGCTTTGATGATGCTGTTGATTTTGAGCATAAAAAAAATGAGGGAGAGGATGCTGCCTTGGGGGACACCCAGGTGTTGGGTATACCTTTGAGAGTAGGTGTTACCTGATGCGCACCCTGAAGAATGGAGATAGTTCGGGATGAAGGTTGGAAGGAGACCTCTGGGGCTGGAGGAGTGAGGGTCACTGAGGATACCGTACCGCCAGGTGGTGTCAAAGGCCTTTTCGAGGTCAAAGAAGAATTTCGAGGTTAAAGAAGATGGAGATGGTGTGGTGACTTCTGACAAAGGCTTCACGGGTGTCTAGTTTGAGGACATGGTCCAGACAATTCCAGTTCTCCTGAAACCATTTTGAGATGAGGAGAGGATGAAATTCTTCTCAAGGTACCAGCAAAGTCTATAATTGACCATACGTTCCATTATATTGCAGAGGCAGGGTGTGAGAGCGATGGGGCGATAGTAAGTAGGTGAACGAAAAGTTGTAGTTATCCTGATTGCTAGACTAAAATTCTAAGAAAGTTTTCTTGGCCTCGATTTTCAGGTTGCGAAAGTAGTGGGAAAGACTCTCATTGGAGGGGTTTTGGCAAAAGTGGAGGCTAAGCAGTTGGAAATGTCGTTGAGGTCAGTGATTTTGTTGTTGTTATGGATGAGGTGAGAAATATTATTGGAGGTGCTTTTCCATTTGAAGTTTCGGATCATGTTCCAGACTTTAGAGGGGGCGATCTGGAGATCCAAGGAGGAGACGTAAGTTTCCCAGGAGATCTTTTTGCCGAGTTTGATGGTCTTTCTGGCTTTGGTTCTGAAAATTCGGAAGTTATCCAGGTTTGGGGGAGATGGGTGGGTTTTGAAGAAATGATTTGTTCTCAACAAAGATTCCTTTTTTGCAATCAGTGGTGAACAAAGGCTTGAAGTTATTTGAGGTTAAGGAGGAAGTGGGATAGAGAAATTTGCGTTTTTCCCAAAAGTGTGGAGAGAGATAGAGAGAGAGAGAGAGAGAGAGAGAGAGAGAGAGAGAGATGGAGAGAGAGAGAGTGTGTGTGTGTGTGTGAGTGTGTGAGAGAGAGAGAGAGAGAGAGCAAGAGCGATAGAGAGAGAGAGAGGAGAGAGAGAGTGTGTGTGTGTGTGTGTGTGAGAGAGAGAGAGGGAGAGAGAGAGAGAGAGAGAGAGAGAGAGAGAGAGAGAGAGAGAGAGAGAGAGAGAGAGAGAGAGAGAGAGAGAGAGAGAGAGAGAGAGAGAGAAAGAGAGGTCGGAGAGAAGGATGTCATTGGTGATGGAGAGTTTGCTAGTTTACTATGCCTTTAGATCATCGTGGATATTAACACCTGCTACTTCAGTTGTTTTATTTACACCCACTGAAAAGCAATCTCAAATCACAACAAGGAATAGCTCCTGATTAAGCACGGAGCTGCTATTTCAGTACAGCAGATTTGTGGATAAAGTTCGTTTTTGGCTATTTCTGTAGAAAAATCCCCGTAAGGTGCAAACAATTTTTTCTCAAGGAGAAAATAAAATTGGGAATGCATCTGGTTTTTCCAGAGAGGAAGTTTGGATTGCTTGCCTGGTTTCACAACACAACAATAAAAACTCATTAATCCTGAATTCCTGAAGTTTTAAAACGTTGGGAAACATTTCACCTGGGGTGAGAGGCAGGTGATCTAATATCATGGTGCTCCCTCAGGTTACAGCTGACACCTCTCACATTTCAAATATGGATTTCTCACAATACAGTGGTGGGTTTCAGGAAGGGAACATATTCATTCGCTCCCCCCTCCCCTCTCCTAGGAGGGAGGATAAAAAATACCTTCTCCCCCATTAATAATGAAGAAACAAACATTACGAAAAAAAGATTGGCATTAAATATTCCAGTGTATTTCTTTGTCATTTCTAAATTAATCTTTTATATAGAATAAGTTGTCAGGTTGTAATTGCTTGCATGTTCGCATTGATTGTTGCTTTGAGCCTGTAGATTATAATCCATAATTTTTTTCCATCTTTTTTTCATCACTTTTACTCGATTCACTTATAACCATTTGTTTTTCAGGAGATTGCATGATACTTGTTGTCTAATTTACATGAACACCATCTCCATCGGCAACCAGTGGAGCTGTAGACTAAGCCGTAATTTTCAGGAAATTTAAGTTTTGGTCCTCCCCCTCCCCCATTTTTTCGGGCAAACCCAACTTGCTTTCCAACAAATTGACAAAACAATATTAAATTGACAAATATTGAAAGTATATATATATATTTTTTTTTACCCACCTATCCCTCTCCACCACTGCCAACAACGAGCACCTATTCACAAAAAAAGCAGGTTACTGAATCCAAGGATGTATGGACACACTCTAAGCAGGGAGTTAGCATTAGAGCCTCACTTTGATTGAACGCACCCTCAATCCTGAGAGCTTTTTGGAATGTTAGATACAGCATCTTCCACTCTGCTCAGTCATGCTCCAGCTCAAAAGCTATCTTTATCTGCATCTGCTTGCCCAGAGGGTACAAGTTGTGCGAGGAAATGTCAAAATAATGCAAAGTGAGAGGTTTGTATTTTCTTCACAAAAATACTATAAAAAGTACTTTGTGAGTTCATGTTTCTTTGGCAGAAATTTCTTCTAGGAAGTTTGCAGGATATTTGTAAAAATTATTCAAATAATATTCATGCTGGAGAGGAAGAATATGACAGGCCGGCAGAACACAGACAGCAATATTCTATGTTAAAGAAAACGAGTCTTTTGTTTTGTGCATCAAATTGAGTCAAAATCAGCTTTTGTCAAAAATAGACAAGAAACTCAAACAAATTAAAGCAAGGAGCCCAAATTCTGACCTTTAACCCACCTTTGGAATACATCACTGTTTAAGAATTATCACAACATACAACAAAAATGTGGAGACATTTATCATTGGTAAAATTTTCCATATCAGAGGAGTAGTACTGATATATAAGTTTAAAATGATATCGAAAGACCACAACAAAGAAGTGATTGCAAGCATGCTGTTAGTAACGAACTCATGTGATGATTGTTTATGCTATTCTAAATCTGGACTACCTAAAATGTGGCCATGGGCCTTTGGCAGAGGCGGCAGAAGATGTTTGAAACTGGGGGGCACATGATCTGAGGGGCACTTTCCAACTGTCGTATTTTCAAAGCATGTAGCACAGCAGTATAGCTTCATAAGATCATTTCTCCTACTGTTCTATATACCCCACACCGGAAAATTACTAGTGAACCATTTCCCCCTTTTTTTTTTAATTGACAGCTTGCATTGTTTTAATCTCATTGCTCGGAGGGAGAGGAGGGGGGGGGCACTTCCAGGTTTATATACATGTGCCGCCTGAACAGTTGCCTTTTTCAAAAAAAGGTTCACAATGATCTCTCATACTGCTGGTCTCAATTTTTTTTGCATATTTTAATATTGTAGGGATCAAGAATCACTTATTTTCGTACTGCAGGTATCAAAAATCACTTATTTTTGTGCTGCAGGTATCACAAATCACTTATTTTCATACTGCAGGTTTCAAAATCATAAACTGTCATACTGCAGTTAACCAAAAAATTATCTCATACTGCAGTCCAATTTTGAAATTATGGGTGGCACACACCTAGCACTTTTGTATGGAAGTGCTCCCCCTCCCCCATTAGTGTCATTGAGAGGATAATTTTAACAGTATACAAAGAATTTTTATATAAAAAGGACACAAAATTTAAGCTTAAAAATTGATTACATTTTAATTCTAAATAGTTAATGAAGAAATTGTTTCCTGCTGTGAGGTAAATGCTTAATTTACTATAATAGCAACACGAGCGTTCAACTTGAGTAATTTGTTAATTACTTCCGTGTTGAAATTGCTTTCAAGTCAAGAACCGTTACTACTGTACGTTCACTCACTTTACATAAAGTATGCACTTAATTCAAAAGAAAATATTTTCTTACAACTCCCATATTTTCGTTTCCAACCCTTCATCCTCCACATTAATTTTCATAATAAATGAAATTTTTCCCAGGAGAGTTTTCATCGTATTTATCAAGCAGATTTACGTCTATGTTTTGGCCCCCGAGGCTCAAATCAATTTTCCTTTGAGCTCATAATAGCCCTATTGTAATACACTGAATCAACTGAACATAATTTCATAATAACAATTATATAAATTGCAAATTTACCCAGAAGAATTTTACGTAAAATTTGCTGTAAGCCATATACGGCAAAGCATCACATGGAGTCTTTCCGAGGAAATTAATTACAAAAGAAACTGTCCTATGATATGGTAAAAAGATGTTGATAGCAGCTGTAAGTTAAGTTTTTTTTGCTGTACATGAGTAATAGCCTACGGGCCAAGGAAATTATTATGTCTCAAGCGATTCTAAAGTTTCAATGTTATGTTGATGTAGAACTACATAACCGTATCTGATAATTTATATTTGAAATTAACTATTAAAGCATTATTTTGTGACATTTATTTATGTACACAGGACTGCAAAAGGCACATGAATGTTATGATTTAAGAGCTCCAAACTTGTGACATCACTTGTGACATCACAGCATGGAGGTAGTCACCCTTCCATGCTGTGATGTCACAATAGTACCCTCTAACCACAGCAAAGTGTTACACATAAGTTTACTGTCCCCAGTTGTGTATCAAACTTTTGGCAGACACTTCATTACTTAAGACACTTTTCACGGGGAGGGGAACTTATACTAATAGTGGTAAGGGTGTACAGCCCATCAACAGAAAACCATACCCGCAGTATGACAGATGTTTTGGTACCTGCATTATGAAATTAAACAATTATTTTACTCCATTATAACAGAAGACAGTTTTGATACCTGCAATATCGGGTATTCATTAAAAATATTGTAAAAATAAACCAGCAGTATGAAATTAACACAGGAAAACATCATGTTTTGGGACCTGCACTACGAAAATGATTTAAAAAAAAGACACATATTATAAAAATATAAAAATATATATATGCAGGAGCATATATATATATATATATATATATATATATATATATATATATATATATATATATATATATATATATATATATATATATATATATATATATATATATATATATATATATATATATATATATATATATATATATATATATATATATATATATATATATATATATATATATATATATATATATATATATATATATATATATATATATATATATATATATATATATATATATATATATATATATATATATATATATATATATATATATATATATATATATATATATATATATATATATATATATATATATATATATATATATATATATATATATATATATATATATATATATATGTATATATATATATGTATATATTTATATATATATATATATATATATATATATATATATATATATATATATATATATATATATATTTATATATATCATATATATATATATATAATATAAAATAAAATAATATCACATCTATATATATATACACCTCACATCTAAAAATAAAATTTTGCAGCTGACTTGAATTTTTCATGTTTTTATTAATTTAATGCAAATTAATTAAAAGTGCGTTTTACACCAATACATCTTTAACTAAATAGATGATATAAGGAATAAATGTCTTCATCTTTTCATGAAAATGATTTTTTATAAAAAAATGTGATTATCCACATACTGCCGTATTTCTTTCACCCTTTGTGGCTTGTAACCTGAAGTTGGCCCTTTTTGATATTTCTTTAAAAATAACAGTACCTTTGACAATTGAAAAATTCATTAAAAGAATCCATCATTTCTAGAATCAATTGTTTTTAGAGCTGTCTACTCATTAATAAATCAAAAATATTCTCCTAATACAAACCTCATGTGACTCTTGAGCAATCTGTAGCTTCCAGGCAAGTCAGATTGGGCACCACTCTAGCCATCACTTCCAATCTTGAAAGATGATTTTGCAGTGTCTTTATTATTTTATACCTCAGATCCTGTCTGTTAAAGGATTAGTTCAGTGGTCAAGCATGTTTATCTGAGTATGAAGGAGGACTTTAGAAGAAACAAAATGGTGAAGAAAGCATTCAAAAATCTTATTCCGTTAAGGAGATGTCGAAGTTTAAAGTTTGGTATTATTTGTGTAGAAACGACTGAAATCAGAATAGTTCTGATGACATAGCCTCAAATTCCTCAAAGTCGTTATGTATTCTATCATATTTTGTCCTGCGATTTTGAGGCTTAAAAACCATGGATATGTCAAAAAAGTAGTACATCTGAAGCTAGTAAGGGCATTTATAATATACCACCTGAATAAAGTTCGAGGAAAAATAATTTAAATAGTAAAATTTTAAATAAACTTTCTTTAAAATACATTAACAATTGCCAAGAATGTGAGGATGAGGACACCAACTTTCCATAGTAGACTTACTACACCAGTCATTTCTACACAGATAAAACAGAGTTTTAAACTTGAATATCTCCTTAACGGAATGAGATTTTTAATGCTTTTTTCTCCATTTTGTTTCATTTAAAGTCCTCTTTATATAAGATGTACTTGCTTGACCACTAAACTACGGTAGTCCTTTAACGGAATAAGATTTTTGAATGCTTTTCCCCCCCCCCATTTTGTTTCTTTTAAAGTCCTCTTTTATATAAGATGGACATGCTTGACCTTTAAACTTATTATACATATTGCATGTTTTAAAATATTGAATTGTCATACCTCAAAATTTTGTTTAAAATTGCTTTTTCTACATATAATTTTACAGAATAGATACTTCAACGTTTTTATGCACGGTTTAACAATACCGTTTTTTTTTTTTTTCTGTGCAAAATAAGCAACCATAATAGCTATGTGAGTTTTCAAGTTTTTAATAGCCTAACTGTACTAGAAAAATTCATTTGAACAAGTGATACCAGCCGCAAGTATTCCAGGCGACATTAGAGAATCTTCTGATTCTCTGGTGCTTAGTAAATCATATCAAATTTTCATCTTTGTACGATTACAAATATATTAATTAATCCAAATGTTGATTAATGATTCCCCATGTGGGTTTGACAATGTCACTGATGCTATTTATAGCATATAAACCAAGCTTCTGAAACAACCTAAATCATTCATGAGTTGTATGTTCAGAATATACACAGTTTTACTTCATAAAAGAGCTACTTTTTTGGAAATGCACGAAACAAGGATAGGTAAAGAACATTTTTCTCACTAAAGCTATTCCTTTGAGGTTCATTCACATAACAGCTGAATTGAATGAAAGTAATGAGAAACTTAGCCGGAAGCTATTTGATCGAGCTACCATGTCTACCCGAGCTTAACATTTGATCCAATGCAGATATTTTAAGATGGCAGGTTTATGTGGAATGATAAGTTTATTGACAAGTTTTTTTTTTTTTTTTGCAACATTTTATATTACTTGAAAGAAGAAGAACCTGGACTTCGCCAAAGTACACAAAATGTTTCACGTAAGCTTTCATGGGCGGATTTGCCTACTAAAGGAGGTGGGGGTGGGGGGGGCGTTCAAAGTCAAAAGTGGGGAGTGGAGGGGGGGGGGCGTTCAAAGTCAAAAGTGGGGAGTGGAGGGGGGGCGGAACCACAAAATCATGCTAAGATGCAAATAATCACCATACAAAGATACAAATTCAGAACAAAGTGGGGGCCTTTGCCCCCCTCAAGATTCTGTTCAATTTGACATAAATACATCATAGTGGGTGACAATGAATGAAGTTATTTAATTAGCAAAACATGTTCCCCTTTTTATAATTGGTCCAAACCATAAACCTGCACACATAATTTGTTAACCACCTCTTCCACATTTCATCTTGACTGTTATATACTCAAGTCCTACACATGCGCATATAGTCCTACACATGCGCATACAGTCCTACACATGCGCATATAGTCCTACACATGCGCATACAGTCTTACACAAGCGCATATAGTCCTACACATGCGCATACAGTCCTACACATGCGCATATAGTCCTACACATGCGCATATAGTCCTACACATGCGCATATAGTCCTACACATGCGCATATAGCCCTACACATGTAGAAATAAGGTGACAAAGTAAGATTTCTGCAATCTGACAATGTGCTTTTGTGGTCCCTGTTTGTTTGACGAGGGCTTAACGGCACCATAACAACGAGGGTCAAATTGTGCCTGAGAGGTTGGATCATTCTAGAGGTACGAAGGAAAGAAAACAGGGGGAGATTGAGAGAAATACGAGAACTAAAAGTCAGAAAGCTGGGATCGAGAGAGGAGGTGCATGGGTGAAAAAACAATGTAGAAAGAGGGGGGTGGGAGAGGAGGACTAAATATGGTTGTAGAGGGAATCATGATATGGTCCCTAAAAGCCAATTATCTGATGGGTAAAAAAGTCTTAATTTCCATCCTTTTTGCAATTCTAAGCAGTAATGAAATTAATCACTAAAATATTCTACTTTTGTCCCAGTTGGACTATAAACCAATAAACTTACAAACCAATTTGCCACTGCATTTTCTAAGAAAAATACAACAGGCTAGATCACTGAGACTTCACTTTAAATAGCCTCCACATCAACGCATAATGTCATAAACTTCATCAAATAAATTGAATTATTCCTTTAAATGTAAGACTTGATAAATGAAACTTGATAACCTTTTTCTTCAGACCTTGAGTTTGAAAAATTAGAATGAAAACCATACCGACAGGTTTTTTTTCGAAATGAAATTTATGTTTGATAGCGCCCTAAACAAGTATTGACTTCTGAATAGAAAAGTCTTTGCCTTTTGGAAGGGAAAAGTGATTTATTTACTTTTGGGGTTTTGGCTAAACAAATTTGAAGAATTCTAAAATTTATTTACAGTTTCTGGAGTATGAAAAGGCAGACAGATTAAAATATAATTGAATGCTTTCCATTCTTTTAGTGATTGAAAAAAAGATTGGATTACTGGTGGGGGTATGTTTACAAAAAAAAAAAAAAATGTTGTTGTAAACAGCTGCCAGTGCAAATATCAAGCAACAATTTTGCAGATGAAAAAACATATTTTCATAGCAATCACAGACTGCTTTCTTAACCTTTAATGTTTCAATTGTTAGCCTTACAAGTTACAGGTCAATAGACATGTAGAAATGTTTATATTGTTTAAAAGAGTATTACAATCTGAGCAGATCAGATGCTTCAGCCCCCAACATTTGTAGGAGAACATGTGTTATCACGTTACCTGACCTCATTAGCCTCACAATATTGTTATCACATGTCACATGACCTCATTAACCCCCCACCCCCCTGCCCTTGCCATAATTGGATGCTCCTCCGCCCCTGAAAATTATTGCAAAGTCTATTCCTTTTAGCGTTGGATTACTTACTTATCCTCTCCATGACCTTTGTGGTGTAGTAGTTAGTGCTTTGTCCTCTCACCCGCACGTCCCTGTGGGTCTGCAGTTCACAACTTTTTATCAAAGGCCGTGGCCGTTTGATATAACGAGCACTGGATGCTTTCGGGACGTTAAACCTTGCTATGCTATGTTATGACCTGTGGAACATAAAGCCGCAAAAATATTTCACCATCTGGTCCGGTCCCAGGCAGCAGCCTACGCTTCTTCCCAAGAAAAACCCATCTCCTGCAATTCCTCAACAACAATTATGGTCTTTCTCTCTTCCTCTTTCCCACTAGAGTTTACCACACTGTCAGGGTCACTTTGGGGATGAGATCTTGCTGCATCCTCAGTACATGCCCGACCCGTCGGAGTCTGCATTTGTTGACCTCCACTACAATGCTGCGGCAGCCTGTTTTCCGGTACAGGTCAGTGTTTGATTAAGTGTATAATAAATACTGAAAAACTATTTCAAAAACTTTAATATTTGTTGCACCACTTTAAAGAATCATGAAAAACATCAAAATAAACAGCATTTTCAAGGAAATATCAAGGTTGCCTTGTAATACATCAATAATTTACATAATAATTTGCATCATTCATTAGAATAAAACCTGAAAATTTAATTGAGATGTTTTTAACCGACTTTGATCAAAACAATTTATGAGTTTTTATAGATTTGAAAACAATTATGCCAATGTTACTTGTAGACATTCATATATCATTAAAAATTGTACACATAAGTGAAATAGATCTGCTACATTTAAGGATTAGTTCAGTGGCCAAGCACGCGCATCCTATATGAAAGAGGACTTTAAAAGAAACAAAGTGGTGAAGAAAACATTCAATTATCTTATTTCATTAAAGGATTAGTTCAGTGGTCAAGCATGTCTATCTCATATGAAAGAGGACTTCAAAAGAAACAAAAAGGCAAAGAAAGCATTCAAATATTTTGTTCTGTTAAGGAGACACTCAAGTTTAAATTTTGCCGTCATTTCTGTACAAAAGACTGAAATCAGACTAGTTGTGATGTCACAGCCTGAGATTCCTCAACATCTTTATGTATCTTAAAGAAAGTTTATTCAATTCTTTCACTATTTAAATCATTTTTCCTCAAAATTTCTTCAGGAAGTATATCATAAATACCTTTTCTAGATTCAGTTTTACTACTTTTTTGACATATCCCATGGTTTTTAGGCCACAAAATCGTAGGAAACATACGATAGAATACATAAAGACTTTGACATCAGAACTAGTCTGATTTAAGTTGTTTCTACACAAATGATACCAATTTTTAAACTTAGATATCTCCTTAACGGAATAAGATTTTTGAATGCTTTCTTCACTATTTTGTTTTTCTGAAGTCCTCCTTCATATCAAATCAACATGCTTGACCCCTGAACTAATCCTTTAACAGACAGGAGGTATAAGAATAATAGAGACACTGCGAAATCATCTTTCAGGATTGGAAGTGATGGCTAGAGTGGTTCCCAATCTGACTTGCCTGGAAGCTACAGATTGCTCAAGAGTCACATGAGGTTCGTATTAGGAGAATATTTTTTATTCATTTATGAGTAGACAGCTCTAAAAATAATTGATTCTAGAAATGATGGATTCTTTTAATGAATTTTTCAATTGTCAAAGGTACTGTTACTTTTTAAAGAAATATTAAAAAGGGCCAACTTCAGGTTACAAGCCACAAAGGGTGAAACAAATACGGCAGTATGTGGATAATTATATTTTAGATAAAAAATCATTTTCATCAAAAGATGAAGACATTAATTCTTTATATCATATATTCAGTTAAAAATATATTGGTGTGAAAACGCACTTTTTAATTAATTTGTATTAAATTGATAAAAAACATGAACAATTCAATAGTCAGCTGCAAAATGTTTATTTGAAAGTTTTCTCAATTTCACTGGCAGGATAAATCAGTTGTGGATAAAGCATCAAAGCTACCTGTACTTTCTGACTTTTCTTGTCAGTGCTAAAACATATGCTTACGAACAATGCAAAAGCTGACCATTAATCATAGTAACTCAAGAGTATCTTCAGTTGTGTAATTCTTTCAATCTTTAATTACCTGTGCAATCACTGGGCTGTTAGGGCAAAATTTTCTCACTTCTTTAAGAAAGACTTTTCTTTTACAAAGTCAAATCTTTTACTGTCAGCCTGGTAGAAATGCTGGTATCATTTACATTTTTCTTTTGTAAGTAATAGCCTCACCCCAAATGAGTAAGTTTTTAACTCAGTGTTACTTTTTATAATGAAATAATCCTCTTTGAGAGGAATGGTATTTTTAGGGTCCGCCAAGGACTAATCTGTTCCAAGTCACTGCATAGCAGGCATGTGGATTTAGCCCCAGATGAATGATCTATTGTGTACAGTGTTACAGTAGCTGGTTGCTAGCTAGTGAAGCGTGAAAAGGCTATCAGGTTAAATGGCATGGGTTACCCCTGTGTTGTGTATGGTGTAACAATAGCTGAATGCTAGCAATTGAGCTGTAAAGAGATTCTCGGGTTAGAAGGTGTGGATTACTCCTAAATTTAAGAAAACCGAGGGTGTCGGGCTGGAGGGGCCCCAAGGGATAACATTTCTTAATGTGGTTCTCTTCAAGTGATTCTACAAACTTTCTTTTATCTGTACATCTTGTTTCTATAAACTCTACATTTTACATCCACAGATTTTAAAATGGCGCTGTTGTCTCGAAACAAATCACAATGACACCAGTAAGTACACGGCACGTACTTACACTCGTCACCAACATATTACAATCCTTCAGAAATTCAAAGGAGCGTATATTTTTACATTGTGTGTATGAAGATTAGGTTCATGCACGTACGTACGCGGACGGTATGTATTGGTGACATGACACGTGGCCGAGTTGAACAGAGCTATACAAATTCGTCGTTAGTTTAATCATGTAGCTTTTAACTAAAATTTAACTCAGTAATAGCTTCACATGTTAAAGGATTAGTTCAGGGGTCAAGCATGTTCATCTTATATAAGAGGATTAGTTCAGTGGTCAAGCATGTTCATCTTATATGAAAGAGGACTGCAAAAGAAACAAAATGGTGAAGAAAACAATCAAAAATCTTATTCCCTTAAGGAGATATTCAAGCTTAAAGTTTGGTATCATTTGTGTAGAAACACTGAAATCAGGCTACTTATGATGTCATAGCCTCAGATTTCTCCAAGTCTTTATGTGTTCTATCATATTTTGTCCTGTGAATTTGTGGCTTAAAAACCATGGGATATGTCAAAAAAGTAGTAAAAATGAATTTAGGAAGGGTATTTATAATATACCACCTGAAGAAAGTTTAAGGGAAAATGATTTAAATAGTGAAAAAATAAAGTAAACTTTCCCAAAAATACATAAAGACTTTGAGGATTCTGAGGCTGTGACATCACAACTAGTCTGATGTCAGTCGTTTCTACATAAATAATACCAAACTGTAAACTTGAATATCTCCTTAACGGAATAAGATTTTGCAATGTTTTTTTTCACCATTTTTTTTTTTTTTTGAAGTCCTCTTTCATATAAGATGAAAATGCTTGACCACTGAACTAATCCTTCAATTCAAATGAGGGGAAAAGTCGAAGAAAATTGTTGCCTTGATGAGATTCAATCTCGTTATATTTGCCACAAAAGCAAATCACCCGAAGACCATTGCCTTATCCACTCAGCCACATTAACGCTTGATCAGGAAGGTTGCCGTGTTATACAGTGCAAATTAATATGATCGAAAGAGGCACGTATAGCAATTGGTTGGAATTTCAACCAATCAAAATATAACAAGTACAATTTTAATATGCTGAGATCGCACCTAAAAATCTCACCTTCTATCCTATCCTAATAATGGGAACTCTCACTCTCCAGACACACACACACACCCACACCCACACATACAAACAAAAACAGTTCATAATATTTTGCTGTCAGTTTCACAATTTGTGTTTGATTATTGCCGGGGAAACATCTGTCATGCGCACTGGACCAAAACAGTCAGTCATTGACAAAAGTGGGAATCCAAACAGTCACAAAATAATTACTACAATTATTTGAATTCTTATTTTTCATCTATTATCAAACCTTGGTATATATTACATTTCGTGAAATACAACTATATTTATCCTATTAAAGAGAAGCTTTTTGATCCTATCAAACAAAAGTGATTTATATATATCCTTTGTTGCCCATGTAAAAACCACAACCCGAAAAAGTATTTTGAATTAACCGGCTAAGGATAGAAAATACTAATCATAGTTTGAATATATAACACTTTCTATTAATACCACTTAACAATGAACATTTCAACAAAACCTTACAAAGAAGTTACACAGCTATCAACCGTGCAAGCTGATTTATGGATTTACTATGTAAATGAATCTTCTGCAAACAAATGGTGGCGTCTCATTCACTGATTACAATTATTAACCCTCAATAAATACTTGTTAAACAAATAACAATTTGCTGAAGTCAATGATTCTGGTTTTGCTTTGTCTATTTCCGATATATCTGATTAATTAGATGGTTTATATTTAAGCTTTCACATCTAAATGAAAAGTAGGCTTTTTTTTCTTCATTTATTTAGGTTGATGGTATAAAGACTGTTTTTTGTAAGGTGAATTTAATAGATATCCCTTGCATTTTATTGAGGCAATAACAAGTAATATGTGTAAAAAAATATACAAATTCAGGATAGGATATTCAAGATTTGACGCTGTTTTACAAAGGTCATGACAAAATTAGTGTAGCACAATCAGTATGGTAGCATGCCTATTAATGGGAACATACAATGTTCCTAAAAATGGGAACATTTTGCTAAATGGAAGCTGCCATTTTGTGATATTTCCCATGATTTGCTATCCTAACGTTAAAGCCTTCTATTATGCAATGTTACATATTTCAACTACGTCTGGGAAATATATCTTTGCTAAGGAAAACTTTAAACTCATGAAAATACCTTCTTACTGTCATGGCTACAACTTTTCCACTCACTCCCATTTATTATGTTCATCACGCCGTTTTCAATATACTAGGAAAAAAAATAGACAATAGAGATAGGATTTTAGGCGCGAAACAGCCATTTTGAAATTTCAAATGTTTTTCAACACAATGATTTTTAATAATTTAAGTACACAAATAAGAAACTATGACATTTTATCGCAACAGCTGAAGAATATGGCTGCATGACTTTAATATTCTCGTGTGTTATAAATGTTCCTATTAATAGGCTTTTCTTCCGGACTGACAATTCAAAGTGGACATAAATTGAGTACATGATTAGTCCCTCTCAATAAGAATTTGTACCAGCAAATCATAACCACAAACTTGTAGTAAATAATGAGACCACTTATCTGAATTAAAACAACCACTCAACCACACAATAAGGGCTTCATCCATTGCTATTATGATACTCAACACCAAATTCCACACCAAACTCAGAACCAACTGAAGAACAAATACAATGGAGCCATGATAAGGGAAATTTGATCCTAATTACTTGTGGTTTTTAGAATAAAAAGGAGAAGGCTGACCAGACCTGCTCACTTATCAGGTCGGTCTGACTGCTCGAAATTTTAAGGAGCAGAACAACTAATGTTCATTTTTCTAAGTTGAATATATTCTTCTGTTCAAATTCTTGATCCACCCCCTTTTTCCATAACTCAGTCCCCACTTTCAGAGCTTCTCCCTCTTAATCCAAGTTTCCTCCTCTCTCCAATTCCTTATCCCATTTCAAAAATTCCATATTCTGATAAAATTGTGTTTAATTTAGCAAGCTAAGATTTTTTTTATAGGGGCGGAGCCAGGGATGTTGTGATTACGTGTTTTATGCGCATTTTTTCATGATTAATGGAACATAAACGGGGAGCAGCGAGAAAGGTAATCTCTGATAGGACCTTCCCTATTGCATGCTTTCTTTCAATTGGGAAATTATTAACAACAAAATTGGTAAAATTATTAGAAATTTTGGTAAACTTTTTGGTAAACATTTCCTGATAAAAATTTACCAACAATCAAAGAAAAATTCCCCCAAAATAAAGAAAATTGTACGAAAATTGCACGAGAATGAAAGAAACTTCCCATACATTGAAAGATATATCCCAAACAATGAAGGAAATTTACCAAAAATTGAAATGTAATTGTCCCACTATGAAGGAAATTTACCGAAATTTTTACAAAAAAGAAAAATTGCCCAAAATTGAAAGACATTTTCCAAACATAGAAGGAAATTTCCTGAAAATTTACTGAAATTCAAAAAAAAATTGCCCCAATGTGAAGAAAATTTTCCGAAAATTGCACGAGAATGAAGGAAATTTCCCAAAGATTGAATGAAATTTCCCAAAAATTAAAGAAAACGAACAAACCGTTAACTACGAATTGTCGGAAAAATCTCAGGGGGTCCATGGGCTCCCTCTGAATATGTCCCTGGGTCTTAAGGCACATTGAGAGTGAATTTCTGGGAGGGTCGAAAGGGAAGGGGGGGGGGGCACTTCAATATGTGAGGTATATAATTAGGCCTATGTGCCACCCAAACAGGTACCTTAATTTTGTATCATTTTGGTAGTGCAGAAGTCTTTTTTCATCATTTTCATGGTGCAGGTGTCTTTCTTTATCATTTTCATAGTGCAGGTCCCAAAAAATTGTTTTATTTGGTCCATTTTTACAACATTTTTGTTGAATAATCGATACTGCTATTTTAAAATCGACTTCTTTCCTACTGTGGGTATCAAAATTGTATAATATTATACTCCAGGTACCAAATTTTTTTTTATACTGCGGGTATGCTTTTGGTTGATGGGCTGCATACCCCTACCAGTCTTAGCACTATGAAGTTCCCCCCCCTCTCCCCTCCCGGGTTGTAAGTATACAAGCAGAAACATTTGCTGCAATTTTTCAGATATTTACATTGTTCATTTGTCACCAAAATACTTTCCAGATCCAGTCCCGATGCCAAGTTGTTTGACAAAAGAATTTGTTTATAAGAAAAAAAGAGGGTTTTGAGTGCAATGTAGGGGATGGGTGACCATGTATCTCACACAGACCTTGTGGAGAGAGCAGCTAGTAATTAATAAAAATTAGACCCTTGGCACCTCAACTCCCCACCCATATACCCCACCTCAAAAAAATATCTAAGCTTTTGCATGTCATTGCTCCACTACTTACGTTCCACCCTGTTCCATTTACACCCCTCAAGCAGAGTCAAGCTACACTTCTCTTCTCATTGAGTCACGACTCCACAACTGATATTCATTCTTTTTCCTTGGACACCCCATCAAGTATAGTCAAGCTACATTTTTCTTTTCATTGAGTCACGGCTCCACCACTTTCGTTCCATAACACCCCTCAAGTATAGTCAAGCTACATTTCTCTTCTCATTGAGTCACGGCTCCACCACTTACGTCCCTCTTGTTCCTTTGACACTCCTCAAGCAAAGTCAAGCTACAGTTCTCTTATCCTTGAGTCACGGCTCCACCACTTACGTTCCACCTTGTTCCATTAACACCCTTCAAGCAGAGTCAAGCTACATTTCTCTTTTCATTGAGTCACGACTCCACCACTTGCATTCCATCTTGTTCCTTTGACATTCCTCAGGCAGAGTCAAGCTACATTTCTCTTCTCATTGAGTCACGGCTCCACCACTAACGTTCCATAACACCCCTTAAGCAGAGTCAAGCTACACTTCTCTTCTCATTGAGTCACGGCTCCACCACTTGCATTCCATCTTGTTCCTTTGACATCCCTCAGGCAGAGTCAAGCTACATTTCTCTTCTCATTGAATCACGACTCCACCACTTCCGTTCCTCTGACACCCCTCAAGCAGAGTCAAGCTACATTTCTCTTCTCATCGAATCACGGCTCCACCACTTACGTTCCATCTTGTTCCTTTGACACCCCCTCAAGTTACATTTCTCTTCTCATCGAGTCACGGCTCCACCACTTACGTTCCATCTTGTTCCTTTTTGACACCCCTCAGGCAGAGTTAAGCTACATTTCTCTTCTCATTGAGTCACGGCTCCACCACCTATGTTCCACCTTGTTCCATTAACACCCCTCAAGCAGAGGCAAGCTACATTTCTCTTCTCATCGAGTCACGGCTCCACCACTTACGTTCCATCTTATTCCTTTGACACCCCTCAAGCTACACTTCACTTTTCATTGAGTCACGGCTCCACCACTTACGTTCCTTTGACACCTCTCGAGCAGAGTCAAGCTACATTTTTTTTCTCCATTGAATCACGGCTCCACCACTTACGTTCCATCTTGTTCCTTTGACATGCCTCAAGCAGAGTCAAGCTACATTTCCAGTGCTGTCGAGAGAAATTGCAGGGCCGGAGAAATAATAAAAATTCGGGGTCTGGGGGAAATCCGGGCCTCCATATGATTTGTACAGTCCCTTATGGACCCACGCCCTCTTGGACCTTAGCTTTCCCTCTTTTCACCACCATGCTGGTGACCCTGTACGTTCCTCCTCTAGCACCGTGACTGAAATAACTCTTTCCAAATTTTACATGAAGTCAATCAACTGATCTATATTCTTGTTGTGCTGAATGCATCTAAAATCTAAAAATGCTTCTTTGCGTGGATCATAAATCATGCATGAAGAGCAGATAAATACACGAAATTGAATAAATAGTGCATCCAAGCGTTACTAATGTTTACTGTGGCTTTTCTAAACATGTTTTGATTAGGATGAAGTCATTTTTGCAAAAAAGTAACAATTATAGAATAGACATAAAAAGAACAGATAAGTATTGAACAGCGAAGGAACAATAAATTAAAGACAAGTGATTATTACCCCCCCTCTCCCCTCCTCCTTCCCTCCACTATCATTACTCTTCTGAAGACAACACCCTTCTTATGAAAACAAAAAATACTTACATCTGACCCAGAGGCATAGCAAGTGGGTGGCAGGGGAAAACTTCTTAAATGCTTTCTTCCTGGTTGGGAAAAAATTGTAACTTTTTGGGCTTATAGAGGGATTTTATCACGTGATGCTAACTTATCTGGAAGCCATTTTGCAGGGCAGCGGCATTGTGTTTCACGCATCTTCACACAGCTCAGTCGACATCACAAGTACAACAAACATACTACTACTAACCTACCAGTACCAGTTCAGCGACTTTTACTACTGTTCGCTTTCGATTTTACTTCATATTTTCTTTAAGTTTTATATATTCACTGGGTATACGAAGAGTAATTTTAACGTTAACGCCCGCTGATTATTCGTTATACTCAGACAAAGCCTACACACCTAATATAAAGTGCTCGCTGCAAATTCTAGTGTACCGTAGGTTGAAAACCGTCGCGTCGTACAGCAGAAACTCACTTCGAACAACGATCGGAATCAGATGGAAATCGAGAAAATGTCTTTTTATTCCTCCGCGCACATTTCTTAGTGCAACCAACGGCACACAAAATTCCGGCATAATCATCTTACAAAAATAATCTTATATAACAACATGCATTCATACGTAAGTTTAATTAAGTGTACAGCAGACGACAGTGTTATTTTCCTCAACAAAATGGCAATGTAAACAAATTCATGTGACCTCATGACGTCAACTGAAACATCCTTATTGCCCCCCCTCCCCCTTCCCCAGTTAGTGGTACCTGGTACTGCCACTGACTTAACCAACCTTATTTTCATGTGTATATTTCAATGTGTACCTAAAGGAGTTTTTCGTTCTTTCATGCTGCTCACTGATGTGAACATAATTGAGTGCCATAGCTTCTATAAAGTTGGACGAATATCTCTTACAATTACAGCTACCTTCAACTCTTGGGTTAATATTTTCAAATTTGCGCTTTTGAACACACAAATATTTCCTCAAACTTCTTATCACCAAGATATAAAAAGAGGAAAGCAACAAAAATAAATCACCTTTGCTTTGAGCCCTTTGAGTATTGATCAGAAAGGAAGGTAGTCAAGATGCAGTGAGCGAGGACAATAAATAATCATCTTCATCTTTTCTTTATTTGGTAGAGGCTCATTTGAAGGTCATGTACAGTTTATGAAAAAAATGTTCTATCTATTTTTTAAAGTATATCTATTATAGCATCTCAATAAATTGTTATGTCAGGTAGTTGTTATAAGTACGGTATCTATTACTTCAATTAACTCATAAACATATCATTTAAGTAACTGATATAAGTATCTATTATTTGAAGTAAGTAACAAGTATCTATTATTCCGAGTAAATTATAAGTACCAGTACGTTTTATTTAAATAACTGACGTAAAGTACCTATTATTTCATGTTATTGTTATAGGTAGCCATTGTTTCATATAGCTGTTATATCTTATATCTAAAGTAATAAGGATCTATTATTTGAAGAAATTGCTATAAGCATCTCCTAGTTAAAGTATTTATCATACTAGTACCTACTATTTCAAGAAATTGTTATATAAGTAACTATATTCAAGAAATGATTAATTAATCATTAATTCAAAAAGTTCCTATACAATACACATCATTTCAAAAAGTTGGTTGTCTATCTTTTCGAGAAATACTTGAGCGCCCTTTTTTCTGTAAAGTTGGATAGATATAGGGCCGTAATTCTCATCCAGAAATTGTGTGTGTTTTTTTTTAACATGTAACTAAGAGTTTGTTTGATGAGGGCTTAACAGCACCATGACAACGAGGGTCAAATTGTGCATGAGAGGTTAGTTTGTTTGTTTGTTTGACGAGGGCTTAACGGCAACATGACAACGAGGGTCAAATTGTGCATGAGAGGCTAGATCATTTTAGAGGTAGGAAGGAAAGGAAACAGGGGGAGATTGAGAGAAATACAAGAACTAAAAGTCAGAAAGCTGGCATCGAGAGAGGAGGTGCATGGGTGAAAAACAAACAAAGTAGAGAGAGGTGGGTGGGAGAGGAGGACTAAATATGCCACTAAGAGCTATTATTTTTTCTTATTTCAAATATTTTACTTTTTAAATTAGAAATCTGGAGAGGTCTTAAACCAATGGATCCACCATTACATTTAAAGAAAAGCTTGTGTCAAGACTTAAAGAAGGCAATATGGGATCGTTTAGATTTCAGTTCACTTTAATGTTATCTGGAGTATTAAATGCTTATATGTAATAATATAAGATTCATTGTCAACATCCACTTCAAGTTTATTTTGACAGCTTGGTTATCTATCCAGACATGCGGGCCAGGATTGCAAAAGCACGCTACATCTTTGCCACCTTAGGCTTGCATGGCGGAACAACAACATCCACTCGAGTACCAAGTTAAGAATTTTCAACTCCAACATGAAGTCTGTTTTGCTGCATGGTGCCGAGACTTGGAGGCACACAAAGACCCTGGACCACAAGCCTTTACTAACACATGCCTCAGGCAGATCCTGCACATCAGATGGCCAGACCACATTATCCAATCAGGATCTCTGGCAGAAAACTAAACAAGAACCTATCACCACCACCAACAGACAACGCAAATGGAAATGGGTTAGTCACATACTACGAAGAGACCAGAAGAACATCCCACGTCACGCTTTAGCCTGGAGCCCACAAGGCAAACGCAAGAGGCCGGCCAACCACAACCTGGCGGAGAACCCTGGACCCAGAGTAAGAGACCATCCGCATGCCCTGGGTGGAAGCCAAGAGTAACGCAAGACCAGAATAGATGGAGAATTGCAGTGAAGGCCCTATGCTCCAAATGCAGCGAAAAGGACTAGAGTCAAATATAGCATAGCATAGCAAGGTTTAACGTCCCAAAAGCATCCAGTGTTGGACATTATATCAAGACGGCCACGGCCTTTGATAACCTCTTGTAAACTCACTGGTTGCAGACCCACCGGGATACGAACCCGGGGGCCTTTGATAACCAGTTGTGAACTCACTGGTTGGAGACCCACCGGGATCTATCCATAACAGTCATCCTCCAGGAGTCGCCTTGTATCAGACTACATAGAGACAAACAAAACTGAAGAGACTAAATCGATCTATTGTTCTGTCCAGGAGATATTCAAGCTTTAAAAATTTAACAAGTGTGTTTGAAAAAGATTGGTGTAGAAAGACGACAGTAGAAAAGTGACATCACACACTCACCTTCGTATGAATAATTAAAGGATTAGGTCAAGGGTCAAGCAAACCCATTTTATATGAAATAGTACTTCAAAAGCAACAAAATAGTGAAGAAAGCATTCGAAAATCTTATTTCGTTAAAGAAATATTTAAGTTTAAAGTTTGGTATCATTTGTTTAGAAACAACTGAAATCAGACTAGTAAATTAAATAGTAACAAAATTTAACTTTCTTTAAAATAATGTGAGGATGAAGGCACCACACTTCCATAGTAGACTTACTACACCAGTCATTTCTGCACAGATAAGACAGAACTTGAATATCTCCTTAACGGAACAAGATTTTTGAATACTTTCTTCATCATTGTGTTTGCGACGACGAGTGAACACACAATTATAATGACGGGGTAGTCTCCTGCGTATTCGGTTATGATAGTAACAATGCTATCACGAAACACTTAATACGACCTGGATGAGAACACATGTATGATGTATGGACAAACATAACATCGACAACCAAGTCAATGTCCACGGCCTTTTGATAACCACTTGTGGTGCACTGGCGAACATTGTGTTTCTATTGAAGTTCTCTTTCATATAAGATGGACTTGCTTGACCACTGAAGTAATCCTTTAATTCATTTGATGTAGTGCTTTTATTGTATTTTCAATGATTTCTTTGCCATTTTGCTTCTTTTAAAGTCCTTTTATATGAGATTGACTTGCATAACCGCTAAACTAAACTTTTAAAAAGTTTGTTTGAAAAAGAATGGTGTATAAAGACAAGAGTAAAAGAGTGACATCACATACTCACCTTTGTATGAATAATTTAACATTTTCACTAATAATTTCTTTAACATTTTTTTAGAAGGTAGATCAATTTTTGGCATTCACCAGACATATCTAATGGTTGTAATTCACAACATTTATTTTAAAGTCTCAATAAAATACACAGGCTGTTATGGAATGTGAGGCTGTGATGTCACTCCTAGTCTTATTTCAGTCATTTCTACACAAATCTAAAAGAACTTTTAGCTTGGATCTTCTTACCAGAATAAGATTCTTAAACAATGTATTCACCACTTTGATAGTTTAATGGTTGCAATGCAAACATGCTATTAATATAACCCCTGCACATCTGGTTAATTCCAGCCTAACTTAATGTTGTCACCTGTTAATACAACCAATCATACCTGATCTTGGTCTATACAGAGTTGGAATTAATTATAAAATTTCCCACGGCTCTAATGTAGCGAATACATTTTTATGTACTTCCCTTTTTTGCAATTCGTGTACTTTTCAAGAAACCTATGAAAAATATAAAAAAATAAATAAACAATTCCTGCAAATCCCAGATATTCCCGCGGTTATAAGCGCCGGAACAGTAGATTGTTTTCAGCTCCGTGTCAATCACTCTGTAGTCCAAGTTCCGAAAGGAACAGCTGTTCAAAAAAACACAACATTTGTCAATACTCAAAATAGAACAAGATGTCACAGAAGTGGTTAGATCTGCTCTCATGTTTTATTTTGTTCAATCTTCGAAAAGGCAAAAACGGAACGTACAACGGAACGTGTTTACTAGATTCTTGGTCGTAAGTGCGTTCTTGTTAATGTACCAAAGAAAACTCCCCTTTTAGAAGTGGTCCACCACATATATGCACTTAAGCCTAATAATCTATCAGTATCAGAACATGCACATAGTACACCTCGTTGAGTCCTCGTTGAGTGTGTGGGATTATGATCCATGCATTAGATAATCAATATTTGTGTACCTTCAAGCCTGTATACCTGATTCATTAACAATAAAGCTTATGATAATTTATGCAAATTACCTCAAAGACCTGGTAGCAATATTTTTCCTCAAACTCTCTACCTGAGAGAAAAAGCTTAAGTATTATTATCAGGTGGACAAATAAATGAAAACTTAATATTAATAAAAAATAAGTAAAACTGAAAGGCATAAAATTAGTATAACTCCCCATTTTTGCAGTCCCAACAATGATGCAGTCCCAGTTTGGTACCACTTTTTAAAAGTAAAAGATAAAAATAGAATTAAAAGTTTCTTGAGATATTGTATTCTGTTTATATATTATATTCTGTTTAGACCATGATTTACTTATAAATAAAGTCAACGATGCAGCAAATAAAGAATTTGGCAAACTCATTAGTTGTTCTGCTCCTTAAAGTTTCAAACAGTCTGACCCGACCTGATATATAAACAGGTCGGGTCAGACTTCTCCTTTTCATTTTCTTTATTCTGAAAACCACAAGCAATTAGGATCAAATTTCCCTTATCAATGGCTCCATTGTATTTGTTCTTCTGTTGGTCCTGAGTTGTTGTGGAACTTGGTGTTGAGTTTCAAATTAGCAATAGATGAAGTTCTTATTGTGTGGTTGAGTGGTTATCTTCATTTAAGACAAGTCGTCTCATTATTTGCTACATTAAGTTTGTGGCTATGATTTGCTGGAACAAATTCTTAGGAAGGACAAGTCATGCTTGCCCAAAATATAATTTCAACAAAAGACCACCCATTAAATTTAGAAATAACATCCATGTGCAATAAAACAAATTATAATCTGAGAAACCCAGCTACCATCCCAAGTTTTAGAACAACAATTTTTAAAAATTCGTTTGTATATAAAGCTGCAATTTGTATACATTTTGGTATTTTAAAGCCCTTATTATAACCCTTTTTAATTTAACATTTTGTATTCATTTTCATATCTTTAATCGTTTTATTGTCTCATTTTCTACATTATTTCCTTTCGTTTATTGTTCTGTATTGTATATTATTCTAGTAGTTCTACTGGAAATAAATAAATAAATACAATTAAAAAAAAATGTTCTTACTCTTGAATAGTCTATGTGGACAGGTACCAACCACTTGAGCTTTAATAAACGGAAGCAAGAACTTTATGCACCATTAAAATAGCAACAAAATTTATCACCAAATTTGCTTTCAAATCTGTTGACTTTCAGTGACTTGAATTTTGAACAGAATCTTAAAGACTTGCATTTTGAGCTGCCTTTTCCTTCATACATCACAGCTCTTCCATACATTTGAAATTCTACAAAAGTTGATCGGCCGTAACTCGGAAATACAAGTGTTTCTGTCATAAGTGAAATACTATTCTGTTCAGATTTAAAGTTCTCTCTCATTCACATCAACTTTATGCAAATACTTTTGACCTGCTAAAAAAAGAAGGTCCTTGGTTTACTGTTACTCTTAAGATAAAAATAGTAATAACTTACAGGAATATTTCCGTGAATTTTCATACATATGATAGAGGCTAAGCTAAATCCATCCGAGCAATTAGGCTCATTGAGCCAATGCTTATCCCCGGTTTCCATGGCTCCTTAACAGAAATAGATACCAAGATGATTTTTACATCAAACTGTTTCTTTAATAATCCTCTATCATATACATGAAAATTCATGGGAATATTCATTTAATTATCAAGAAATAATTCTATCTGAGAGATGAGATGTTTAGACAACCATCTGAATTCATATTATTCCAAACAAGTTCACAAGATAGCTCTCTTGTGATGTCATTCAACAGAGTACCTTTCACCAAATGACCAACAAATATATTCTTCATACATTAAATTTGATGTAGCATTGACTAAATGATTAAATTTTTCAATTATTTACGTAAAATTGTAAGAAAAATTTATGAATAATGAAATACTGGATGAAAAAAGTAAAATCATGACGAAGAAACTAACAGAAGAAGGGTACTTCCACTTCTCTATTTTTTTTTAAGGTCTATGATGGTCCAACAGATGTCCGTTGGAGAAATTTGACATATACAGTATTGATATGGTTAGCTCAACTAGTAGGGCACCCGCTCTCCAGCCAGTGGATTCAATCCCGGGTCAAGTCATACCAAAAGACTTAAAAAAATGAGACTAACTGTAGAGTGAGGCTTAATCAACCCGCGACATGTGTGCCAACTCAAAAATATATGCAGCATGGTCCCGGTGGGCGGCCCAATGAGGCAGAAATAGCCCAACTTTGCTGCTCGGAAGACAGAGGACCCTTCAGTAATCAGCCTGTGCTTAACCCTTACTCAACCATGTGGCAATATTATCACAGTTTTGGGTGCCCCGTCTTTGACCCCGCCTCCTATTTTAAAAAAAGTGCTGATGGAGTAAGGGTTAAATTGCTCAAACTTTGGTCAGCCATGACTCAAAAAACAAGAACTATTTCTAAAATCAAAAGACTGCTCCACCCAAAATTTTGAATTCTTCCTAAACAGCAAATGCCCCTACACCTTATTTGATCAAAATATTAAATTGAAATGACAGAAATATTAAGTACAAAAATATATAATCTAGGCAGTTTAGATAAAAAAGAAATGTTACACAATTCCAAAAGATAAAAATACCCTTACTTTATCCTACTTTCTGAAATCCAACAATCATTGTGGAAATCGTAACTAAATTTGGAATAAAAAATAATTCATTAATGTTGCAAAAGTGATTGTAAATTGGCCACAATTGTTCAAAACACTACCTTAAAGAGTGATTGCAAATTGTCCACAATTGTTCAACACAATTACTTTCTTAAAAAATGATTGCAAATTGGCCACAATTGTTCAAAACAATTACTTCCTTAAAGAGTGATTGCAAATTGGCCACAATTGTACCAAACAATTACTTCCTCAAAGAGTGATTGCAAATTGGCCACAATTGTTCAAAACAATTACTTCCTTAAAGAATGATCATGCAAATTGGCCACAATTGTTCAAAACACTACCTTAAAGAGTGATTGCAAATTGTCCACAATTGTTCAAAACAATTACTTTCTTAAAAAATGATTGCAAATTGGCCACAATTGTTCAAAACAATTACTTCCTTAAAGAGTGATTGCAAATTGGCCACAATTGTTCAAAACAATTACTTTCTTAAAAAATGATTGCAAATTGGCCACAATTGTTCAAAACAATTACTTCCTTAAAGAGTGATTGCAAATTGGCCACAATTGTACCAAACAATTACTTCCTCAAAGAGTGATTGCAAATTGGCCACAATTGTTCAAAACAATTACTTCCTTAAAGAATGATTGCAAATTGGCCACAATTGTTCAAAACAATTACTTTCTTAAAGAATGATTGCAAATTGGCCACAATTGTTCAAAACAATTACTTCCTTAAAGAGTGATTGCAAATTGGCCACAATTGTTCAAAACAATTACTTCCTTAAAGAGTGATTGCAAATTAGCCACAATTGTTTAAAACAATTACTTCCTTCAAAAAAATGGTATGGCTTGGAATGATAAGAGTAAGAAAAATATTTCAATGGGAGTTGTAATGTAATTAATACTATGTGAATTAAAGGCTATCATCATACTCATAAAGAACTGCTCCACTACCTGGTGATGTGGCAAACAAATACTCAGTAACTCTCTCCATTCTGGCAGGGTCAGTATTATAATACTTAGCTTGCACCTGTGCCATGAAGTTAATCACCTGACTATGTGGTACCATGGAAACAGCACAGCCACCCCATCCAGCCCCTGTGAGCCGAGAACCAAGAGCACCTGCATCTCTGTAAGTACAATGTAAAAATTGGTTGTTTGCTTGGTTTTGGAAAGTTTAAAGATGTACGGACAGGCAGAGGAAACGTTAGCATCAAGAAAGCAAAAAAGTTCATTAAAATTGGTTACAAATTGACCATTTTACAGCTTTTTGAAAACGTTTGCTAAAATATGTAAATTGTGTCTCTATTTTCTTATATAAATCCATTGTCTTTGAAAAAGCAAAGATAATTCTAATGAACAATATATGATCTTTGACATACCCTCCCCCACTGACCTCAAGCTGGCAAAAGAATTTTGAACATTTTCAAGGTCTGAAATTAGGGGAAGAATTATCAAGAAAAACAAAATAATTTTGGTGCTTATTTTCTGTTTATATGTCACAATTTTTTTAAATATATTCAACAAAATTGTAAAAGAGTGGTAAGTAAAAGAGTCACAACAAAGAGAGGGGAAATAAAGGCTGCTACACACTGAATAGGATGCAACGTTACACACCAAACACGATGCAACGTTGCACCCCAAACACGATGCAACGTTGCACACCGTACACAATGCAACGTTGCACACCGAACACAATGCAACGTTGCACACCAAACACAATGCAACGCTCCACACTGTACACGATGCAACGCTACACACCAAACACGATGCAAAGCTACACACCGAACATGATGCAATGTTACACACTGAACACGATGCAAAGTTGCACACCGAACATGATGCAACGTTGCACACTAAACACGACACAACGTTGCACACTGAACACAACGCAACGTTGCACACCGAACACGATGCAACGTTGCACACCAAACACACAATTCAACGTTACACACCAAACATGATGCAACATTACACACCGAACACAATGCAATGTTACACACTGAACACGATGCAAAGTTACACACCGAACACGATGCAACGTTACACACAGAACACGATGCAACAGGTGAAATTGAACAAAATCAGGGACCAAAGTTACATGTAAGAATGTTCTTTTTTGCTGCTTATATACAATAAAACTTACTCTTTAGGCTTTAAAGGATAATACAAAAATGTTGTAAATACATCAAGTTAATAATCTATGACAAGTTAAACAGTAAAAGAAGTATAAATTCAATCTAAAAGCCAAAAATGTAAAGATCCAATCATGAACCAAATTAGCAAACCTGCAAATTTGGATGAGTTCATCCAGTGGCTCGCAACTGCATTCATAGAGGGTGCTACAACTATAATGACTGTCATTCATCAGCTTTCCAAGCAATTGAGTAGCATCGTCCTCCGGTTCATCACATATCTCCTTGAAATTCACCACACGATGCGCTTCTCCAAAAACGTGCTTGGCTCGATCGTGTAATTTGAAAGACTGTACTGCAAAACAGCAAGAGCAAACACAATGATATGGGTGAAAATGTTTGTTCTAAAATCCTTTTCAGACCATGAAGGCTCAGGAGGGAAAAAAAAACACTGCCCCAATGTTTCTTACGAGGCAACCTAAGCATGGAAAGAGAGCTAGAGGACAACAATGGAAAGATTATATCGAAATCCTTGCAGAAGATACCGGTTTAAATGGGCAAGATGTCAAGAGCAGCATGGACAGAGGGGTACGGAAGGCCACCACAACAGTATGACTTCATAAACGCAAGCACACAAGTAAGCAAGGCTCACAGGTTTAGGGCAAAGATGCAAAATTTGTTGATCAAATAGTCCAAAGTGTAAAAAGTCAAAAAATGGTCACCCATTATAATTTGCTATTAGGTTGCCAATTCTTGTCCTGAAAATTTAACGAGAATCAGCAAAAATGTGTAAAATTGAAGAGAACATTTTTGTGGGAAATCTACACCTAGGTGATTGAATATGTGATTGATTTTTTTGACTAATAAATCTAAAACAACAAAAACCTTCCAATATAATATACCAATATTCATAATCGCTTTTCAGATTTAAACCAATCAGACAAAAGGACAATTTTGAGAAGAAGATATGTTAAAATCTTTTTAGTTTGAATCAAATACTATTTTGCTATCACTTTTCAAAATATACCTTTAAAATGCAGATGAATGATGATACCATGCCTGAAGAATCCCTGACCTTTACCATACCCCAATCAATAACTGACTACAAAAGTCTATCTCGGAAACATTACATCAAGAAAAATAGAAAATGAGAAGAGAAATCATCCGCAGCATCTTTCTTCCCTGGGGAAATTCAATTTCCTGTGCATTTAAAGGAAACATTATGATTAGACAGAACATTTAAGTTCCTGAGGCTTTATCAAATGTTATAAGATTGTTTTACATCACAGTCCGGTTCAAAGGTTGTGTTACATCACAGTGCGGTTCAAAGATTGTGTTACATCACAGTGCAGTTCAAAGATTGTGTTACATCACAGTCCGGTTCAAAGATTGTGTTACATCACAGTCCGGTTCAAAGATTGTGTTACATCGCAGTCCGGTTCAAACATTGTGTTACATCGCAGTCCGGTTCAAACATTGTGTTACATCGCAGTCCGGTTCAAACATTTGTTACATCGCAGTCCGGTTCAAACATTGTGTTACATCACAGTCCAGTTCAAAGATTGTGTTACATCACAGTGCGGTTCAAAGATTGTGTTACATCACAGTCCGGTTCAAAGATTGTGTTACATCACAGTCCGGTTCAAAGATTGTGTTACATCACAGTCCGGTTCAAAGATTGTGTTACATCACAGTCCGGTTCAAAGATTGTGTTACATCACAGTCCGATTCAAAGATTGTGTTACATCACAGTCCGGTTCAAAGATTGTTACATCACAGTCCGGTTCAAAGATTGTGTTACATCACAGTCCGGTTCAAAGATTGTGTTACATCACAGTCCGGTTCAAAGATTGTGTTACATCACAGTCCGCTTCAAAGATTGTGTTACATGACAGTCCGCTTCAAAGATTGTGTTACATCACAGTCGGCTTCAAAGATTGTGTTACATCACAGTCCGCTTCATTCAAATTGTTTCCTAATATGCAAAACCTAGTACAGTTCAAGTTTGTATAAAATTATACTTTCAAAGGTCAATAAATTGAGGAGGTGAATAGCATACAACAAAGAGTTATTACTTTGAGTAGAACAGTTTTTGACTTTCTGAAATAGCTCTTTTAGCTTCCAAGTTATGAATGGGTTCAACATCTGCTACATCAGTTCTTTCATAAATACCAATCACTGAAAATGATGATTGTGTCCAGCTAGAATTTGATTGGTGGCTGTGGAATATCCAGAGGGAAATAGGGTCACATGGAGGGCCCCCCCCCCCTTTCTCCCCAATACACATTTGGATGTTGACATCACAAGTCATGGTTGGATCATTTGGTAGGCTCCTTCAAAGAATAAACATCTTCAACGATTGACAATTAACAAACAAGATCCAAACAGCTGTACATTGGTTAATCTTTCTCCAATTTTGATGAAACTTTTGACTACTTTCATGATTTCTCATCGAACTGAAGCAGTTTTGACCACATTTGGTGCTGATTTCTTATCCCACTACAGGTCTACAAAATAATTACTTTTGTGTATTTCACCAAACATTTAAAAATAAAAATTTTTAATAGGCTATTATCAACCTAGATACAGTTTACTTATTTTCCTGAGAAGCATTTTCAGAAAGTTAATTAGAAGGTCACCATTTTTTAAATGGACTGATACAAAGACTCTAATCAAACTATTCCAAAACAGCAACAATAATGAAAGAAGTAACACCAGAAGTGCTTAGAATTGGGTATTTTTCTACAAATTTGAATATCAGGCATTTTTCATGTCAGAAAATAACTTTCTTCCAGTTTCTGAACAAAATACACTGTTCCGAAAGGGGGAGGGAGGGGAGGGAGGGGAGGGAGAGGGAGGGAACGGGAGATGGACAAGAGACCATTACTTTTTTTCCACAAAGTTGGGGACTATTTTTTACAACCCTATGTAATTTTGTCCGCCTCCTGGGAATTATGACCCTGCTTCTAGGGAAAGGAGATTTTACTCAATAAGCTTTCAAACTTGACCTTCTTCCTCATTCATCATTCAAGAACCAATCACAGGATGAATTTAATAGATGGGTTTTTAAGTGTCAGAGAAACTAGACTAATTCTATAAACCAAGAGATCTAAGGGTGACATCAAGAGTTGAATTGAGGTTGTCAACCAATTTTATTATTCTAATTCTGTGTTTTGGTGTTTCTTGTGGGTTTTTCAAATTGCGTGAAGAACCTAGTTGTCTTACTCTTTTTTTTCTTCTAAACAAAAGCTGATTTTAGAAATGTTTTGATCAGGAGTAAATTTTCCGTTTTTCTCCTTGACCTCTGAACCAGTGATAAATGCAATCAGGTAGCTTACCCTCCTCCTCCCCCACTCCTCAATTTATTTTTGCCCCTTAATAAAAATGACTCAATAATATAAACAAACCTGTATATAATATGATTGAGGATTTTCAACCCTTTACCTCCCCAACATGTCCCTCCCAATTCCTATGCCAGTATACCTATTTTGAAAGTGCAACAACTTACCATCAAGTGTGTTTGCACTAAGGCTCTCCTTGTTTAGTTCCTCCTCAGTGACCCCCAGAATCTGACACACTTCTTGTTTTGTGTATGGGTCATTATGTAATACCTCATCCACAGCTTTCAGCATTCCATCAAAGGACACATTCAGCACCTTATGCAGCTCTCCAAGAACCCTATGTTCCTTCCAAAGGAGTCCTTTTGCTTTGGCAAGAATCTGGGAGAAAGATCAAATATCATACAGTAACTTTTATCCCGTTGAATTGAACTCACAAGAGATTGACAGATGACCATGACAATAGCCCACATTCTCCAAGATGCTCAATACATGAGGTGCTCCATACACATGTGTGATCATCACCAACAAGTGTGCAGAAGAAACTCTTTAGCATTCTCACGAACCTTCAGGGAATGAAAGATTTATTGATAATGCTGGAATCAACATCTAATGGGGAAAACAAGGAAGGAGAATCCAGTTGACTACAAATTTTGAAATCCCTTTTATCTAAATTTTGATTGATCATTTCATCTGCTCTCAAATAATTCAAGCATGGAAAACATTTTCACAAAATGACAGTCAAGAAAATTTGACTCAATTAAAGATCTGGTGATATTTTAGGAAAAAAAATCATTTCTGATTGATTTTCAGATTGAATATTAAATTCCAGGAAAGTAAAGTCTCCAAGTATTGACTGATCAAAATTCTAAGCTTTGTTTGACCATATGAACAATTATCGTTTGGTCAATAAGAGGTGCAGTGGCTCAGTGGTTAAGGGGTCATGCTTGTATTTGAAAGGTACTAGGCTCGATTCCCATCATGAGCGTTGCATTGTGTCCTTGAGCAAGACACTTGACTTACTTGCTTTAGTCCACTCAGCTGTAAAATGAGTACCAGCACTGTTGGGGAGTTAATCTGCAATGGATTGGCATCCCATCCAGGAGGAGTCATGTATTCTCATCCACTTGTGCCATTGAAACCGGGGATAAGCACAGGTTCTATGAGCCTGATGGCTCATATGGATTTAGCTTAGCTTGTTAAAGGAATATTCCCATGGTTTTTTGTAATATTCTCCATGGTTTTGTGTAATATTCCCATGGTTTTTGTAATATTCCCATGTTTTTTGTAATATTCCCGTGGTTTTTGTTAAATTGTATTTAAAAGAGCATACGTTTAGAAACAATTTGGTACACAAATTAGTTGATATTATATTCCTTCAGAAGATATGAATTTTTAAAGATTTCCTAATTGCATTTTAAAGTTTTTGTACAGTATGATAAATTCGTGTTTGATGATGTCATAGAGGCAATTCCATTGCAAATGTTGATGTATTTCTTTAAATGTTAATTGTTTATTTCTGTATGATTAGCAACAATTTTCTGAAAGTTATTGAAGTAGGGTATATTTGGCAATGTATATAAATACCTAACTTTCATCATTTATATTTCTAGCAGATTTTAGGGATAAAAAAGGATGATAGATTTTTATAAAATACATCAACTTTGTGGGAGAATGTGTTGCTGTGATGTTATACTAAGCCTTTTCCTATCGTTTATTGGCATTTTTTGTGAACCTTAAAATTTGAATATCTCCTGGTAGGAATAACATATCAACATGATTTTTGGACTAAATTGTTTCTAAATTTTTTTCTTTCTTATGAAAGGTTAAAAAAATCATGGGAATATTCTTTAAATAAAGCTCATCAACCTTTATAAAAATCTACACATTCTACTCTTCAAATTCAAGTATTGACAGTCCCAATTGTCATTACATGGTCAACATGACCTTTAATATCAGCAGACTGAGTACGCCATCCTTTGCAGAGTTGTACAAAATAATACCTACTGCATAGACCTTTTCAAATCTGATTCAGCAGTTCTCCAGAAAACTTATTTCAATAATGTCACATGAATGAAATTCATGTGTACATAATGGACCAATCGTACGTTGGGAGAATCTTATCGACCAATGAAATACTGGGGTATTCTTAGCTGCCACACAATTCACACAGAGCAAGGGACAAAGCACATGTGTTTTACTCATACGTGCTTTATACAATGTTTACAACCTTTCCACATTAGCTGCAGCTGATTGGTTCAGTAACAAGGCACAAATTCCCCCAATAGAGGGATTTCATCACGTGACTCTAAATCAACTGGACTCCATTTTCCAGGGCAGCAGCGTCATTGTGTTGCATGCATCTTCACACAGCTCAGTCACATCACACGTACAACAAACATACTACATGCTAACCTACCAGTGCCTGTTCAGCGAGTTTTACTAAGTGTAAATTTTTGTTCACTTCTGACTTTAATTCATATTTTCCTTAAGTTTGATGTTTTCACCGGGTATACGATAACGTTAATGCCAGCTGATTGTTCGTTATACTCAGACAAAGCCTACATACCTGATATAAAGTGCTCGCTGCAAATCCCACTGTGAACCATAGTTTGAAGCCAAAGCCATCGTGTCATACAGCAGAAACCCACTTCGAATGTCCATCAGATCAGATGGAAATCGAGGAAATGTCTTTTTAATCCCCCGCAAACATTTATTAGTGCAAACAACAGCACAGCAAGCTTCCGACAAATATAATCTTATATAACAACATGCAAACATATGTAAGTCTAATTAAGTGTACAGCAGACAACAGTGGTATGATGTAAATATTGTTGTAAACAAAGTCATGTGACCTCGTGACATCAGCAGAAAACACCCTTATAGTTCATTGGTCGAAGTACTAAAGCAATCACTTTTGGCTAAAATCGGTTTGATATGGCCTATACCCAAGACTGGTTACATTACTCAAGCAGACTGATAGGGCTTAAACAAGGAAAACAACAGTATTTGAGGCAACTTTTCAAACAAAAACCCGAGCTGCTTATATAGCAAGTCACATCAGGGCTGAAATGGCCTATTAAAAAGTGCCACTGCAGCCAGGCACTGCAGGCTTGATTGTCCAAGGCACGATAGGTGGACAAAGCACAGGCCAAAGTTAATCAATCAAAAAAATTGCTTATTGAAATAGTGCCACGGCAATGCCGTGCTGCAGAGGTGAGTGCTGCAGCCCTGCACATAAGCTACAATATGATTGATAGGGTTTGCACTCCAATTGATCTCTCTAATTTAGTTGATTGACAGCTTTTTAAACCAATCACAGCATGAATTTGCTTAGCAACAAAATCTGCATAATTAAGTGAAGCAAAAATCCTACATGTTTACTGGTACAGTACAGCTAGCTATCACATGTGCTCATGCAGTCAATGCAATATACTACAAAAACAAATTTCTGTACACAAAGACTGAGTGACGACATGTTGGAGAACAAAAATTGTACAGGCCTACAGGCTTTGTAAATCTGATTCCCTTTACCCAGAACATTTCGCAAACAGAATTTTGTTTAATTACTTTGCTAAAAACTCTTAAGATCTAGAGATTTTGCATGTATGGATAAAAGCATGGGGCATGCTACATGATCATCTAAATGTTAATGCATTGGTCATCATGATTGCAGATTTGAGGTTTGTTTGCCCCACCTAGTTATCGCATTGCTATGGTGGGTGTAACCAATTTTCTTAATTGGAGAGTCAATTGATTGAAAGGTATGGCCAAATTTGGAAATATTGATATTTGTAAAAGTCAGCAATTTAAATTATTGTGGAGAATTACATAACTAATGTATTTAAATGAAACAGAGATATCTTACTGCTTGGCAACATATTTGCATACTTTCTTGTATTAACAAGAACTAAAACTTCAAGAATTGTGAAATATGAATTTTTAACTGATTCTGATGACATTTTGTCAATATTTTTGATAGTTTTTGAGTTTGAGACTAGTTAGTTAGAGTTGTATCAAAGTGTAACTAATCTCTTTTCTGCTCAAAACTAGATCCACAAAACACTTTATTACTACATTTCTTGTAACCAAAAGATGGGGTAATTCTCTATTCATATTCAGGTGAAAATGATCAAACAACCCGCAGCCCCCTTACTCAATATTTTTCAAATAATGTACACGCTGTGTTCACTTAAACCATTCCTGAAATAAACTCTGTATGTACAGTGTATGTACAATCGTACACTATATGTATGGCGTGTGGGGGCAGTGGTGCTTAAATTTTGGTGGCCTTGAAATGTTCGATTAACTAAGATGTGGAAAAACCGAACATTGCTGATGCAAATCTTCTTTCATGGTAGTAAAGTGGCTCACAGTGGCCTAGTGGTTAAGGGGGGCTGGTGTGGAAGGACTGCTTCGGCCAGGCCAGTGTGTTTGGTGAGCAAGACACTTTATCTTCATTGCTTCAGTCCACCCAGCTGTAATGGGTACCTGTGAGGGCAGTGACAGTTCTAACTGTATATGGCTGCTGATAAAACGGGCTTGACTCCCCAGGGATGCAGGAGAGTTAAGGCCCAGTGACCAGGGTAATAATAAAGCGCTTTGATTCTATGACAGTCTCATGCAATACGATTATTATTAGATTATTAAAGATGATATCAAAGGAAGATGAAATGGTGAGTTGCCATTTTCAAGTCAGGTTTTGCATAGAAAAAATATATCAATGGTCTACAGTCATTTAATACTATTTTATAAGCAGTAATCTATTCTTTGCAATATTCCCATTGATTATACTCTAACATTGTACATCCTTTCTTTCAATCCGTTTGTCTGAAAAAGTGCCATCATATGTTGTGAAACCAAGGATGTACGAACACATCCTTGGTGGAACTAAACAATAAGCAAGGCTTTCACTCAAGCCTGTTTTATGCGGCCATGCCCTCGATCCAAAAGACCAAGTTATTTTCCTAAAGCTGTTTGGAGATTCAATTGACACCTGTAGAATTGGGGGATTGTCCCCCTGGATTCACAGGAAGTATACTTCATTCCCCTCGCAACACTTTTCAGAAAACACAATATTTAAATCTTTCATACTGATAATACTTGTCTATTTAACTGGCAATGTTCTTTTTTTTGTTGGCTTAAAGCAGTTTACTTTCATTAAGGAAGGGGAAAATCCATAGAAATCCAGGAAACTTTCCCAATGGAATCCACGGAAGTACACTTCAGGCTCCTCCAGCAATAATTTTTAAAAACAGAAAGATTTTCATCATTCATAAAATAATTAACAAGATATCTCCTACTAAGGTTGCATCTTCATTTTTGTTGTTAGATTTCCTCAAATGAAGGATAATTCCAAACATAATTCCAAAATACCAGGAAAAAAAAACTTCAGTCCTCCACTTTTTCAGAAGATTACAGTATTTTAATTTGCAAAATTTCAAAAAATATTTTTTTGTCTATACCTTAGATTGAAGAAACTCCAGAGCTGCAAAAAAACTTTGTAAATTGACTTTACATTGCAACAATGAAGCCAAGTAACTCAGGCAAAGATAACGATCGAGGGTGATTTACATGGATAATATTCCATGCTATCCACACAACAGAGGATATTGTGCACTGTAGTGTGAACAAAGTGGTACTTCCTTGGTGTCTTATCTTTTCCTGGCAAGAATAGTCAGCTGTAGGCAATTATTTACACATGAGCACATACAGATTTGACTGCAGATTTTCATGAAAATGATGAAAATGAAAATTGCTCTATTTCAGGTATGCAAACAGTAAATGAAAAACTGAATATATCCCAGTGTGGAGATTTCCATGCCCTTCAAGACTGCGGCCAAATTTCAGAAGTCTTTGGTCAAAAACCTCTGACTGGATACATTTCAAAAATGGGAGACAAAAGTGAACAGAAAGTTCCCATTTTATAACCTCAACTTCGTTGAGCTACAAAACAGGGAATTCTTCTTCCAAATATCTTAAAAATGTTGTCAAATTGAAGTTCCATTGCGATTACTTAGATATTTAACAGTATTTTGATCATTTCTTCTAAAGAAATAATATTTATAATACTCCAATGAAAAGTACAATATTTTAGGAAAATTTATTCCAGACTTCAAATTTGAGTAGAAATTCAAGTAGGATAAATAAAGAAACTTGTGCCCTACCCATGAATGGTTGCTTCCTCTACTAAAAATTTCCATTATCCATATCTCTCCTCCCATTTTTATATTTAACTTGAGAAACATATATTCATTAGTTGTTCTGCTCCTTAAAGTTTCAAACAGTCAGACCCGACCTGATAGATAACCAGGTCGGGTCAGATTTGACCTTCTTATTTTCTTTATTCTGAAAACCTTAGTTGTTGTGGAAGTTGGTGCTGAGTATCATATTAGCAATGGATGAAGTCCTTATTGTGTGGTTATTTCAATTAAGATAAAGTGGTCTCACTATTTGCTACAGTAAGTTTGTGGTTATGATTTGCTGGAATAAATTTTTAAGGAGAAGTACAAGTCATGTATTTTTTAATAAGTGCCTTAAAATGATCATTAAAACACGGTAACATTGAGCTTTCCCATTGTCATTCATTATATCCCCTAAAAAATATAAAACCATAACCATAGACTTTAGATTTCAAACTGAGTTTAGCGAACGTAAATATATCAGAGAACATTGACCAATCAAATGCTGAGAGAATTTCCTGTGTTAACCAACAAATAAGCTGCGGTTGCTGCAGGAAAAGTTGTAAGCACGTACGAATAACGTATGAAAGCATTTTTTGCATACCCTTGACCCCATACTGTGTGTGAATTGTGGAGATGGCCAACAGTCCCCCAGTATTTGATTGGTCAATAAGATTCTCCCAGTATTTAATTAATCAATAAGATTCTCCCAGTATTTGATTGGTCAATAAGATTCCCCCAGTATTTAATTGGTCAATAAGATTCTCCCAGTATTTGATTGGTCAATAAGATTCTCCCAGTATTTAATTGGTCAATAAGATTCTCTCAGTATTTAATTGGTCAATAAGATTCCCTCAGTATTTGATTGGTCAATAAGATTCCCCCAGTATTTGTTGGTCAATAAGATTCCCTCAGTATTTGATTGGTCAATAAGATTCTCCCAGTATATGATTGGTCAATAAGATTCTCCCAGTATATGATTGGTCAATAAGATTCCTCAGTATTTGATTGGTCAATAAGATTCCCTCAGTATTTGATTGGTCAATAAGATTCCCTCAGTATTTGATTGGTCAATAAGATTCCCTCAGTATTTGATTGGTCAATAAGATTCTCCCAGTATTTAATTGGTCAATAAGATTCCCTCAGTATTTGATTGGTCAATAATATTCTCCCAGTATTTAATTGGTCAATAAGATTCCCCCAGTATATGATTGGTCAATAAGATTCTCCCAGTATCTCCCAGTATTTGATTGGTCAATAAGATTCTCCCAGTATTTGATTGGTTGATAAGATTCCCCCAGTATTTGATTGGGCAATAAGATTCTCCCAGTATTTGATTGGTCAATAAGATTCTCCCAGTATTTGATTGGTCAATAAGATTCCCTCAGTATTTGATTGGTTGATAAGATTCTGCCAGTATTTGATTGGTCAATAAGATTCCCTCAGTATTTAATTGGTCAATAAGATTCCCTCAGTATTTGATTAGTCAATAAGATTCCCTCAGTATTTGATTGGTGGATAAGATTCCCCCAGTATTTGATTGGTCAATAAGATTCCCTCAGTATTTGATTGGTTGATAAGATACTCCCAGTATTTGATTGGTCAATAAGATTCCCCCTGTATTTGATTGATCAATAAGATTCTCCCAGTATTTGATTGGTTAATAAGATTCTCCCAGTATATGATTGGTCTATAAGATTCTCCCAGTATTTGATTGGTCATTAAGATTCTCCTAGTATATGATTGGTCAATAAGATTCTCCCAGTATTTGATTGGTCAATAAGATTCCCCCAGTATTTGATTGGTCAATAAGATTTTCCCAGTATTTGATTGGTCAATAAGATTTTCCCTGTATATGATTGGTCAATAAGATTCCCTCAGTATTTGATTGGTCAATAAGATTCCCTCAGTATTTGATAGGTCAATAAGATTCCCTCAGTATTTGATTGGTTAATAAGATTTTCCCTGTATTTGATTGGTCAATAAGATTCTCCCAGTATTTAATTGGTCATTAAGATTCTCCCAGTATATGTTTGGTCAATAAGATTCTCCCAGTATTTGATTGGTCAATAAGATTCTCCCAGTATTTGATTGGTCAATAAGATTCTCCCAGTATTTGATTGGTCAATAAGATTCTCCCAGTATTTGATTGGTCAATAAGATTCTCCCAGTATATGATTGGTCAATAAGATTCTCCCAGTATTTAATTGGTCAATAAGATTCTCCCAGTATTTGATTGGTCAATCAGAGTATTTGATTGGTCAATAGGATTCTCCCAGTATTTGATTGGTCAAGAAGATTCCTCCAGTATTTGATTGGTCAATAAGATTCTCCCAGTATTTGATTGGTCAATCAGAGTATTTGATTGGTCAATCAGATTCCCCCAGTATTTGATTGGTCAATAAGATTCTCCCAGTATTTGATTGGTCAATCAGAGTATTTGATTGGTCAATCAGATTCTCCCAGTATATGATTGGTCAATAAGATTCTCCCAGTATATGATTGGTCAATAAGATTCTCCCAGTATTTGATTGGTCAATAAGATTCTCCCAGTATATAATTGGTCAATAAGATTTTCCCAGTATTTGGTTGGTCAATAAGATTCTCCCAGTATTTGATTGGTCAATAAGATTCCCCAGTATATGATTGGTCCATTATGGACATGTAAATTCTGGACATGTGACATTATTAAAGTTAGTTTTCCAGAAATTGCTGATTCAAATTTTAGAAGGTTTATAAGTCAAGTTTATTCTAAAATTTCAATATAGCATATACAGTGGCTAAGGGTAGGGCAATCACTTTTAAGTCAAAAAGTTGTGGGTTAAATTCCTTGTCAGGTCAGATGGAAAACTTTATACATGGAACCTGCTACCCTTTTCCTTGGTGTTCAGCATAAGGGAATGACGAGTTCATAGTCCCAATCTGCTCATGCGCACAAGGACGTATCGCCTTCAAGTTGCGACTAAACAAACCAACCAGTTTGAGCGCACTGCAAAATACGCTTTTTGTTTGCGTAGTATTATTGTGCGTCGTTTAGAATTACGCACATTGTACATGGCCTAAGGTTACAAAATAGGCCCTAAAATTCACTTTCTGTGTTAGGACGACATAAGAATGTCCTGGTGACTTAATATTAACTAGAATACTCAAAAGTTACATAACATATTGGGAAAAGAAAAAAATCAAAGCGCGATAATTTTCAATAAAGTGACTTTAAAAATTTGTTATCGTTACAGTCGATAGGGAAATATTGTTTGTTTACTCGCAGCTTAATCACAACTGGCGGACGGAACTGTGAACTCGTGTATTGGAGAAGGATGGTAGTCCCTAATCAATTTATCAGCTCCCTGCACCATGGTGACTATTTAGTTCAAGATGGTCACCCATGGATTTGGGAATGTTTTGATAATAGTCAGATTTGCAATGAAATGATGCTATTTCCATAATGCTATCCATCCAAGCCATTAGGCTCATAGAGCCAATGCTTATCTCTGGTTTCAATGGCACAAGCGGATGATAGTACATGGACAGGACGCCAGTCCATGGCAGATGAACTTCTCAGCAGTGCTGGTACTTATTTTACAGCTGAGTGGACTAAAGCAAGTAAAGTAAAGTGTCTTGCTCAAGGACACAATGTAACACTCACAACGGGAATCGAACCTGGTGCGTTTCGAATACGAGCATGACTCCTTAACCACGGAGCCACTGCACCTTTACGATGAAATGATGCACCTCCCACACTTTCTTGATATTACATAAGATACAAAAATCTTAGAAAAATACTCACTTGACAGGCCAGTCTGCACTCCACCACCCTCACATTAAAATCTGACGTTGCAGCCTTATTCATTTCAACACAGCTGTTTGATATGACAAAAGACACTCCAGGTGGCAGTTTCACATCTGTAGCACAAATTGGTTTAAATTCTATCAGCTTTGCCTAACAGGAGCAAAACATAAAATATGCTGTAAGGAGCAATCGCTGGAAAAGGTGGGACATTATGTTTGCAAATTCATGAAGCAATATCTTTATTTCAGAGAAATGGTCCGTCAATCATTCACAGTTAATGCACATTATTACCTCAGGCATATGATACACAGCTATTTTTATCACCAGTTTAAAAACAAATTTCTCCCACTAAGACACTTAACACAGATTAGTGATTTCAATCACAAAAGTGTCTTGAATATTCAGCTCTGGCTTTGTATAATCTTATACAAACAAATAGCCTTGTGCTACTTGGCTGTGACAGGCATGAGAATGGCAGATAAAGAATCATTGTTTGGAGTGGAAACACAATACACTGAACAGGAAGTCGGGTTGGTAATTGCCATACCTGAGTTTTCAGGATTAACTCAGGTGTCAGGTGCGGGTTGGTTTAAAGAGAAACTTTTCATGCATGCATGCAAAAAAAAAAAAAAAGCAGAATTCTCATTTTCAGCTCTCTCATCACTTTGTCCATTTCAACTTAGGTAAAATTTTATTGGAAACTTTTGAGTTTTCAGGTAATAAAAGTGGCATTGATGATATCAGGGGTCAAATTTCCCACTGTTCCGAGAACAGTCTTTTTTTGATATGCAGGAACATTTTTAAGAAAGGAATTTGTTTTGTTATCGGCAAAAAAGTTGGAACAGTGAAATCTGATCCGGAACAATATCATTTGAGAAAGAATTGTTCCATGGAACAGTGGGCACAAAAGTTGAATTTCGACCCCTGTATATTCAGTACCATTTGGTGCAAGAGAATCAGTTGATTTTTCTAGGGACTCTAGAATAATATTTTTTGGTCAAGTTCACCTTTAAAATATTATATGGGCTTCCAATTGATCCTGTGGGGCATTTACTAATTTCAACATCACAGAGGGCTATTAACACGGATGATTCCATAATTTCAATATTTTTAGAAACAATCCTGCCTAAAAAAATTTAAAAGTTTTAAGTTTTAGGTAATTTTGATAGAATCTATAAAATTGCTATTGTAATACTTTATGTACAGAAAAGCAGTCACTGGCTTTTATATTTTAACCCATTTCAGAATTTCAATACTAAGTTGAAAATTTTTTCCAAATTGTATTCTCATCCATTTCAATTTGGAAGGTGCGGTCAGGTTCACAGAATCTGAGAAAACCCTCTGACCTATTTTTATTGAAAAGGGTACTACATCAGCTCCTTGAAGGGAACTTTTTTTTTTTTTCTTTAATCGTTAAAAATTGCCACCTTGCCTGAATTTACACTGTATAAGCTTGTACTTACTGTTCCAGATTTTGCAAGAAAGCATATTGATTGGTCCATTCCACCACCTGTGTGCCAATGAAATGCTCGCATCTCATGCATATATCTGCCAGTTCGAGCTGTGAAAGGTATAACATAACAAGATTACGGACTAAGAAGGCTTAGTCACCCCATAAAAAGTCCAAACTAACACCACCACCACAAAATCAAATAAAAAAAATCAAAGACGCCCAGAGTTAGTAAAGAGCTTATCAATGTTGACCTTAAAATTGTGAACAGAATTGGAGCTAACTACCCATTCAGGCAAACCATTCCACTCATTAACAACTCTTTGCGAAAAGCTAAAACGTAGAATATCTATCCGTGAGAACTCTTTGGTCAACTTCAAACTGTTACCACATGTTACATGAGGATTAGCTGAAACATGCAAGAAATAACAGAAAGTCAAAGCATCAATACTAAGTAGGAACTTAAAAACCTGAATCATATCGCCACGTTTTCTTCTCAACTCAAGCATGGTCAAACCAAGAATTCGCAACCTAAATTCATAAGAGAGATTCCTTACTTTGGGAATAAGTCTAGTGGCTCTTCGCTGAACCTGCTCCAAAATGAACTTATTCAACTCATAAAAGGGACTCCAAGCGCCAAGCCTGAATAGCATACTCAGGGTGAGGCCTAGACTAACTGCTTATACAAATTAAGAACAACCTCTCTACCAAGGAAACAAAAATTTCTTCTAATCAAACCAAACTTCCTATTTGCCCTTGCAGCTGCTAAAGCACATTGTTTAGAAGGCTTCAGATTGCCAGTAATGACAACACCTAGATCCCTTTCTTGATCAACACAACCAAGATTTGAACCATTCATGCAGTAATCAAAAGCCAAATTGTTCTGACCAAAATAAATAACTTTGCATTTATCAATATTGAATGACATCTGCCATGTTTGGGACCAAGAAACTAACTTATCCAGATCAGTTTGCAAAAATGAAGAATCACTAGCATCATCAACAATCTTGTACAGCTTAGTGTCATCAGCAAATTTACAAATCCTGGAGCCAAGGGAAACATCAATATCATTAATGAAGATTAAGGAAAGAAGCGGACCCAATACAGAACCCTGAGGAACACCACTTGTAACCTTCTTCCATAGAGATACTGCACCATTAACAACAACTCTTTGTGACCTGTCAACTAACCAAGAATATATCCAACTGGCACACTTTCCCTCCACACCAAGTGCTCTTGTTTTCATCATGAGCCTGCCTAATGGAAATTTATCAAATGCTTTTGGAAATCTAAATAGATAACATCCACAATATGACCAGAATCAACTTGTTTAGTAACATCATCAAGAAACTCCAATAAATTAGAAACACAAGACCTTTTAGGTAAGAACCCATGCTGGGACAAATTCAACAAATCATTGACCAGTAAATGATCTAGTACAACATCCTTAACAATGGACTCATGACCTTGCAGACAACACTAGTAAGACTCACTGGCCTATAGTTACAAGGCAAACTGTGGTCACCCTTTTTAAAAATAGGAGTGACATTAGCAATTCTCCAATCACTAGGAACAACACCAACATCAAAGAACTTTGAAAAGATGATACTTAGGGGAACAGAAAGAACATCAGAACACTCACGTAAGACAGCAGGATGTATACCATCTGGACCGGGTGCTTTATTTGAGTTCAAACCCTTTAACTTCTTGAACATCAACTGAAAAATCAATTCTTAATGGATACTGGAGAGTGCACACTAAGATAATCCACAACTTCATCAGCAGGGGACTCCTTAATAAAAACAGACACAAAGTAGTCATTCAAAACCTCAGCCATGTCTTTACCACTATTGATAGTAACACCATCATTACCCTGAAGGGGACCAACAACCTCCTTGGTTTTTTGCTTTGAGCAAACATATGAATAAAACGACTTAGGATTAATCTTAACCTCTCTGAGCAAACGTTTTTCAAAAAGCACTTTAGTATCTTTTATCAAACCATTTGTAAACTTTTCATGATCCTTATACCTAGCAAGCTCCACAGCACACCCACTACATTTATAAGAATGCAAAAACCTGCAAAACCTCCCGAGACATCCACACTGGCTGACTACACCTACAGACTTTCTTTAATGGAAAAACCTATTTACACCCTCTAAAACTATAGTTTGGAAAACATCCCATGCTTTAGAAGGATCTAATTCACTTAGCAAAGAAGTCCAATCGAATGACAACTTATCCTAAAGTGCAGCAAAGTCAGCATTCTTAAAATCTAAAACCAGTTTATAAGCTGAAGAGCCTTGGTGAAATAATACAGATGAAAACTAATGAGGTCATGAGCACTACACCCTACCTTAACGCTATTTAGCACATCTCTAACCACGCACATGTCTAACCACGCACATGTCTAATCATGCACATGTCTAACCACGCACATGTCTAACCATACTTTCTTCACTACTAAAAAGCAAATCCAGACAACTTCTACCATGCGTGGGAAACAACATATGCTGGATAAAAAAGCAGTCAGATACAGCTTCCAGAAAATCTTTACAATGATTGTAAAGATTTAGTACAAAGATTCCAATCAATGTCTGGAAAATTAAAGTCCCCCAAAACAATAAACCCTCCTAGAAGCAACTTTCCTGAAGCAGTCAAGCAATTTCTGATTGTTCTCAGGACTAGAATTTGGTGATCTATACACAACACCAACAACCACTGAACTACCAACATCACCATCAAGAATAAGCTCACACCATAGGCAATTTAAACAACCAAAAGAAAATTGACCAGTCCTATCTATACAATTAAAACTATCTTTTACAAACAATAAAACACCACCTCCTCTACCATTGAGAGTATCTAATCTGTCTTGCCTGAAAACTGATTAACTTGGAATATGCATCTCTGAATCACTAATTTCACTATAAATCCAACTCTCAGTAATACCAATTATATCAGGTCTACTAATTGAAACTTCAGCCAGAAGCTCATCACGCTTATTCAAAATGCTACAAACATTTGAAAACATAACCTTAATTCTACCACTTGAACAATCCCTATCGACAGAAACATGCCTGACAAGTGAGTTTAAACTCTCACCCCCTGTGACTAGTTTAAAGGACTCAGATCCTTAATTGCCCTATTGACACCCCTAGCAAGAACACGAGCACCTTTCCTAGTTAAATCCAAACCATCTCTCATGAAGCAACCAATCCGAGATTCAAACTTATGCCGGAAATTTACAAAACCGAACTTAAATAGACAACAAATACTCTCTAACCAACTATTGATCAACAACATCTTATCTATCATGAAGGAACTAACACACCAACAATTAGAACCCTACAACCTGTGTCCTTCAACTTAAATAACAAATCCATGAAACTACCCCTATCGGAATCAACATTTCTCGTTGAAATACCATTTGTACCAATTGAAACTACCACAGTATCTTCACCCTTACATAAAGTCTCAACACGAGAACTAACATCATCAACCCTAGCCCCTGTAAGAAACACCCTAATCCTTCTACTTTGATCTACTCCACAAAACTATGTGTCAACATACCTAACAAGTGAATCCCCTATTCATAACACCTTGTCCCTAACAGAATCCACAGGCAACATACCAGATGAATCAACAACCTTACGACCAATGGTACCTGTACAATCATCAACTACAGACAACCCTACATCAGGCCTGTCAACAGAACTGATCCAAGACTATATACCTGAACAGAACCACTATCAAATTCCTCACCCAAAGAACTATTAACATCACATGTCTGACTACCCACATCTGAGCCACAAAAACTCAGTCTGCACATTAGCATCAACCTTTCCACCGATACAACTACAACCAGAAAGTCTCAACTCCAAAGCCTTTAACCTTGTACACTTTGAACAGACAAATACAAAACTATCAACCAAAGCTTCATCAAAACTACATGTCACACCAGACTCCTGAAATCAATCCACATATTACAGCTATCACAGTAACTCAAACTCTCCATGATCATACAATATAATTAATCAGAAGCAGAAAACCAAAAGCAGCAACCTAAAAGAGGAACAATAGGCCCAACAATACCTAAAGAAATACCTTAGCTTCAACACACAATATACTAGCCTACACTTAACATATAAGCCTATACACTTAAATTAAAAAATAACAAAGCCTAACACAACAATATGACAGAGAAAGAATGACATTTTCAGTTGTATTTATTAAGTTGGTTTGGTTTGTTTATGTTTAACGGCACCGCAACAGACAGAGTCAAATGTGCCAGGAGGGTGTTAATAAATAATGGTGTAAGAGTTAGGATAGTGAGGAGATGGAAGCTGCAAATGATTTTGACATGGCTAAGAATTGTTTGTAGTGTAGTTTCTACCAGAAACTGTGCATAGGGGAATATGATGGAGATAAATGTACAATACAATCCAAAATTTTTGATCTAAATATTTACGAGCCAATCAATAACCACTGCGGAAGTGATGTCGCTAGTATTTATCAGATTTATTTGTGACATATTAAGCAATTTCCTTTGGGACGAGATTCCCTCTTCAATACATTAAACCCTTGATTGGGGCACCGGTTTGCATACAAGCAATTTGCATACAAGCAATTTGCATACAAGCAATTTGCATACAAGCAATTTGCATACAAGCAATTTGCATACAAGCAATTTGCATACAAGAAATTTGCATACAAGAAATTTGCACAGTGTCTATAGACAAAAGGCTTTAGAAATTTTTAAAAATGTTACAAAAGAACTATAAACCTTCATATTTAAAATTAATGTTGAGGCAGGGTGTTCATATGCATATTTAATACACGGGGCAAAGGACTTTAGCATGAGTGGAATGACCCGACTTTAAGTTTAAGTTTATTACACTTATTTATGAGGGCGCTTACAAAATATGCATATAAAGAAAATAAATACAAATGTGTAAATAAGATAAGCATGAAATATAAAGAAAACAAAGAACAAGAAAATTATGAAGAGGTCACAATTAAATTGAACAAGGTATGGAATTGTTTAAGGGATGGAGCAGATTTGATTGAAAGAGGTAAGTCATTCCAAAGTTTTGGGCCAAATATTTGCAAAGAGCGATCTTTATGAGGGTCATTCGCAAGTGCGAAGTCCTTTGAACTGTGCATTAAATACGCATATAAACATACTGCCAAAACATTAAAATATTATGTATTAGATTGTTTAAAATGCATAAAAAACTAAATTTAAAAAATTAAAAATGAGAAAACTTGATATACATTTTTTCGCTTTGTTAAAAAATTCACCTGTAAAAATGGACTAAACCAAATACTGAAGATCATACAAATTAATGCACGGGTCATCGCAATACAAATACGTCATATCAACTTTAATAAAATGAGATAACACACTACAAATCATAAGAATGATTTTTAATTGTTTAAATATGCTACTTTCTAAGTTTCAAGGCCTTTTTAATCAGAATGTACTTCATTTAACCAGAAAATTACTAATACAACTATCCATAGACTTTGTCAGAGAAACATGAAATAAGTTTGTGTGTATGACTTACACTCAGGGAGTTCCGTAATCTAAAGAAATTATCAAGTAGTGATTGAAAACATTTTTCTGTTTTCTGTGCATAAAATTACTAAAAAATCATCATATGTTTATCTGGAGTTGGAATTAATGATAAACTTTCCTTCCGTTCCAACTAAATGTGTCCTAAATTGCAGAAGAGAAAGTGCAATGAATTGTCAATTGCTTTTATTTTTATTTATTACACTCTTTTTGTTCTTCATTTTTTTAAATGACAAAATGTTTTGTAAATATTGAATTCGTTGGGTTTGTTTTTTTATTCCCATGTTTTTTTTATGAATAAAATATTTCTTCCTGCAAGCTCCAGTTTTTTCCGCAATTATAACCAACGGAACCGCATTTTTTCCAACTCTAAATGTGTTTTTCTTTCATGTTATACAGGGCACAAACCTTGGTAATCCTTAGATTGTTTGCAAACATCGTGGCCAATGCTCCGCAACAAACGAGCGCGCTGGAGCTTGATAATCCTGCACTTGGTGGAACGTTACCATCGGCAGTAATGTCCATTCCAACAGGCTCAGCAAGGCCTTTAGCACTCTCTATGATCCCCTTGAGCCCACATAGAAAATAATTGTGCCATTCGGGTTTCGAAGGATTGATCTGAAAATCTTTTACGGAGGTTTGATAAAGGCTGGAAATGGAAGTGCAAAAGGGTTTGTAAACATCTTGTATATTACTGTAGTCTGAGTGTCCGACACATACGATTTCCAAAACTGTACTCAAACCAGACGGGACTCAAATCTGCATTCACTAATTTCTTTCGTTACAACTAGAAAGTAAATATCATGAACTCCTGTAACTGACCAATGACGAACCAGCATCAAAATTGAAACGACAAATATCACATTTGGGTGTTTTTCAATGATGTTATTTTGCCATCGTCATCTTATGAATAAGGTCTGTAAAATCCTGTTACTGAACAATGACAAAAACTTCATTACTTTAAAATTAAGACAAAGTGAAAATTATGGTTAAGAAAATTATAATTTCATATCTTGCTTGCAACTCCTTTTATTGTTATTTTTGATTTTAGTATGCATTTGATGCACATTCTTATATTGACAATTTACATGTACTTTTATGTCATTTGTTACTGTTATGAATTTGAATCTTATTTACTAGTTGATGTCATCTTGCAAACAGAGTAGCGTTCTTGATAAATGAGTTACCATAAAAGATGGAAAATAAATAAGTGCATCACCAGATATAACATAACATATAACATAACATGATATAACATAACATAATAAGATGACGGGATAAGAAGGGTTATTCACCCCATAAATAGCCCAAACTTAACACTACCACCACCATATTAATAATAATAATAATAATAATAAAATTAAGAAAATCAAAGGCGCCCAATTGTTAGTAAAGAACTTATCAATGTTGACTTTGAAATTGTGAACAGAATTGGAGCTAACTACCCACTCAGGCAAACCATTCCACTCATTAACAACTCTTTGCGAAAGGGTGAAACGCTAAATATATATCCATGAGAACTCTCATGGATATATATCCATGAGATATGTTAGACTTGGACTACTCACCCATATTTCTGATTAACATTAGCCAAGCAGATTTTTCCTGATGTGTTTGTGCTTACTGCCATCACAATGTCTTGTTGTATTGCCATTGGAAGAACTGAGTAACCACAATAATCAATATGCTCACCTGTGAAAAACAATACACTGGAAAATCAGTTTTAGTCACAAAAATTAAATTGTGCAAGCCAAAAGGATCTTGCTACAAGTATATGGATACACAAGAACCACTGGTTAAATTGTTTCAAAACCATGACCTACCTCTACCTATCTGGTGCCGTGTCCTGTTGAGGCTCTGGCTGTCATGGTCCTCCAACAAGCTCTATCCTCAGCTGCCGTAATAAAACACTGCACTTAGCCTCACTCCATCTCCTAGTCTCTCCATACCATGTTCTTCTTGGTCTACCTCTTTTTCTCCTTCCTTCTGTCCTTCTAACAGCTGCCTTTGAAACCCTTTCCTCAGATCATGTGACCCATGAACTGCATCTTCCTGCTTTTGATTTCAGACACCAAGGCTCTCTTATCATTCACTCTCTCAAGAACCCCAACATTACTGATCCTGCATAAGAAACCCTTAACATCTTTCTGTTCAGCCACATTTCAAAAGCCTGCAGCTTATTTTCCATTTCTTGAGATAAGGTCCAAGTTTCAGAGGCATACAGTAGGGTGGAGAGGACATAACACCTGACCATTCTCTTCTTTGTGGCTAGTTTAAGCTTCTTGCTAGTCAGAGCATCTCTCATACTTAAGAAAGTGCTTCTTGCTCTCTCGGATCTCGTTCAGATCTCAGTGTCACATTTCTATTTGTTGTCTCAGCTACTTTACCCCTTTTTCTTCAGTTGACCTATTCATTAACATAACTTTGCTTTCCTTCACATTCATTTTTAGCCCCAACCTTTCGCTACAAATCTTGACCTCACCAACTATATATCTCAAGTTAGTTATGGATCACTCTCTGCTAGTTAAGCTGTGCCATCTGCATACCTCAAGTTAGTTGTTTTACTTTCTGCTAGTTAAGATGTGTCATCTGCATACCTCAAGTTAGTTATGTTTTGGCCACCAATGGTAACAACTTTCAGGTCATCTATTTCCCTAAAAATATTTTCTGTGTATTGATTAAATAGCTTGGGGGACAGATTACAACCTTGGCAGACTCCTCTTTTAATGGGAAATTCTCCAGATTAGCCATCGCCAACTTTCACAGTTGCAAGCTAATCCCAGTATAATGTTTGCATGACTCGCAGATCTTTGCCATCAATATCCAACTTCATTAAGGTTTGCATTATGTCATGATGAAACAACATATCAAAAGCCTTCTCATAGTCTATGAAACAGATGTAAACATCTCTCTCTACTTCCAGGTATTTATCAAGAATGATACAGAGATTAAAGATTCTCTCTCTTCTTCCCATTTGTGGTCTTAAACCTGATTGGGTTTCACCAATTTCTCCTTCAATCTTCCCGGAGTTTCTCTCCATTTTAGTTCCTAATAATATCTTGACCACAGGCCCCTCAAGCTTATGGTGGGATGATCTGTACATTCAACTGCCTTGATTTTCTTAGGAATTTTAATGAAAAGTGAGTGTCTGAGATCTTTAGTGTTTTACACTTTATTACAAAGTGTGGTAGTCATTTTTATTCTGATTCAGCCATCACTTCTTGGCACTTTAAGTTCTTCTGCCCAGAATTCTAAGAACATTAGGTGTTCCCCATCACCTCTTGGCACTTTTTGGTCATCATCATATTTCTATAGGTGTTCTGTCAGGTCTTGTCTTCATATTTCAACCTCAGGTCTGTGGTCATCATCATAATTCCAGGTCTGTGAACATCCAGATTGTCTATTGGTGTTCTGTCAGGTCTGTGGTCATTATCATAGAGTTCACTAATATATTCCACCCATCTTTCACTGACTTGGTCTTTTCAAACAGCATCTTTCCATTCTTGGACTTGATACTGTACGTCCATCTGTGTGTTTCACATTCCTCTTTCTATATCAGTCAGATCTTTCACCTTCTCGTGCATCTTTTTTGTCATGTCTTCTCTCAAGGTCACCATTGTGTTGTATCATTTTCTTTGGCCTTGCACTTTGCCTTTATCACCTTGTCTTTGTTGTTATACTCTTCAACTGATTTTGACTTGTTCCTCTCATCCATTAGCTCTAATATTTCCTTAGTCATCCACTCATTACAAGTGACCTTCTTTCTCTTTGGAAGTAGAGCTTTAGTTGTATACTGGATACTATTCTTCACACAGTCCCATACCTTTCCACATTTGGTGTTTGCTCAGCCTCTTCTGCCAGTAGAGCTTCATATCTCTTGCTTACCTCTAATACATACTTCTTACACATAGCTTTAGATTTAAGGCAATCAAAATCCTTTTGGCCAGTCATCTGCTTTTTCTTTAAAATCTTTAGCTTTAGTTCCAACTTTGCCATTAACAGACAGTAGTTCACTACCCACATCTGCACCAGGGTATTTCTGTACATTCTTGAAGCTGTTTCTAAAGAGATTTTGACCATTAATCAATTTCATCCGATGTCTGTCACCTGGAATCTTCCATGTATGTATGTTCATCTTTGGTGTTAATCACTACCATATTGTTCCCTTTACAGAAATCGATCATTCTGTCACCACGTTATTCCTCAGTCCTAGGCCATGTGCCCATATCTCAGTACCATCTTCTCCTTTCCCGATCTTGGCATTCATGTCACCCATAAATATCATCCTGCGAATTTGCTTGACTCATGGCATTGTTTATATCATTATAGAACTGCTCTATCTTATCATCACTGTATGAAGAAGTTGGTGCATATACTTGAATGATAATCAAGTCAAAAGGCCTCGCTTCCATCTTTATCATAATGACTCTCTCTGAGATAGGCTAGTATCCTTGCACCGATGTTGCCAACTTCCATTTCATTACAATATCCAACTCCCTTTTGGACTTTATCACTGCCAGAAAAGTACATGACATAGTCGTTCTTACTTACTTGTCCGGAGTTAAGCCATCTGACTTCTGCTACACCTACATGTAGTATCTATAGATTGTAGCTATTCATCTCCTTGAGACATCATCAAGTTTCCCTACTGGGTACATAGTTCTTACATTCCAAGTACCGATCCGTAAGAAATTCTGCCTAAATTTCAGAGGAGGTTTATCACTTGATAGCCTCTCTGATGAGTTTAAGCCATCATCATCATTCTTCTCTCTCCTACTTCTTAACTTCCTCCTCTTCCCTGTAACTGATCATAGCAAATGACACTGCAGGGGTCCCAACATCACTTTCATTATCATTTCTACTTTTACTTCTAGTTGTGACTATGGGTCTTAAACTCTGTGAGGTCCCAGACTCATCAGAGGTGCCGGGATAGCTGAAGTCCCTTGTAACTTGAGGGTTCGCACTTGGCATACCACATGCCTGTTCTGGATCCGCCGCCGAAATCATTGACATTCCAGAGTTATACTCAGGTTCTTCCGTCCTCATTGCCGTTCCAGTCCATGTACACTGTTACACTGTAGAAGTCCGTGCCCTTCACTTACAGTAGTTTAGCACCACTGTCGAGTGAAGATCCTGGGGTATTGCTATTGGCATGCACAAACAGTTACTTGGAGCCATAAGTGAGAGTTGAGGAGTTGCTTGGACACCAGTGAGATGCCGACGTCATAGCGCCCAACAGGCGGAGCTCAAAGATCGTAATCCTCAACAGACATCCCCTAATACCCCCACACAAAAAAAAACATTATAAAAGCAGCATTTTGAATTGTAAAGAATTGTAATAAATATGCAAATTTATTGAAATTTTGTGACATTTTGTGATATCAAAATCTATGAATTTCATTTTGTTAACTTGTTGTTTTTTGACCCTTCACAAGCATTAATTGAATACTCAAGTTCACAGTTTCGTCCTAGATTTTGAGTTGTGAGTAAACAAACAATTTTCCCTATTGATTATAATGATACAAATTTTTTAAGATCACTTTATTTAAAATTCTGTCCTAACACAAAAAGTGAAATTTTGGGCTGATTTTATAACCTTAGGTTATATACACCGTGTGTATTTCTAAACAACGCACAATAATACTACGCATGTACCAAGAGCGTATTTTGCTGTGCGCTTGTTTTATGTTTACTTGCTGTGTGCTCATCTGGTTTGTTTACTCGCAACTTGAAGAAAAGGCGTACTTGTGCGCATGACCAGACTGGAAGTGTGAACTCATGTATAGGAGCAGTTGAACATGATCAAGAGGTTTTCAATCTTCATCAAACCCTCTATTTTAGCAGGCGAAAACAATCTGATAATTTTCAGGAAGTAAATTAAAGATTTTTAGATACCTTCCTTTTCATACATCACAACTTTTCCATACATTAAAAATTCTTCAAACTTTGATTGGCTGTAACTAGGACACTACAGGTGCTTTTGACGTAATTTAAAGACTGTTTTGTTTAGAATATAAAGATCTCTCTGGTAAATATCTACTTATACCTTTAAGCAATCATGAAGCAATATCTTTCCTTAGGAGAAATAGTCCATCAATAATTCACACTTAATGCACAAATCACCTCAGGCATATGATACACAGCTATTTCTATCACCAGTTTCCAAACAATTTCTTTCCACTAAGACACCTAACACGGATTAGTGATTTCAATCACAAAGTGCCCTGTGTACTCAGCACTGGATTTCTGTAATCTTATGCACACAAATAACCTTGGGCTATACTTGACTCTGGTGTGCATGGGAATGGCAGATAAACAATCATTGTTTGGAGTGGAAACACAATACACTGAACAGGAAGTCAGGTTGGTAATTGTCATAACTGAGTTTTTAGGATAAAGTCAGGTGTCGGGTAGGCTTAAAGAGAAACTTTTTGGCATGTGTATACATACCTATGATATTGACTCTCCCAGGAGCTCTGGCAAAAAATGCAGGTGGCTTTCCATGTTTTGCAAGATGAACTTCAACCAATGTTTTATACCTGCCAAAATTTTTTAATGAAAAGCTTTCTTAGAGAAGATCCAGAACTGAACATTTTAAAACATTCAACATAGTATTCATACAAAAACACTACAAAATAATTCAACTTTATTTAAAAATAAAAAGGTGTAAATGCTTTAATCAAAATATTAAACAAAAATGGGTACAGTAAGTAACAACTGTTTATATACACTAGGCTTTCATACAATGCCATTCCATAAAGGTCATGGTAATAGTGGGTTAGCGATGCAGGAAACCTTTTTCCAAATTATTATTTGTTAGCAAAAAAATATTTTATGACACTCTGGTGTGTTGTTGATAGAAAACAAGATTGTGTTGAAAATCAGCCTAAAATTAGTGAGTTGTGAGAAAGGGATTATTTTTGGAAAAAATGATACAACATTATCATTGGAGTCAATGGAAAATTTGAAACTTTTTTTGTAGTATTTTGGTTTGTTGAGGATTAACAGCACCATGACAGTCAGAGTCAAATGTGTCAAGAGGGTGTTAAAAACTAAGGTGATTGAGCTAGGACAAAGAGGTGGGATAGAAGGAAGGAGGGAGAGAAGGTGGATTTGGGAAAGAAGTTAAGGTAATAAAAGCAAGGTGAGGAAGGTAAGGCAGAGAAGGGAAGGAAAGGGAGGTTTAGATCAGGTGGAATAAATTGCTGTTGCAGAGAAAGGTGATAAAGTTGGAGGTAGGATTGTTCTTGAAAAGATCGGAAATTGAGATGGGAGGGGAGAGGTGTGATATTGACTTCAGGTAGATGGGACAGATTAAAATGATATGCTTGATCGAGAAATTGGTGTTGCATGTTGGGCAGAGAAAAACAGGGGAGCTAGAAAGTATGTGAGAGTGGGTGAGAAAGGTGTGGCCGAGGCGGATGAGGGTGATAACAACATGCAGTGAAAATTGTCCAAAAAGGGTGAAACGGGATCCACTAGGAGAAAAACCAAGAAACCAACTGACTAAGAAATATTATCACATATACCATCCTACATAATGAAATGTGATTATCAAAACAAAAACACAGTGTTGACAGAGCCCACAAAATCTTACATCTGCTGTCCATTTATCATAATCCAGGGTGCATTCCATGTAAAACCTACACCAAAGGTACAGTACAACGAGGCCATTGCTTTCATATGCTAAGACAGTCAAGCGACCAATAATAATAATAATAATATGCATTAATTTATACAGCTCTTTTTGCTAAGGCCTCAAAGCCTCCAATTTATTGATTAACTAGAATATTAGCACTCTCTAGAATGCATACCTCCACCCGCTGCAATTCCAACATGCCTAGAATAATTTTGGAGTTCATTTGATCCCCATACCCGATATAATCTACCTCAGAAATCCTAGGCCCACCAAAATTCATCCCCAAGTTTTGATCTGTAATAAACATCTACAATCTGAACACTTGAAGATTATCTTCTTACTGGATTTCTTTAAGGCCATACCATTGTTTTCAGTTTTATTCAAGTGAAGCATCATTGTTTGAGCTCTATTAAGCCAGGATTTACATTCTATCATTCTCCATTCATGGCAGAAACCAATTGTTTCATTTTCATTGATTCTAGAGAACACTTGATGCAAGTCTTTTTGAGTCCAGAAAATTGATTGTTTGGATCTTCATTCAGAGCGCAAAACATTGTTCAGCACATTCCATTGGAAAGTTTCAACTTAGTCTTGACAACTTATATGTAGTCTTGACAGATCTCATCCTAAAACATCTCCACTCCTCAATTTCTGCCCTTATCCTGTTCCAATTAGTCCCAAATTTTAAACACTTCTTCATGAAAAAGCAATAGAGTTACACACCAAATTCAATTCAAATCCAATCATCAGTTCTGGAGATATCTTGATGACAGACAAACAAACAGAGGCAAAAACATATCTCCACCCCCCCCCTCCCCTCCCTGTCCCATTTTTACCCTTCCCCTGTTCCAATACTTAAATATAAACCACTTCTTCCTTAAGCAGTAAGAAAACCACACACCAAATTTGATTTAAATCCAGTCATCAGTTCTGGAGATATTTTGATGACAAACAAACAGACAAAGAAACAAATTTACAGAGACGAAAACATAACCTCTGCCCAACTTCGTTGGAGGAGATAATAAATGAGTTTTTAGAAGACATTTAAAACAGATAATCTTTATGTTAGTCTTGTGCACTTTTTAATTGCATGACTCACCCCTACTACCCCCAGCAATGTCAGTTAAATGTGAGTCATTGACATACAAAACAGTAACTCATGTGCATCATTGTACCAAATTGTCAGTCACCGGAGTGACTCTGGGGTGTGTCAATTTACTTTAGACATATTCACTTTGTACACAGGTGACTAATTTGGGGTAAATCATTTCAAAAGAAATGTCAGTCACCTAAGTGACCGAGGGGTGCGTCAATATACATGTTTTGTTCACCCACCTTGGTGCAACAACTCACCTTGTCCGGGAGGGGGAAGGGTGAGTCACACAATTCAGAGCATAATGTAATTTAGCAGAAGTTAAAGTGTCTTTAAGTCATATAATCTATAGTACATTCCGAGAGACATTGGTATTTTAGGTAAAAACTCTTGTTGTGTGTTGTGTTTGGGAAAGAAACTAAGACAACTGTAGGATTACTACAAGTTTATTCTCATGCCAGTACGCCAAGAAAAGTTTGTGCTACGCCACTATGCCAAAAAAAGTCAACTCCACGCCGAAGATATTCGGACCTTAGTGCGCAAAATGCACCCTAGATTTCAAGTGTGGCCTATATATAGTTTTTGTATTCCTGTATCAGTTACTTTACATAAATGATAAACAGAATACTGTCAAGAACTAATGTATATTCATTAGTTGTACTGTTAGCCAATCATGTTCTTGATAAAAGCAAGTTTTGCCACCGCAGAAAGTATTGTAGAAGCAAAATAAGTTTTCAGAGTAGTATAAACAAGATGCTTGGTCGCTTGACTGTCATTGGCATATGAAAGCACAGGCCTTGTTGTACTTTGTTTCGGCGTAGGTTTTACACACACTGGTAGTACACAATGCTTGACTGGTGACCGATTTTCTTAAAACTTTCAGGATTTATAAAGAAAGATTGAAAAATCTTAAAACATCAATTTTAGTCAACAATCTAGGAATTGTTTTGGCAAAAAACGTTTTTTTTATTTCAATCCAATAAAATTTGGAGAAAAAATTTCAGGCTTCAAGAAAATCATGCTCATTAGTAATTTAACAAAATTTCTTACCCTCTTTCAGCAATTTTACTGTTCTTTATTTTCCCATTATCCCAGAATAATTTCAAATTTATACCTTTTTGAGCAAATTTCATTAAAAAAGGATAATAACTCACAAGCTCACAAATTTTGCATTCTTATCGGTCAATTTGAACGAAACTCAAGAAAAAAAGCTAAATAATGGTGCCGAGAAATTTTAACAATGTCAAAATCCTAATCTTAAAAAGCTAATCCTTATCCTAAGCCCGATTCTAAAACATAATCCTAACCTGAAAATGAGGATCTACATTAATTATGCGCATGTTTTTTCTTATTGTTTTTTTATTTCACAAGTTAAATGGCAAAACGGCTTGCACACTCCACCCATCAGTACAGTAGGCTAGTAGTATACACACTGAAGAATAACAGTTTTGATTGGAAAGCCAAAACGTTAGAATTCTTCTTCTTTTTTAAATAAGTCTGGCATAGTTTTTACTTAAAAGGTCCAAATCTAAAAAGGAAAATAGTTAAAATACATAAATACAATGGAATAAACCAAAATAAAAAAATAAAAAAGCAAAAATCCTTATATAGATATTTACCGCTATACTAGGATTTGACCAAAACACGATATTTCGTGATTTCGACAAAAATCGCACATTCTGGAGGTCGAACATCCGGGAATGTTGTGGTGCACGGTGACGTAACAATGCTTTTTGACGTTCTCAAACTTTAGTCAAAGGGGAAAACAAACAGTCAGTTATAATTGCAGTCAATGGGAGAAAAACCTATTTTAGTCATTTTGCAACAAATACTCAACAAAATTGATTTTTCTTCACAAATGTTGTGTATTAGATAATAGTTTCTAATATGAGTGTCATTAATTTTCGCTGACTGGCTGAGGCGACACAATTATTTATAGAAAAATATCCTATTGACTATAATGATAAAGTTTCCCCTCCAACTTGGCAAAATCGTACTGAGCATGTACACGGTTACGTCAAACCGTTCTCAAGAGCTCAACTGAAAACTTCCAGAAATGTAATTATTGTCCGAATTTCCACAAAAACAACTTGTTTTCAGCCATTCCGCAGCGGAAGATTATTTCCTTTTTGCTGAAATATCATGACAAATTCAGACAATAATTACATTTCTGGGAGCTTTCAGTTGAGGTATGTGCAATTTTTGTCGAAATCACGAAAAAATCGTGTTTTCTCTTATTGAGGAGGTCGGACATCCGAGAATGTTGTGGTGCACGGCGACGTAACAATGCTTTTTTGACGATCTCGAACTTCAGTCAAAGGGGAAAACAAACAGTCAGTTATCATTGCAGTCAATGGGAGAAAAACATGTTTTTTGTCATTTTGCTAAAAATACTCGACAAAATTTATTTTTCTTATTAAATGTTGTGTATTACTAGACAGTAGTTTCCAATATATATGAGTACTATTAATTTTCGCTGACTGGCTGAGGCGACACAAGTATTCTCAAAAAATATCCCATTGACTGTAAATGTGTAATCATATGATAAAGTTTCCCCTTCAACTTGGCAAAACCGTACTAAGCCCGTACACGGTTACGTCAAACCGACCACCTCAATTGACCGTATAAACAGTGCCCCCAGGCCTATCAGGAACTAGGCATAGGCCTACTAACGGTACACTACACTGCACACTTGAGTCAGTAAGTACAGTAAGCACCCACCTTTGTTTTTGGTCATCTTGTATTTCCTTCAGTCTCATAACAGGAGGATATTCATTTTCTTCCGCTGACATTATTATACGAATCTTTACAAAATTCTACAGAAGTTATGTAGCCTAGGATAATAAACGAACGAGTTGAAAGACAACTGCAAATACTAGACAATACTGCCAACTATCAGACTGTGAATCTTGTGACTTCCCGTAAATTTTAATGTTTACCTGGCAATTCATTTTTTATACAGTATAAACTAACAGGAAGAAACGGAACCAAACATGCATATTAAATGCCACGCGAACATCGTACGTTGAATTTGTTGAAAAGAGACATAGGGTTGGAATTAAAGGTATGAAAGTAAAGAACAAGTACTCATACAAATTTCAATAGAAATCAGCTATTTTCTATTATTTTTCAATAGTTTTATTCACATGAATACAAACGATCTATACTGCATACAAAATATTTTCATTTCGACTTACAAATTGCTGGTGCCATACTACTATTCAATAGCTTGAAAGTCTTTTAGAATTTGAATTGTGTGTAACGAAATCAGGAGAATCATACACAAGTTCAATTGATAACTTAATCGCAACAAAAACCTGTATACATGCTTTGTAAAATGAGCCCAAATGTGTCATGACGAAAATACCCTATGGTGGAAACCGACACAATCACTGCACCCCGATTAATGGAACTACCCCTTATACAGTCGCGAAATGGTCTGTGGTAGCAAAGCACTCAGTTAGCTATAGGCTTTGGCAATCATTTTTCAAAAACCGAGCACTTATTTGCCAATTTTGTCTCTGAAAAAGGGGGCCTGGACTTTACTTTGTCGGGGCGCAGGGGGACAAGCCATATGGATCCATCTTTCTCTGAAGAAAAGTTAAGCAATTATAGCCAACAATATTAAAGACATCACTTGCAACGAACAGTTATACTGCTTATTCTATGAAAGGTACGAATCCATTTGTTTTCTTTTAACAAATTTAGGGCTAAAGCCCCAGCTGGATTAAATATTACTTTCTTGGTATAGTATCACTGAATAATTGGTAACAATGTAACTCATGATGACGGATCATTCATGAAATGAAAAATAACATTTACTGACTACGTTTTTTAAATGTTTTTATATCTGTAGACGTCTTGGACCCAACTGTTAAATTTTTTGGATAACCCATCCATTTTACGAAGAACTCTGTTTTGCCATTCCGACGTCGACGACTTAGAATTTTTTCGATGCGATAAGTGTGATCTTCCTTTGACACTTTTTGAAGTTCATGGGAATAAAAGGGTTTGAATGAGATCTCCTTCAGCATCTTCAAGCGTATACACTATAGGGTTGCGTGGAATGACTTTGCTCACAGTGAATATTTCGTCCGTCCATTGCGGAAGAAATATTCACTGTGAGCAAAGTCATTCCACGCAACCCTATAGTGTATACGCTTGAAGATGCTGAAGGAGATCTCATTCAAGGAACCTTTTATTCCCATGAACTTCAAAAAGTGTCAAAGGAAGATCACACTTATCGCATCGAAAAAATTCTAAGTCGTCGACGTCGGAATGGCAAAACAGAGTTCTTCGTAAAATGGATGGGTTATCCAAAAAAATTTAACAGTTGGGTCCAAGACGTCTACAGATATAAAAACATTTAAAAAACGTAGTCAGTAAATGTTATTTTTCATTTCAAGAGTGAGTGGTGAAGCGACAGACATGGCTTCATTTTACGTTACACTTCCAAGCAACAGTTCTCCGATCGAACATCCAGAAAATACTCTTACAAACTATCGCGTTAAGCTCTCAAGACCTATCACGTTGAGGGTCAGTGGAAGTTGGCCTGGCTGAAATTATCTTTCCTCACCAGTGGTATAACATTGACAAAAATTCTAAATATAGCTACACTGTAAACGGACATCAATGGTGGACAAAAGCACTACCATCCGGCTATTATGATAACGCACGGGACATTGTCAAACTGTTAGAAACAAATTATCCTGAAGAGATTCGCATGAGTACAACGATAAGGACAGCAGGTTGCGCATCGAGCTGGCTGAAAATAGTCAAGTAAAATTTCAAGGCAGATTAGCTGAAATGTTGGGATTCAAGTCAACGACCATCGTTACAAAGAGTCTTACCATAGAAAAACTTTAGATCTTAGACATATTCATAATCTGTATGTGTATTGTGACATTGTGGAAGCTCATGCCGTAGGACATACAAAGGTACCGCTCCTTCGCGTTGTCAACGTCAAAGGAAGATTTGGAGATGACATCAGTGCGATATATTCGAATATCTATTATCATCCGGTGAAACAAAAGTATTTTGACACGGTAGAAGTTGATATAAGGGACAGTATTGACGCAGCATACCATTCGTGCGTGGTAACGTGATCACGACACTTCACTTTCGACTTCGTAGAGCTCCACAATTTGTTTGAAAATGCGTTCACCTAATTTTCATAGCAATTCCAGCGATTATGAAAATTACTACCTTCATCAGGTTGGTCATGGTTTGCCCGTCTTTCGGGGGGCGCAGGCTCAGCAGGGGCATGGGCTAGGCAACATATTAGGAAGTTTATTTCGCTCTGCTGTTCCACTGCTTAAGAAAGGTGCTAAAGCATTGGGAAAGGAAGCGCTACGCACAGGTGTCGAAATTGCTGGAGATGTTTTTGATGGAAGGTCTATTAAAGAAGCTGCAAAATCAAGAGCAACGCGGCTGGAAAAAGAGTAGCGAGGAGAGTGGTGGCCCGTGCGACAACAACTAATAAAAACGGGGACGCAAACCAACAACTGTCAGTCGTCAACGGGTCAAGAGAGTGAAAAGGTCTCCTGATATATTTGATTAATCAATATGTCTTTTTTGCATGAACATTCGTGTGAATGTACTAAGTCCGAACTAGATCTCTTTGTCATACCACCTACCCAGACTAGTATAGAGAAAGGCCAATGGGTAGAGTATCACCCTATTGCCAATATCACGGACAGTGGACCTATCGAGTTTTATGTTTCGGGATCTACCGAGGAATATATCGACTTGTCCCAGACGCAGCTGTATGTCAGAGCTAAAATTACAACTGCCACAGGAGAAGTTATCCCAGACACTGCCAAAGTAGGGCCCGTCAATCTGTTCATGCAGTCTCTGTTCAGCCAAATCGATGTCTCACTTAATGAACGACTGATATCACCTCTACACCGACTTACCCGTACCGTGCCATGATCGAAACCTTATTGAGTTATGGATCACAAGCAAAGGAGAGTCAGTTGACCACCTCCCTCTTTTACAAAGATACGGCAGGGTGTATGGACAAGTTAACCCATTGGCCGAAGGTAATGCTGTCAATACTGGTCTGAAGAAGAGACACTCTTTCATTAAAGCAGGCAAGACCGTGGATATGCTTGGACCCATTCATAGTGACATATTCTTTCAAGAAAAATACTTGTTAAATGGAGTCAATCTTAAACTTAAATTCATCAAGAGTAAAGATGCTTTTGTTTAATGTCTGGAGATGCTGATGAAGCCTACAAAGTTGTCATCAGCGATGCCTCTTTGTTTGTAAGAAGAGTCAAATTAAACCCCTCTGTGTCGTTGGGTCATGAAAAGGCACTAGCTAAAGCCAGTGCCAAGTATCCAATCAGACGAGTTGTGACAAAGATGTTATCTATTCCAGCCGGAAACATGTCCTATGTGCAAGATCATATATTCTTGGGTCAGCTCCCTAAGAGACTGATTATCGGTTGTGTTCGCAACACAGCATTTAATGGATCTTATCAGCAGAATCCCTTTAATTTTGACAACTTTGGGGCAAACTTCCTGGCCGTCTATGTGGATGGAGAACAGATTCCTTACAAACCGCTCAAACCGGACTATGAAGGAGGAAACTACATCAGAGCTTATCACACCTTATTTTCTGGTACAGATAAAATGAATAAAGATGAAGGAAATGGTCTCAGTCGAGAAGAATATCCCAAGGGGTACGCACTGTATGCTTTTAACTTAACCCCGGATTTGTCTAGTGGAGGACACTTCAATCTAGTCAAGCAGGGAAATCTTCGCCTAGAGCTGCAATTTGCTCAGCCCCTAACTACAACCATCAATGTGCCTGTCTATGGCGAATTAGACAACATTATAGAAGTTGATAAATCACGGAATGTCATCTTTGATTACACCAGTTAAACCATGAATACTAATCAGATTTCACATGTACTGAAAACGGATCCGTTTTCAAAATCTGACTTTCAAGGCGTATTTGCCTCGACCATTTACACCATTTCAAACCTCAAGTGCCGTGTGCCGTTGTCGTCAATTTGGACCCAAGCCACCTTCCTGGAAGTCATTGGATAGCAATCTACATTTCGAAGGATAGGATGGGAGATTATTTTGATTCTTATGGATTGCCACCTCTCTTGTACCAGACATAAAAGCCTTTTAAATAGATATTGTGTTTCCTATCGACAGAATCATCGTCAATTTCAAGGGTTTTATTCTACCGTTTGCGGACAATACACTATTTTCTTCCTCCTACATCGCTGTCGAGGTATAACAATGGAGAGGATTTCGTCTTGGTTTACAAAGGACCCCGAAACTAATGATCAGCTTGTTCACGGATTTATCGAAAGACATTTTCCTGTATAGATGAACCCTCTTTAATGTTTCAATGGTGCAGCAAAGAGCTAAGGCCCGGACTACATAAAGCATGTTATAGATTTTGTTATAGATTTTGTTATAATATAATATCTTAATTTTATTTGCCGTGTATGAAAAAATACTAGAAGTAGACTATGAATAAAAGAAAAAAACCCAACAATAGTCTTTGTTATGTCATTATTTAATTCTTTTCACTCTTGTCGTGTACTTTACAATACTTTAATGTTCAATATTTATTGTTCAATGTTTCAGCAACCCTCTGAATCTGCGGTGCTAGTTCATGCAACTTTTCCCATTCTTCCTTCTTTAAGTTGATGCCTTTCCTGCTTTGAGCTTATTTTTCGTACTGTCCCCATGATATTCCCTGATGGTAATAAAGGTAGCCCTCTGGAATCTTCGTATCACAGCATACCGCTTTCCACCCAAATGAAACCGGCTCCCAGTAGAAGGACTTATTTCTCTTTGAACAGGTTTCCCAATCGATTTGTCAGGTTCTATCACAGTCGTTTCAGGTGTGCTGACGTTTAAATCAGTTTGAAAAATACACGGTGGCTCCCATGTTGTTTCCTTGGTATTTATGTTTAGAAAATAAGGTTTGTTCTCTTTTTTAAGTTAAAGTGACCTCGCCATCCAAGTTTAAATGCCTCATCTGATAATTCTGGGTATAATTCAGTAGCATCCATCCTCACTGCAGGTAGAGAAATTAAAGAGTCAATGTTAAAGAAAGAAAAAACAAACAATCTCAGTCAGATTGTATTTCAGATAGCTGTGTGATCTGTGCATTAATTTTCTGTACCCCTGATATCAGCTTACGCCATGGGTCAACCTTCAAGATGATTCCTTTCTTGGTCGGTTTCAGTACACCCTCGCACCAAAAATACTTTCGAATATGCACATAAGTCCATGATGCAAAGTTTTTCACGGTTACCCTGCATAATTCATCTATCTGAAACTCCTTTCCGTCTAAATCATATATTGTTTCTTGTTTTCTTTGACTGCTTCATCAATGACAGGCATCAATTTCACGAGTTCCTCCCACTGAGACACACTTAGTGAAAGGCCTGATGGTGTAGGATACCATTTCTCCATATCAAATTTGCGTATATGAATATAAACGTCATTCATAAAAAAGAAGCATTGGCAAAGACACCTCCTTCAAGAAAATGATGATTTTTCCAAAACCAGGCTTCTCTTTTGGCCAGTTTTTCGGCTTCTCTTTTGGCCAGTTTCTCGGTGCTGCTAGTAACAGTTTTCTCCTCTGCTAGTTTACTACGTGGTGGATAGATGGTAATCATCTTAATATTAGGTGGTGAAATTACTTACAAAAAAAAAGGTTTGCAATGTCGTGAAAATTCAAACAAAACTGCACTGTCTTGGAGATTTGAACAGAATGATTGTGGATTTTTCTACTTCGAGAATTTATATCTCTTAGAATCTTCTTCAACATCTATTTATAGGGATGATAATTATGTCATTGCGTTGACATCATCTATTCGTGGTTTTATATAGTACTATTTTATTTTTAACCCTGGCGTATTCGTACGTCAAAGTCTTGACAACCTTTTTTATGTTCTCATCGGCCCACCCTTTGACCAATGTATTATTTCTAATCCTTGCGTATTCTTACATCATAGTTTTCACGGCATCTATTCATGTTCTGACATGTCGATTTGTTAAGGCTCTATTTTAGTTTTTCCCCTAAGGCATAGTTCTGACGTCATCTATTCATGTTCTCATCGACCCACCCTTTAACCAATATATTATTTTTAACCCTTGCGTATTCTTACATCATAGTTTTCACAGCATCTATTCATGTTCTGACATGTCGATTTGTTAAGGCTCTATTTTAGTTTTTCCCCTAAGGCATAGTTCTGACGTCATCTACCATTATATCATCTTGTTATAAAAACATCAAACAAATGCAAATATTAAGACACTCTCCACCAGACCTGTCATGACCAACATCAACCCTTTCATCGAAAAACTCAAAAACTTGCTGGAACAGACTTTTCTCAATCAAGTCTTAGAAAAAAGTAACCATTTTCTGATAGAATCCTGCAGTGGCTGCAAGTCTGAGGGTGGAAATCAAGAAGAGCATAGCTGTGTCAGCAAACCAATAGACTCATGGATGATTCTCAGTGCGATACAGACATTGACCAACGCAGAAGTTATTCCTCTCTTTATAAAAACAAGCCTGTTTCTAATGTTGAATCCCGAAAAGCTGGACAATGTTGTGGACGAATTGAATCTCATTCGTCAGCAATGGACTCATCTGACTCCAACATGGGAGGATGTCAAAATGTTCAACAACACAATGGCACCCGAATGGTCCTTGGCACTACAAACAGCACGAATGGCAATTGCTTTGGACAATCATTTTCGAAGGAAATTGAATGCAGCCCATGTTATCACAGAATCTTTGAACGAGATATTCCAGTAAAAGAACTACACCGACACCTTACCTTGGGCATGATGTTCGATATGATACAGTGGAGATACCATGATATAGCTTCTTATGAACAATGCTCTGTACCTGTTTGGCGAGAAGATGATGGGATGTGTCTCTTCTTGGAATTTGTAAGAAATATAGCCAAAACGGTGCTAGACATGGATTCATACAAACTGTTACCTTGGGCTGAGTTAAAAAAGGCTGAATCAAACGACGACACTGTCGCTGGTGTTGTGACTGCAGCAAAACAAGCTTTGGGGCATAGTGAAAATGTCAGTCCATACCAAATCATCATCCTTTCACTCTTTATTGCAGATTTGTGTCGACAACACCGGCTAGTAGATACCAATGAAAAACTCTTTAATGAACTTTTGCATGCTGTGATGCCACTGATATGGCAAAAATCGTGTGATTGGAAAGCTTGGATGCATGATCAAAAGAAAGGAGACTGTAAAATGTATCTTAAAAGATTAATGTTGCTTGGAATTCCATTGTTGTTGTATTTATCATTTTTCTGAGTGTGTCATAGAATATACATTACCACCACATAAAATCAGTGTTCTTTTTATTCTTTTCAATTTCCTTGATTTTAATTTTTTCTATCGAATAACCCTGATGGTATAAGTGCTCCTGAAGGAATGATCCTGAAGGGGTAATCTTAAGAGCTGATCTTAAGGGCTGATCTTGGAGGGGTAATCTTGGAGGGGTAATCCTTAAGGGGTAATCTTGGAGGGGTGATCCTGGACGGTAGATCTTCAAGGGGTGATCTTGGAGGGGTTGATCCTAGAGGGGTGGTCCTCGAGGGGCTGATCCTGGACGGTAGATCTTCAAGGGCTGATCTTGGAGGGGTAATCTTGGAGGGGTTGATCCTGGGGCTGATCCTCAAGGGCCGATCCTGGGGCTGATCCTCAAGGGCCGATCCTGGGGCTGATCCTCAAGGTCCGATCCTGGGGCTGATCCTCAAGGTCCGATCCTGGGGCTGATCCTCAAGGTCCGATCCTGGGGCTGATCCTCAAGGTCCGATCCTGGGGCTGATCCTCAAGGTCCGATCCTGGGGCTGATCCTCAAGGGCCGATCCTGGGGCTGATCCTCAAGGTCCGATCCTGGGGGGGGGTGATCCTGCACCCTCTATACTACTTATGGCACAATTTAAAATGTGCTACGAAGCGAATCCTCCTTAGAATATCGGGGAAGTAGTTAACAATATCTCGGTAAGTGGTGTTCTGAGTGAAGTTCTAACACTCGCTCCTTGTATACAAATTAAGACATAATTCATAAAGTAGTAGTTAAGCGACTTTCCCTTGCATTAACACTTTTCCTTGACACGTGTTGTAGGTACGGAGCTTTTGGTTAGTGTGTAAATATCAAGGTGGGACTTATTCGCAGGGCAGTGATAACATATACCCTAACTTAAAACCTAACCCCAACCCTGACCTTATTCGCAGTGCTGGCTTGAGATACTGTGTGGATATTCGCAGGGCTGCCCTGCGAATAATCATTTCAAAAAATCATAGTTGTATAGCGATAGTTCTCACGTTGTATACGTAGATCTTCAAGCTGCTGTATATGCGTGAGATAATTCGCACTAGTTGTAGGTATGCCTAGGCCTAGTACGAGTTCATGCCCAAATAGACTTTTGTTTAAGTTGTAGGTGAGTTTTATCTTTTTTGAACATTTTTCTCTAAGTCCCGATTTTCTTTTTTGGACGGAGTGCGTAGTCGTAGTGAGTTAAATTTCTTCTTTGATTCAATTCTTTTTTGAAATTTAATATTTATTTTCAAAAGTTGTAGAGCCTATATAGTTTCAGAATATATTAAACAACATATGCGTGATGAACTTGTAAATATAGGTAATTATACATGTATAAAGACACATTATTGAAATATCCAAAAAGTCCTGATTTTCCTTTTTGGACGGAGTGCGTAGTCCTTGTGGATATGAATATGCAACATTGTACGTCCTAATGATGTATATGAATATTCATATTTAATTACGTCATTGTCATTCTTGTATATGATTGGCTGAACAAATTTGTAATCGCAATTCTTGTCTGCAGAAAAAAAAGCGCAAGCGGGCCGGTGAAATCCTCTCAGAGGGGGCAGCTTGCGCCCCCTCCCACTTGAGACTTTATATCGGGAGATTTTTGTCGGGTGAAATGTCAGCACCCCCAATTGTCGACCTTGGTGACGTCCCTGCATGCCGATATCGCCTATGTACCTTCCCCATGTCAACGTTGTTTCCCGTCCTAATCGATTTGGATAAAACCAGGCAAAAAAACACAAAAGCCATACAAAGCTAACAATAGCATCCGAATTATTTGGCAATAGATTGCCAATTTTCGTCTTTATTAGAGCGGTATAAGTTAACGATTTTTTTAAAGACAAGAGTGGATTAAGTCAGGTGGGGATGCAGAGGTCAGTTGGGAAATTCACCCACTATATGTCTTTTTCTTCTACCTTTAGTTTTCGCTGTTACCTTCACTACTTTACTATTATACTAGTTTACGTAAAGTATATTGAAAATAAACTCAACATATGTAACACGGTTTTCACATACATATTGATATTTGCAGTTCCAAGTTATGTATTTTGAAGTGTCCAGAACGTGGCATGAAGATAAAGCGCAGGGCTGCAGCCTCTTTTCCTGTGTGTGTGGTTTTCTTTTTAAAAAAAATATTAATTATTATTATTTTTTGCTTTTCAAAATTTGCGGTCAAGATTTTCAAATAAAATTTTAGATCATAATTCGAATAAAAATAAATGGCCATGGGCGGATCCAGAGGGTGTGGTGTCGGGCAGGTTATAAAACTCCGCCTTCGGTGGCACGGTGCCCAAATTTGACATAAAATGTGCCCTTTTATGTTTATCATTGTGCCGTGCACCCACCCGTTGCCTACCAAATAAAAACGCATACTTTAAGTTTATAATTTGATATGTGATTCTCCCTTCAAAGTGAGCAGATCAAAAGCTAAAAATTGCAGTTTCCAGAGCTTTATCCATGGGTACCTTGTGGGCAGTGGGTTGGGGTGTCAGTGGAAATGGCCAATTTTCGGCGCCAGAGGTGGCAAAAAGTGCCCAAAAATATGACTTTTTTTATCTGACTTCTAGCTAAATGAAAAAATATGCAATATTAACTGATGTCGAACAAACTGAAACAAGTAAATCACTACCCATTTAATATATAATGGATTTTTCAACCACATTAACGGCCATTTTTAAACAAAATTTGGGCCAAATTTCTGCGATATTTAACAAAATTTGGGCAATTTAGGCAAATTTTAAATAAATCTAAGCGATTTTTAACCTCAATTTTACTATTGTAAACAAACTTTAGGTGACTTTTAACCAAATTTGTGCATTTTTTAACCAATTTGGGCTATTTAAAATAAAATTTAGACAAAAGTTTTAACCAAAAATGTATTTTAAATTCTTGCACGAATGTGAATAGATTATTGTTCTACTTGAATTGTTTTTTTGTTTTTTGAAAATTAAATGAATATTCCGAAAAATGACCATTTTATTTTTAAATTATGCAGATTTTTTGGAAAATTTATATCCATTTTTGAAAACATCTTCAATTTATTTTTACATCATTTCAATTTCTTTAGCTCATTTTCTGAATTTTTGAAGAAAAAAATCCGGCAAGGCTGGAATTTCGTCCCATGCCTCTATTCCCACGCCGCTGTTGTACTCATTTGAAGAAAGCCCTTGAAATACGGACTTGATGAAACTGCCACTGTCATTTTCATCCCGTTTCAAGGAAATTCCGTCAACGAGTTGACTAAGTATTACGAAATTATCTGAACACAATTTTTTTTATAATACGAAGTGGAGTAACGTGGAAATGAAATAGGAAACTTAAAACTTTGTATTGATTCCATGTCAGTGTCACGTAATCGTTCATGCGATTACTAAAATGCCACAGGCACCCCGTGGGCTATGTGCCCTTGTTCTTGCTAACACCCCACCCTCCCTTCAAAAATTCCCGGATCTACCCCTACATACATGATGACGAAGTTGAACAATCAGGATTAAAGTTATGTTCCGGAAATACTAGAAAGCTTAAGATCATTTTTTTTCTCGACAAAAAATCGATTTATGTCATGTTTCGGATAAATTTCGGATAAAATTTGATATTATTCTTTGGAATAAACTCGGAAGTTTAACATGTTTAAGATAATAATTCAATTAAATGGGAAAGTAATATAATTTCTTGGAATAATCTTAAGATTTATGCAATTATAATTATCAAAAAAGCGGATAATTTAAGATCATAATTCTGAAAAATGTGGAAATTTAATTAACAACATTTTCGAATAATCGGACAATTTGACATCATGACTTAAAGAAATCGGAATTTTTTATAATCTGGTTCGGAAACATAGCCGAAAATAAGATCATGATTTGGAAAAATTGGAAAAATTTAGAACCTAATTCGGAAAAATCTGGAAATTTTAAAACCAGATTATGGGGTAATTTAAGACCACGATTCGGAAAAATTGGGAAGTTTAATAATAGTTTTCGGAATAGCTTTTTCAAGAATTCACACGTTTTTCCCGAATTTTTAGACCATTTTGCCCGAATTTTTCTTCATTTTCAAAAATATTAAGTTGGGGGCTGGGTGTGACCAGTGGCATAGCCAGGATTTTCATAATGGAGGGGAAGGGGGGGGGGGGATTGAATCGAACGGACACGATATTTAGTGGTGTAGTTGAGGTGACACCAAAGGCATCACTTCGACTTCTCGGCGTTGGGTCCAGGAATGAAGGGACAAAATCCCGGTACGGGTCCAGGGAGCGAAGCCCCCGGAGCTTTGCAAAAATGACATTTCAAGGGCAAAAATTTATGTCACAACGCATAGTACGAAGGTGAATTATACAAGTCGAAATTCATGTCAAAGAGCTATACTACACCATATACAAAATACAGAATCAAAGCGCAAAGCGCTAAACTTGTCGGCGTAGGATCCAGGGGCCCGCTTAAGAGCCCCTGGTAGGGTACAGATGCCGAAGCCCCCAGAAGCTCTCGCAAAATTTACATTTCAAGGGCAAAAATGTATGTCACAACGCACAGTAAAAATGGTGTATTATACAAGTCAAAAATCATGTCAAAGAGAGCTATAATACACCATATACAAAACACAAAATCATGCAAACGCATAATGTGGAAATATAATGTTTTATTGTTTACGTTTGTACATGGTTAGGTTTATCGTCACTCTTTGAAAAAAATGTTGTCTAAAAGAAAGGTTTTAAATAATTTACTACAAATTTGTGTTAATGTTGTCAAACTTTTGAAATGAGCTTGTTCTGTACCACGTGCACTCACACCCCCCCTCTCTCTCTCTTACTTCATGTATTTAAATCAACATCGCACAAATTTTTAATGTATTATTACCGAAGAAGCTTTTTTCTGAAAAAGTGCCCTTTTTAAATCTAAAAACATAATAAGCATCTGGAATGTCAAAGCTTGTAGAACCGACGGCACCAATCTAAACCGACAGATTAAAATATTGGCGGGGTGGGCGACGCCCCTCCTCTGGCTACGCCACTGTGTGTGAAACCCCTACAACCCCAGTTGCGACCCCCTGGAGACAAAGATGTGTTGGCTTACACTTTTTGTAGTGCCGGGTCATGACCCTAGTGCCTGTATACATCTATCTCTTCTGAAGGCTGAGATTTATATGGCAAGGTACCAGGCTACTGCCGAATGAAAATTTACTGAATAAATATGTCGCAAAACATTCTTATAATTTTCAATAACCTAACTTCGGAAAGCTCCAATAGACTCTATAAGTATGAATGAAGAGCTCGATTCCTCTTTCTATAGCAAAGCGGAAGTAAAACATCTTTGAGTTTGCATAAGCTTACATCGAAACACATTTCCAGACAATGCATCAACAACTGAAGAAATAGCGTTAAACACAGTCAGTTAGAAGTGGAGCACCATTGTATCTGTGACTAGCAGCTGAGCAGGTTGAACAGAACTCAGAAGAAAAACAATTCTTTCTTTTTCGTTATCAACACGGTGAAGCTGTACCTCCTTCAGCTGCATTTCGCGCATTCAAAGGTATAATCATCTCATTTCATATTTTGTTAATTAGTAGTAGCAATTTTAGGTACACATTTTTAAAAGAACAATAATGCACATAAAAAATGACAAGCACAATGTAAGTCGTTTAGGTACAAATGCTGAAGGCGTATTAAAAGTGCTTATAGGAGGAGACGCAGCGAGGGCAATTGCCCTTCAAACATTTGTTCCTTAAAATCATGGAAAGTTATCATAAGGAAGAATTAAAAGTATGTATAAGACTGAGAATGCCAGGCTTTCTCTTCGCTTCCCCGATCCAAATGTCAGTTTGTCACTCTTAATTCCAGTACGCCAGCAATTCTGAAGTAATAAAACTATCGGCGTATACTCCAAAACTCCAGAGCGTCGACATCAGGGATGTTTTTGTTTTGCAGGGGACTTGTTAAATTTGTCAGGGGCCTAAAATAAAAAACGGGCTTGATAATTCGCCAAAGAAGAGAAAAGTGCCATTTATCAATGTTTTGCTTTTCAATAATTTCTTAAATGAGGATATTTCCTCAACTGAAGTTTTCAATGCGGTCGACAATATTAAATGTGGTAAGGCCTGTGGAATTGATGGCATTTCCGCAAAAATTGTCAAATTGTTTTCCCATTTCTCTCTTAAATTGCATTCATGCTTTGTTTCAAATATGTTTCGAATCCGGTATGTCTCCTACGCAGTCAGGCAGTGGAACATAAGAATTTTCAATCCTGTTTTTAAGAAAGGTAATCACAATTTACCTAGTAATTACAGACCCCATTACCCTTTAAAGTATTTTGAACAAAATGTTTACACTCATTTTATGAAATAGATTACGTGCATGGTTAGAAGAGTTTGACATTCTTTCCCCGGCACAGGCTGGATTCAGAAAGAATTTTTCAACCCCTGATAATTGCTTCGTTCTATCCACTGCTTTAAATAAAGCGTTGAGTGAAAAAGGAGGTAAAGTATATACAGTCTTTAAAGATTTTAGAAGTGCGTTCGATAATGTTAATAGGGAATTACTTTTTTGTAAACTTAATGATTTGGGTATAGATGGTCGTTTTTTAAGTACTGTTGTAGCAATGTATAGTAATTTAAAAGCCGTTGTAAAATGTAGTATTGGTCTACCCCCTGAATTTTGTTGTACCAATGGAGTGCGACAGGGTTGCAATTTATCCCCTTTACTTTTCAATCGGTTTATTAATAATGTCGTACATTGCCTCAATGCATCTACCTATGGGGGTATAAATATTGATGATCTTAACATACGTTGTTTTCTTTACGCCGACGATCTTACTATATTTTCTAAAAGTGGCTTTGGTCTTGCTAAACTGTTAAAAGTATTTGATTTGTATTGTGAAAAGAACAAATTAGTTGTTAACCATGATAAATGTAAGGCCTATGGTCTTTAAAAAGGTGGTTACCTGGCTCGCAACGATAAATGGTATCTGAATCGTAAACGTTTAGATGTAGTCAATTTTTATAACTATCTTGGTATGGGTTTCACACCTAAAGGTGTTTGGTCTGCAGCTCAGTATAAGTTGAGTGCCTCAGCGCTTAGAGCAGTCTTTAGCCTTAACAAGATGTTTGTCGATACTTTGGATTTACCGGTCAGCCATTACCTTCAAATTGTTGATACCAAAGTCTTGCCTATCTTAAGTTATATGTCTGACATATGGGGTCGTTCTCCTCCTAAAAGTACAATTAGTGTTTACAATAACTTCCATAAATATGTCCTTGGTCTACCGTATAATGCAGTTAATACAATAGCTTCAGGAGAACTTAGTAGAATAACTTTTGCGTGTCATACTATTCATAAGGTAATTTTATTTTGGTTAAGACTTATTATGCAAAGTGAAGATAGGTATACTAAGCGCTGTTATATTAATCAAATTATTCTTGCTGAGAAGGGATTTTTGTCATGGGGTTTGGAATTAGGAATATCCTTCTCATGTTTGGATTCAGTGAAGTTTGATTAAACCAAGGGGTAGGAGATGAAGCGCTATTTGTTAGCTGTTTTAAGCAAAGGGTTATCGATGTTAACATGCAAGATTGGAAAAGTAATTTGTCTTTAATGGATAGTCTCCGTACATACAATATTATCAAGAAGGATTTATTTGTTGATTTTTTTTATATTTATTTGAAGCAATATTATCTCCGCAAAACTATAGCTAAGTTTCGGTTCAGTGCAATAAATATTGAAGTAAACAACGGACGTAAGGCCAGTGTTCCTTATGCACAAAGGTTTTGTGCTTTCTGTAACCTGCGGGTTATTGGTGACGAATTCCATCTATTGTTAGTTTGCCCTTTTCGCACTGACTTACGTAAACATTATATCCCGTGTTATTATTGTCGCAATCCTTGTATAGAGCTATTCTCATCATCACTAAATACTGATTCCAAAAAGCTACTGCCCCGTATTGCCCTGTTTATGTTTCATACATTGACACGTCGTGGGAATGTTGGGCAAGCAGTGAATGTTGTATGATAATTATTGTTCTGTTTTTTTTATATTTCTTTTTATTATGATTGTAATTTGTATTTTGTTCCCTCAGTCATTCAGTTGCTGTATGTTATTGTGAAATTGTATTGTAACATGGGCCGGATGGCCTAGTTTACCGATGTAAATAAATGAAATGATAAAATGTTAAATTATCAAATTTATCAGGGGCTTAAAATAAAAAGCGGTCTTGATAATTCGCCAAAGAAGAGAAAGTGCCATTTATCAATGTTTTGCTTTCCAATATTTTCTGGGATGTTGGCATTTTAACCATTTATTTCTATTGCTTACATCCGTTACAAATGAGCATCCGTTGCTATATCGTTTTACATTACATAATTGATAGAGAACAATTTCATTATTTTTCACTGGGTCTCAGGTTGC